>BFEA01000181.1:2363706-2412345 GCA_003427395.1 Chara braunii
GTGGTTGGCTATGGTGGATGGGTGTAGGTGAAGGTGGAGGAAGAAGGTGCAAGGTGTTCGGCTATGGTGGATGGGTGTAGGAGATGGTGGAGGAAGAAGGTGCAAGGTAGTTGGCTATGGCGGATTGGTGAAGGTGGAGGAAGAAGGTGCAAGGCGTTTGGCTATCGTGGATGGGTGTAGGTGAAGGTGGAGGAAGACGGTGCAAGGTGTTTGGCTATGGTGGATGGATGTAGGAGAAGGTGGAGGAAGAAGGTGCAAGGTGGTTGGTCATGGTGGATGGGCGTAGGTGAAGGTGGAGGAAGAAGGTGCAAGGTGGTTCGCTATGGTGGATGGGTAGAGGTAAAGGTGGAGGAAGAAGGTGCAAGGTAGTTGGCTACGGCGGATGGGTGTAGGTGAAGGTGGAGGAAGAAGGTGGGAGGTGGTTGGCTATGGTGGATGGGTGTAGGTGAAGGTGGAGGAAGAAAGGCGCAAGGTGGTTGGCTATGGTGGATCGGTGTAGGTAAAGGTGGAGGAAGAAGGTGCAAGGTGGTTGGCTATGGTGGATGGGCGTAGGTGAAGGTGGAGAAAGAAGGTGCAAGGTGGTTGGCTATGGTGGACGGGTGTAGGTGATGGTGGAGGAAGAAGGTGGGAGGTGTTTTGGGTTGTCCTTTGGACATCTGGGCGAGGTAAATGGCTATGGTGGATGGGGAGAGGGAGATGATGAAGAAGGTGGTGGAGGGGGAAGGAGCAAGGCGGTCTTAGCCCCGTGCCGCCCCCTAACCCAAGTGTTCGAGTCCGTTGTTCGCCGTATTCTCTAATCCCGGAGGCAATACACAATCCCACAGCACACAACCTACAACTAACATGCAGAAAACACAGATTTGTAGCAGACACAGTTGGCCGACAAATCACAAAATTCGCAGATTTGGCGGTTACGGTAACTTACCGTTTTTGCTGTTTTTGTTTTCCAGGGTGAAAAATATACATATAGTGCCGGAAAAGTGAAAATAAGGCCTCAACCATACATATCGCTCTTCGTTTCTAGTGTACGGCTAGCGGGACTCGAACCCACAAGGCGCGAAGTGCCGCCACATCCTAAGTGTGGTGCGTAAACCAATTTCACCATAGCCGTTTCTTTCTGGAATATGTATACAAGTTAGTTGCCTGTTGGCTGCTTCGACATCTACCGACTTCGTACCCTTTGGAAATCAATTAAATTATGCCTGAGAGAAAGGTCTGGCCAGAGCGAGCAGACTACAGCGATCTATCTATTGTTGTAGTCCTCCAGAGGCCTGTTTATTTAAATAAGTTGTGCCCCCATTTCTATTTTATTTCAATTAACGCACACCACTGCCCCAAACGACCTTGGAATCCTTCAAAACTTTGTGGGACTTCTCACTGCATCATAGGGAAGGCCTCTGCAAATTTTGGTTTTATTCTGACGCCGTTTGGGTCAAGTTGCACGTTTCGGGCGTCGACCGGTCTTGGGGTGAACAGTTTGCGGAAGTCCATTTTCTAATTTTTTCAAAAAACGGACTCCGATGGCGTGCTGGGTCTGCAGGCTGTTTGTTTATGCCTAGGATATGAGGTCTGAGAATTCTCAGCCTTCATACATGTGGTTTGACAGCGTTGCCGTCGTCATGCCCTTGGGCCGCCTTGGCCCGCTTGTCGTCTTCGGATGGTTTCGCGCCGACGAGTGGTCAATCATCTTTGCTTGCCTCATCGGCAGTCCGGTGGCCGGACTCTAGCAGGTAACCCAGTCCTACAGCAGCTCATCAGCAGAATTGACAGCAGGAGTTCCATTAGCTGAGAAAAACAACACTCTATCCATTCCCAATTACCGCGTTCGAATAGAACACGGGGGGGCGAAATCAAGCGGTATTCCATCTATAGAGCACAAGGGGAAAAGTAGGGATTTACTTAGGAGTGTAAACATGGACAATGCAAGCACTCTACACTACAAGAACACTAGATTACACCAAGATTGAAGTAGTGAATCACTCCCAAGTGAAGAATCAAATGAAACATGGAGAGAAAGTGAGAAATCAACACATTTGAGTTTATACACACAAGGGGAAAAGTAGCGATTCTCATAGGAGTGGAAAAATTGACAATGCAAGCATTCTACGCTATAGAAACACTAGATTACACCAAGATTGAAGTAGCGAATTATTCCCAAGTGAAGAATCAAGTGAAACATGGAGAGCAAGTGAGAAATCAACACATTTGAGTTCACACACACAAGGGGAAAAACAGCGATTTACATAGAAGTGGAAAAATGGACAATGCAAGCACTCTACATTACACAAACACTAGATTATACTAGGATTGAAGTAGCGAATTACTCCCAAGTGAAGAGTCAAGTGAAACATGGAGAGAAAGTGAGAAAACAACACATTTGAGCTCACACACACAAGGGGAAAAGTAGCGATTTACATAGGAGTGGAAAAATGGACAATGGAGAGCTTATTAGTAGCCAAAGAGTCCCCTACTAGCTATCCTCATACTTGGAAGACATCCATGGAGGATGAGGAGAAAGAAGGAAGGAGGGAGGAAGAAGTAGAAGAAGAAGACGATGAGAGGAAGAAGAATGAGAGGGAAAGGAAAAAGATGAAGAAGAAGAATATGAAGAAGAGGAAAAGGAAGGAAAAGAAGAGGAAGAGGAGGAAGAAGAATTTCTCCACTCACCTCTTCTTAGTCTTGAGGCTGATATCCCAACTTTTGATGAAGCTTCTCCCCACTTGGCTATGGCTTGCTTCCCCTCCAAGCCCTTCTCCTTCCTTGCTCTCCTCCTCCCAAGTTGCCACAAGCTCCTATCAGTATGGCTATGGAGTCCTCCCCTCTAGGAGGGCTAACGGGACTCCTCTTAGCCTTGCGTTCTTCCTCACTAGCTTGGGAGCTTTGGCGGATCGCCTTCCCCGCTACCACTAGCCTGTAGGGTCCCACACACTAGCTCATAGTCTCACTTACACTCCCAAACTGGCAGGGGTTCCCCTCACTTCACTCCAAGTGAGTGTAGAGCTCTCATGGGCTCATTCGGGCAGCATGGGCACTCCTCATGCAAATGTGAATGTGGCGGCCTGAATCTTCAGCTTATGTAGGCAAGGAAGAGCAGTCCGGCCAGCCCATGGGCCTCCCCATGTGCCCCATAGTGAATCGAGGTACCCGCATGGCCAATTTTCACCATTAGGTCTCTCCTGGGGCACATGGGCCTCATTTTGGCCAGGTACATGCAGTCCGAGTGGTTGGTACCAACTCGGCCTGCCCCTTGGGCCTTTTTCCAGCCTCTTACCACTTGCAAAATGTTGCCCCCTTGAGTCCAAGGTCCAAGGGGTAGCCTACTTGACATAAAAAGGCCTAGTGGGCCTTTTGCTTGATTTTTTCAAGCTTCGGCCTCCCTTGGGTAGGCCGGAGCATTTTTCCATGTGGCAGCACATTTTCAGCCTTGGATGAGGCTGAGATCCAAGGCCACCATTATTCCGAGCTACCCCATGGTGGTCCTTGCTTCAAATTTAAGCCCCTAAGTTCAATTTTTCAATTTTTGGTGCATCTGGCTCTCTTTTTGGGCCAAATGCGTTGTTTTCTGTCTTTTTCCCTCTTTTGTTTTCTTTCCATTTTCTGCTGCCACCTCATTCCGGAATTAGCCGTTTTGAGCTGGCCCCCAAAAAACGGCTGTTTCGTCTCCACTATGAGATCTGATATCAGATCCATGGTTGAAAAGAAAATTGACCATTCCTTTTTTGCATTTTCTCTCATTTTTGCCTTTTTAATTAAGATATTGTTGAGATATGGCCCCAAGGGCCATATCTCATTAATCCGGATTGCCCTCCGTCAGTCTAGGAGGGGTGAGGTCATCATTGGGACCTGCCAGTCCCTACTGCAGCAGGCCCAATAGGCCGGTATATTTTCCTCCACCTATTTCTCCCGTTTTGTCTCATTCTCCCTTCATTTTCTCTCCTTTTTCTTTTCCTTTTCTTTTATTTTTGTTGTGATAAGTGTCAAATGGTTGTGCATTCTCTTTCTAGGTCTTAGAACCTCATTCATGGCCAGGTTCATGGCCGACTGTTAGCTGTTACATCTCGTCCTACCAAATTGGCATGCCCATGCCCCTAGAGGGCTCAATTTGTCCCCGTTAGTCTCAATTTTGTGGCCCCTTGGCTCCAATTGGAGCCCCTTGGGCTCTTAATTTCTCATGCCTAGCTAGTCCGAGATATCTCGGACTGCTGGGCAGCCTTCCCATCACCCATTTTTCTTTGTTTTTCATTCTCGATCCTCCCGTTTGGGCTCCACTAGTGCTTGCACTAGTGGTGCTAATATTTCCCACCGTGAAGATCCTCGATTTTGACGGCGCCGTTGGCCGCACATACCCGCTTCCTACATCGGCTTGTAGTTCTCCTTGGGACACCTCAAGTTTCCGCCGCTTTTCCGCGCTAGTCCCATTTTGTCCCGCCAGCGATGCCGTCGACAATCTCGATTTTCGACAATTTTTATTTGGGCCCATTTAGTCCCCGGCATCCTCCCCGACATCCTCCCGCCAGCGATGCCATCGACAATCTCGATTTTCGACAATTTTTATTTGGGACTTCCCATGTCCCCGGCAGCCCCATCTTATTGTTCCCATGTGCCTCAAGCGTGCCGATTATTTGCGGCCGGGAGACGGGCCCTGCAGGCCCGTGTGGCTACGCAGTATGCCACACACACCCCTCCTTGAAAGATCGAGCTTACCTGCGAGGGCGAAGCCGTCTGTCTGAGGGAGGGACCACAGTCCGGGTGGGAGGGGCAGGTCGTGAAGGTCCCTTAGCTAACCTTTATCGCTTGTAGTGAGCGTAGATCAGCGGTGCGGATGCTTTCAAATCTGTTCCTGAAATCCACCGAGTGTCGTCGGGATCGCATGCTCTGAATGTAACTTTGTACTGTCGAGGCTTGTTGTCGTACTTGCGATCCGTGATGACGCGGTCAACATCCTGATGACCATCCATAGATGGAGGGTTCTGCGATCGTCGGCCTGGGAAGTCGGCGCTCTTAGTTGGTGTATATGTTGCCAGCTTCGAGGCGTGAAAGACTGGATGGACCATCAGATACGTCGGGATGTTGATCACAAATGAAGGGTCATCGGGCTCATCGCGCGCGGCTGATGTTACGGGCCATGGTCCAAACCACTTGGGAAGCAGTTTGCGTGAAACATCCTGTTCCAGTGCAAACCCTTCCGCGGAGACCCAAACCAGATCACCGGCGCGGATAGAACATGGCACGCGACGCCTGTTGGCTTGCTGCTGCATGCGGACTTGAGCCTTTTGCATGTTCGCGCGGGCAGGAGCCAGCAATTCCCTGTACTTTCGGACGGAAGCGGGAGAGCAAGCGGCGTCGATGTCGGCTGGTCGTGGGAGGAGAAGGTCGACGAAGAGACGACCTTTCCGTCCACCGTGGTGCAACTCGAATGGAGTCACGCTGATCGTCGGGTGCACCGAAGTGTTGTAGGCGAACTCGATGTCGGGAAGGCGGTCAACCCAATCTTTCTGGCCCAGACGGATGAGCGTACGAAGCATCATTTGAGCAGTTTGATGTGCCCGCTCCGTGTGCCCGTCCGTCTGTGGATGCCGAGCCAAACTTGGTTTCATTTGTGCCGGACTCCTGCATGAGAGCAGTAAAAAATGCCGACATGAAGCGAGTGTCGCGGTCGCTGACTACGTCTTCCGGTACACCGTGGCCACAAATCCAACCGGTACGCAAGAGGCGTGCCAGCTCGGGAGCCGTGGAGTAGTACTTGCAAGGGAGAAAATGCGCATACTTACTCAAACGGTCCACAACCGTGAGGATGCCGTCGTGCCCGAGGCGATCGCGAGGAAATGGTCCGGTGACATCCATGGCAATGGAGAGGTCGGGTTCCCGTGGGATAGGCATCGAGCGCAACTCGCAGTAGGGGTTGCGATTGCGGGGCTTGCTTCGTCGGCAAACTTCGCAAGAGTCGCATTACCGAGTGACATCGGTAATGAGGTCGGGCCATCGAAATGGTTGTCGAAGCCGTGCAATGGTGCGGTTGACTCCGAAATGGCCGGCGAGTCACGAGTCATGATACTCACCGAGAAGGCGAGTCCGAAGACGACGGTCGCGTGGGACACACAATAAGTCCTTGCCTCTCGAGTGGAGGAGCAAGCAGCAATGCGATAGTGGCTGGTCGGCGGGTGATCCGAAGATAGTTGCGCATACAACGTGGCGAAGTCCGGATCCGACTCATATCCCCGGATGAAGTGTCGCTGAAGTTCCTCGTTGAATGCGAAGGCATGATGTGTCATAGCGCAAAGATCAGGTCTTCGCGAGAGTGCATCCATTTTGTAGTAAGTGAGTGGGTTGTTGTCCGTAACCCATGTGAACCTACGATGCCAAAGGAGGAAGTGCCGCCATCACTTGAGAGCCGTCCCGAACGCGAGCAACTCCTTCTTCCTTGCATCATCAAGCGAGTTGATGGGAGGCACTTTGTGGCTGAAATACTCCACAGGGTGCCAGTCGTCGCCGTCGTGTTGTTCCAAGACTGCCCCAATGCCATAGCCGGAAGCGTCAGTTGTTACTTTCGTAGGTAGGGTGCGGTCATAGATGCTAAGGACGAGTGCCATGAGCATGGGCGTCTTAAGTGCTTGGAATGACGGCGTGCGTCGTCATCGAATACGAACGACACCTTTGGCGATTTTAATCTCGTCATAGGTGCAACAATCCTTGAGTATCCGGTGATGAATTGCTGATAGTAGCCCGCCAACCCCATGAATGAACGAATGTCCGTGGTGTTGGTGGCCTCGGGCCTTACGCGGAGGGCCTCGATCTTATCCGCAAGCGGACGGATGCCTTGCGGTGTCACATAATGTCCCACGTACTCCAGCTCCTGCCGCGCGAATTCGCATTTGTAGCGGTTGGCTTTGTACTTGGCTTGTCGTAGTTGTTCCAAAACGGTGCGCAGGTGTTCCACATGCTCATCCAAACTCCGATTGTACACCAGGATGTCGTCAAGGTAGATAAGTGCGAATCGATCCAGCATGTGTTGGAACTCCGTTGTCATAGCCGCTTGGAAAGTGGCCGGGGCATTCGTAAGGCCAAATGGCATAACCAGCCATTCGAAATGCCCATATCGCGTCTTAAACGCGGTCTGGTAGCGGTCCTCCTTCCGAATCTCGAGCTGGTGATATCCCGACTTGAGGTCCAGCTTGGAGAAGAACTTGGCTCCCCCCAGTCGTTCGAGAAGGTCGCCGATGCGTGGGAGAGGGCCGACGTTTCTGATCGTTTGCGCGTTGAGCTTGCGATAATCGATGCACAACCACAAATCCTTGTTCTTGTTCCGGACGAAGAGAACAGGAGCACCGTATGGCGATGAGCTAGGCCGAATCCAGCCTTTCTCCAGAAGGTCGCCGAGTTGTGCCCGAAGCACACTTAACGATACTCATTCGGTAGATGCAACCGCGTGGAGGTATGACCCCGTCCTCGAGGATGATCTCGTGGCGGATGGGCCGATACGGTACTACTCCGTACGGGCCTTCGAACACGTCGCCGTAGGCGTCGAGAAGCTTGGTGATGCGTGGGTTCGAAGATGAGTCCGTCGATGAAGCGTCATGGGGCGGGAGGGCGTGGAGAAAACACACCCCCATCTCCTCGATGTCGTTTCTGATGATGGAAGCTCGCATGCTTGTGCGGACACCACGTGACAGCTGATTGAAGGGTGAGGAGGAGCTAACGTGCATGGGACTAGTACTCCGTTCCGATCACGTACGTGAACGGTGCGGCGGTCGGAGTTCACCGGGTGATCCTTGCTTCGCAGCCATGACATTCCAAAGATCATGGCGAATTTGGTGTCCAAAATATCGAAGGACACCGCCTCGCTCGCGTGCGGGGCAAAGTACACGGGGACGTCATCAATGCACCATTCTATTGACTTGTGCGTGTGATCGTCCACCAACATGACCTGCGTCGACTGGGACTTCCTCCGGACGCGTGGGCTAAGGCCGGTGCGTACCATAAAGTCCTGGCTCATGTAGTTGCGAGATGCTCCGCAATCTATCAAACCGCTGCAGGTCGCCTCTTCGATCTGAATGCGTACATATAACAATGGTGCGTCGATGTCGTCGTACCGTTGCGTCTTGAACTCGGTTGATCTTCACAATGTAGGCGTGAAGGTCGACAACCTCTACTCCGGCGTCCATCAACGGGGTTGGTACTGCAGTGTGCATGTAATCCCGCAATTGTGTCATGAGCACGTTGCAATGCGGTTTCGGCAATCGACCGGACCGGGGAAGGGGCATCTATTGGAAATCCGCAAATGTCAACGGGTCGAGCTCTTCAAGTTTTGACCATGACGTTGAATCCCCGGCGGTAGATGGCGGCGAAGTTGCCGAATCGATTGTCGATGGTGATGAAACCGTGCATGCGGTAGATTGTTGCACGTGGAGCGGTTGGTCCAGCGGTGGACCAAGTGGACAGCATAGTCCTCGTAAGCATACCGAGAACTTACGACATTCGCATCCTCCCCAGATGTGTAGGAGGCCGTTAGCAAGGCGGCCGAATCTGGCGGAGTGGGAGGTGGAGTCGCCTCACCTCCCTTGGAACTCAGTTTCCCGAGTTGATACGAGGCCAAACATCCTCCTTGCCCTGATCCTGGCAGAGGGAGGTCTTGTGCTTGGTGCTATTGCACCAATAGCAGCAGCTGTAGTGGCCACGGTACTTGTACTCGGCCTCGGTCAAGTGAAACTTGACCCATGGTGCTGGCTGTCCGTTTTCGGCCGGCGATGCGGTTTTTGCCTTTCCGTTTCCTCGGGACTTGTTGTTGCTTCGCTGCTGGACAGCAGCCACCTGATCTCCCTCACGTGACGCTTGGGTGGTTGCCGAGTCTTCCACAATGTTGTCCGATTGGACTGCAGCGAACTGCTGCGGTCGCGGACCAGTTTTCACCCTCTCCAAATTGGTTGGCTGCCACGTTGACTTCTCGTGTGCAGCCGCCCTGTTGGTCTTGATGATCTCTCTCGCCTTGTCAATGACTTCAGCGAAGGTTGTATATTGCTCGCGATCACCAAGTGCAAGGCTCAATGCAGCAACTCGCGGCGCAGATGCGAAAATGGCAAGTCGAGACCGGGCGTTGCCGCGATCTTTTGCCATTCCGTGAGCCAGTCACGTGTTGTTACGTTGCCTTTCGTCATGCCGAAGAGACGGTTGATGACGAGTGCAGGTGCGTCGTCCACGGTGAACCGTTTCTTCAATAGCCGTGTTAACTCTTCCCATGACATCTTGTCTTTCAGATCTGCGACGTCGACGCCGTGGGTGGATGCAAGGTGGCTTAATCAGGTCTGGCATCCGCCCTTTGAGTTGAGAAACAGGGCTCCGATGAACGCGCGCTTGGCGACGAATAGAATCCGCAGTTGCGTCGTAAAGCCTTCCCACCAGAGGACGGGGTCTTGATGCGTGTAGTCATCGAACTTCTCATTTTGGAATGTCGGCATCTTATAATGCGTTGTGTTGTTGCCATCCTTGTTAGGCAGCTGCAGTTGCTGAACCTCGGTCTTCAATGTATCCAGCTGTTTGCTGATGGTGGTTGGCGCAGCGAAGGTGCTGATGTTGCCAAGCATTGCGACGACGTGGTTGACGCGTTGCTCTAGTTGGCGGGCAGAGGGTGCATTGCTGGACTCACCAGCCTCCGGTCTTGGTGCAACTTAAGTCCTACATACGGGAATCAATTGCCCGTGCTGCATCCTCATGTTGAGCCTTGTGGTTCCGCATGGCCCGCTGCATATTCGCCAACTCGGACTGCAAGTGGTTACAAGTGTAAACCAACCGAGTCACGAGTTTGGCCATGAATTCCCTGTCGCGTCGCCGTGCCCTTCAAATGGTTCAAAGTGCCAATACTCGAGTATTTCGATGCTGGCAGCTTCATGCCGCTGGAGCAGATCCTAGGCTTCCTTTCGGCGTGCGTGGGTATCTGCATCTGATTTGGCCTGAAGCCGCTGCTTCTCAGTTGTTGCCGCTGCTTCAGCCTGTAGGCGGGCAGCCTCGGCTGCCAGCTGGCGTTGTTCCTCAGCCTCGATCAGTGCGAGCTGACTCTGGAACCGCTGTTTGTAGTGAGCAATAGACTCGTTGGCCAGTTGGCCTGGCATGCCCAGAGTTGCGCCTGCCATGGTGGCGGGGCACTGCTGATGTGGCACTGTGACGTGGCACTGTTACTGCTGACGTGGCACTGTTGACGTGGCACTGTTGCTGACGTGGCAATGTTGACGTGGCAGTGTTGTTGACGTGGCACTGTTGCTGACGTCAACAACATGTGCGTGATAAGCTATAGTCAAGTTTGTGATACTCTCTTCAGTTGGTGATAAGCTATAATTAGACCATCCAATCTTATGAAGACATGTTTGACTACCCTATTCATAGGTAAAAAGTAATATAAAATATAGATAAGTTTACCCTTCTGGTTCCAGCATGTGCGTGGCTCCAGACCAGACCTCCCAATCTTATGGGAACCTGCCCAGTCATTCACTTGATCTTCCCTCAGAATAAACAAGAAGGAACTAATAAACATCAACAAACCCAAATGAAACAAGGCAACCAAGCCATCCAATTTTATGAAAACCTGCTTGGTCCCTGAAAAAGCAATCACAAGCAGCCCTCGCAAATCAGAGGCAACCAGACCATCCAACCTTATGGAAACGTGTCTGGTCCACGCCTGGTCAATGCCCTTGCTCAACTCGTTCCAGCTGGGTATCGTTCGTCTTACGGCGAGTGGGTGCCGTTCGTCTTCTCGTTCCAGTTGGGTCGACGCTCCGGCCAACGGTCTTGGTCATCTCGCCGGTCAATGCCTGGTCAATGCCCTTGGTAAACTCTCGATCAACATTGGTTAGCTCCCCTGGTCAACCCTTCGACCTTCCGGCTATGGAGGATTTTCTTCTTCATCTAGCCCTCCGTTTTCTTTCCCCTGGCTATGGTCGACTTTATCTCCTTCGTTAACTTCCGTTATCCCTTCTCTTTGGGTCTTGCTTCGCTTCTTCCTGTTAGTCGTCTTCTTCCTCGAGCTTGGCATCTCTCTCTCTCTCTCTCTCTCTCTCTCTCTCTCTCTCTCTGCTTGACTCCGACTATGTCTGCTGCTTTCTTCTTGCTGCTGCTCCGACGTGGACAACAGGAACCAGCTTCGATACCAATGCAATCAGACTCGGCTTCAGACTTGCTTACAACATGCATGCACACGAACTGATGACAAAACCGAACTCTTTCAACTCAGGGTCAACAATGAACTTGTATTAAAACTCGGTTCAAGTCATATGTACAACTTGTGGCTATGGCTTACGATCACTGTCTCCACCACCAGCAACACTCTCCCTCGTTCACACATGTACGAGGATCACCCTGAATGTCCATGCTACATAGACACACACACTCTGCACACTCTGTCTGCACCAACAGTTGGGCGGCTATGGCCGACGTAGTCTTCCTCCTCCTAGCTATGACCGTCGTCATCTTCCTCACTGGGCAGCTATGGCCGCTGTCTTCCTCACTGCACACTTCCTCTCCGGACACCTGCTGACCTCCATGCACAAGATACCAAGGTGCAATGACTTGCTGATTTCTGTTGTCGAGGCTAACTGTGAGGCTGTACGGCTAGTTTCACAATTTTGTTTGGCTGAGGGCTAACCGAGAGACCTGCCTGTAAGGAAATTCGTGAGGGACAGATCTGCAAATCTGGGAAAATACAGGCCCGGTACTNTTGTTTGGCTGAGGGCTAACCGAGAGACCTGCCTGTAAGGAAATTCGTGAGGGACAGATCTGCAAATCTGGGAAAATACAGGCCCGGTACTAACCCGAATTCCTACCGCTACCCTAACTGCCCACAGCAGGCCCGGGCTACCCCTAGGATAGACAGGTCCTAAGTGGCCTACGCTGCTAGACGGTCCTATAGCCTATAGTCGGGTCCGGTAGAGGCCGAGAGGCCGAAACAGCAACGGTACCGGTCGGTCAGTCAGTCCGGTCTAGGTCTAGGGTAGAGTAGTGAATCTATAAATATTTGAGGAAAATCAGTTCAGGACTTTTGGCTTTTCATTTTCTCATTGCAGCGTTCGTGGCCAACGAAGTACTGCAGCGCTTAGAGTCTACAGCGGACCTGAGACTTCAGCTTACGTGAGGCAGCCATAGCCGGCCTTCCTGAGACAGCCGAAGCTGGGGCTGGTCTCAGCACATCTACCCTCTGGGGGTATCTGCGCTTGGCAGGGTCTTCGTCAGAGTGACTCATCGGCACTGAGGACTACATCGCTGTTCATGATCTTCATCTGGGTGTATGGCGCTGGCCTCTGGGAGGCTGTGTCAGTGCAGCGCTAGACTCTGAGAGTGGAGTAGTGGGTGGAGTGTGTGGTTCTGGGGTGGCGAGACACTGGGTTGAACTCCGTAACGATAATTGAGGTTAACTGAGTTGAGTTGGCTCATCATCTGTGTTATATTCCGATTGTGATCTTCACAGTGTCATCTTGTGATTGGTTGTTGGGAGTTTGTGAGAGAGAGGGAAACACTGTGTGTATTCTCCCCATCTGTGCATGGTTGCTATTCCGCTGCTTATCTCTGGTCTGTGTACAGTTTGGACTCTGTCTCTCCTCCCCTTTGTCTTGTGCATGTATGGGCATGCGTGAGATACTTTGTGTGAGTGGTGAGAAAAATTGTCAGACAACCAAGTTCATAACAGTTGGTATCAGAGCGGAGATTGGACTAAGGGCACTGAGGGTTAAGCGCAACAGATGCACCTGCTCCTTCTGGCTCTATTTGGCGAGAAGCTCCGTGTTGAAGCTTCATCTTCAGGGAAGATACAGAGAGGGGAGTAGGTATACAAGCGGTGAATTATGAGATTCAGTGTGTGATTGATCAGGCACCCTGAGCCTGTCTGAGTGCCTGACAGGATTTGGCGAGAACAGGGGTATTTCGCCATTCACTCTTCTGAGCTCAGTTCATGACTGAGTCCAGGGTGGCAAATTACACCCTAATCCAGTGATACCTGGGTGGCGGCATCAAACCCAGTATAGCCTTGGGGGAGAATTGATCACAGGATCAGTCTCCTGCTGGATTAGTCCTAATCAGGGCTAAATTTAGCCCCAGCGGCTTACCTCGGCAGTGGCGAGATATCTTCAGGAGAATTCTCTAGTGCCACTGGGCCAGATTCAGTGAATCTGAGAGTTGGGGTTGAAGCGCCACAAGGTACTGAGCAAGACCAATAAGTTTCAGGAGATTCTATACGTGGAAATCAGTGGAGGAGTGTCTGCATGAAAGTGGCGAGATCCGGGTTTTGTCAGCCATAGCCAGAACTTCATCATCCACCGAGGTAAACATGTAAGTGAGTGTGTTCTGTGTGAATCCCTGAGTAGCCATAGCCATCTTCTTCCTCCCTACCCTGACCCATATCTCACCATCTATTGACCTGTTCTGACTCAAAATTGTTCTGGGAGTGTATGATCATTCTGTGAGTTTTGTACAACAAAAGTTGTAATATTGTGAATCATGGTTTTGCTCTGAGTCTATTTTTAGTCTGTGCTATCTAGGGTCAGTCAAAACTCAGATTCTTTCCGTCAGAATTTAAGTCTGTCAGTCTGGGGTGAATCGCAATTCAGTATTTGACATCTCTGTCAAACCGCTAATCCAGAATCAATGTATTTGAGTTATTACAGTGGAATCCTGAAAATCGTTGTATCAGTGAGTGTTTCTGTTGATGTCAGCAGTGGCAATTTGAGTTATTACAGTGGAATCCTGAAAATCGTTGTATCAGTGAGTGTTTCTGTTGATGTCAGCAGTGGCAAAATTTGAGTTTAGGGCTATCAGGTGCATCGCTACTATTTGTTGCCCTGTTCTAGTTAGTTCTTGCCTGTATCTATCTCCACCACTAATCATCTTTGTTTTCTGATGGGCTCTGGAATGTTAGTGACCTTTGGAATATACTGGAAGTGGTTGTTTCAACTTCAGTGAAGGTTCATTGTCAGGTAAAGGAAATCGTTAGTGAATGATTTTACTGGACTTACAGTCAGTCTGGTTACTGACCCCAGTGGTTGTATTCTAACCCTAACCGCTTGTGCCTACTAACCCACCTTACCCTGTGAATTGGTAGTGCAGCGATTTCTGAGTATCTGAGTGGACTGTAAATCGCTGCATCCTTTGCTGTCCAACACTGCTAATTATTGTTTCTGAAAGGGAAGATGTCTGACGCTGCGAAGTCGGGCGAGGGGCAGGTAGAAGTTGTGGTCAAGGAGGAAGGGAAACCTTCCCCCTCTACTACTTTTCCTGCTCCTCTCACCCCGGCTCAGCGGCGCAAGAGGGGAATTGAGGCCAAACTGCGAGAGCAACAAGCGCTACTCGCAGAAGCTGAGAGACAGGAGTTTCTGCTGCAGCAGTTGAGTTGGAGGCTGCAACAAATGCCTCCCGCAAGGAGTTTCTGCTGCAGCAAGCAGAGAAGACTGCGGCAGATGAGAGGGTGGCCCAGTGCACCACATACCTGGCTGAGCTGGTGCTCTTTCAAAACAAGATCACAGCCAGCCACTTTACTAACTGGGATGACCGGATTCAGTGTCTGGAGACCAAAGTAGGCGACCTGGCGACTCAGCAGTCCAAGATCCTGGACGCTATCCAGAATCTGACTGCTCAGTTGACAGCAGCCCGCCTGATTGCACCTGCGGTACCATCCCCTGCCTCTACCAAACCTAAACAGTCTTCCCCTAATTCTTCACCTCCTCCTTCTCCTCATAGTTCCCACCAGTCATCTCCCTCGACCTCCTCCCAGGCTAAAGTCAAGCCTCCTCTCACCTTTGCTGCGGTTGTTGCTGGGGATCTGCGAGGACCCAAGATCCCTGCACCCAGCAAGTTTAGGGGCGATGACCCCAAAACTGATGTTGGGGACTGGGCAGCAGGAACCCGGGCCTACCTGAAGGGTTTCGTGTGCCCAGAACAACAGAAGGTGGCCACCGTTGTGGGGCTGCTGGAGGGCCCAGCCCAGAAATGGGTTACGTCCACAGCCAGCGCCCAGCAGCAGACTTTGGAGGATTGGGCCTCAGCACTGGGAGTGGGGCCACTTCTGCAGGCCCTGGAGGACAGGTTTGCAGACAAGGAGCGTGCACGTAAGGCTGTTGACAAGATCGTACGCCTTGGGCAGCAGCGGTACAGCGGCAGTCTGCGGGCCCTTTTGCTGAATTTGAGCAGTTAACCTCCACCCCTGGTTTGGTTATGTCCAGTGATGATTCGCCGACTAACTTCTGCAGGGCTGCGCCTGAGAAGTTTTCTGTTGCCTTATACAGCGCAGGGCATAAAGACTGGAGGTCTTTTGGACACGCAGCGCTGGACATGGAGGCCTAGCTCCATGTCCAGGCCCCCTCCAGTGACAGGAGGAAAGGCGCCTTCCCTCGCGGTGGTAGAAAGGGAAAGGCGGCCTTTGCATATGCGGGCTCTGGGTCCAGGATCCCAGCCTGGTACACCGCAAGATGGGACTGGTTCAGCTGCTGGCCCAGATGTTGCAGCAGTCATTCAGCAGCTGCAGGCTGCGCTGGGGGCCTTCCAAAAGGTCGGGTCTTCCTCCAGCACAGCCTCCAGCAGCAAGGGGAAGAGCCAGGGACGTCGCTCTTCAACCCCTGCCCGACGCCCCAACTTGCCACGTGACGTCCGATTCCCAACAGACCCCCTGAACCCCAACACTCTCCCTTGGCATGATCTGAAAATCCAGGAGGGTGTGTGGAGGAAGAGGAAGGAAAGGGGTGTCTATTTGGGGTGTGAGGGGCAGCACTTTCTCAAGGACTGTCCCTACATGCCCATCCCAGCTCAGTCAAAAAACTGAAGCTGACCCTGAAGACTGCAGTTCCCTCCAATGCTACACCTGCACCTGCATCTGCCAGCGTGGGGACTGCGCGGGCAGCATCCTTCTGCTATGAGGATCCTGACCCGGATGAGGAACCGGATCAGTCGGAGTGTCAGTCACTTGCTGCTTTCTTCTTTCACCTGAAAGAACAAAAGAGAAGCAAGTCTGATCTCATACTCCTTCGGCCCCTGATCAACAACATCATAATCAAGGGGTTATTAGACTGTGGAGCCACCCGCAATGTCATGTCTCCCAGTGCAGTTAAAAAGCTGCATCTGGGCATGAAGGTGGTGCAGCTCCAGCAACCGCTGCAGGTCAGGATAGGTGACTCCACTGTTCTAACTATCAGGGAGAAGGTCAGGGGCATACCTGTGACCTTCGATAGTGCTGGAGAAGTCAGACATAGTCTGAACTTCTACATATTCCCTGATCTACCCTTTGATCTGGTTTTCTCTATGCAGTGGCTGAAAGCAGTCAACCCAAGGATCGACAGGCAGATTCCCAGGGTTGAGCTGCCTGACAGCAAGGGGGTGTATCAACCATGCATGATTGCTGCTGAACACCACCGTAAGACTTCGTGCTTCTGCCTGAGAGCAAGGGAGTTCTATGCTCTCTCACGCCAGTACCACCATGAGCGTCTGTTTATTGCTTTGGTCAAGCAATCAGATGCTCCCCCTGTTTCATGTCCTCCTGAGATACAGCAGGTGGTTGACCAGTATGCTGATCTGATGCAGGAGCCCTTTGGATTACCCAACCGGCCAACCAAGCATCATATTGAGCTGCTACCTGGAGCGGTCCCTCCCAAGGGCCGCATCTACAGGATGTCCCCTGCTGAGCTTGAGGAGCTTAGAAAGCAGCTTAAGACCTTGACCAGCAAAGGCTGGATTAGGCCCAGCACTTCTGAATTCGGCGCCCCAATCCTCTTTGTTCCAAAAGGGAGTGGCGAATTCAGAATGTGCATCGACTACAGGGGTCTCAATAAGATCACTAGGAAGAGTACAGAGCCCCTCCCTAGGATCGATGACCTTCTGGATACGGTCCAAGGATGCACTATCTTCAGCAAAGTCGATCTCAAATCGGGCTATCACCAGATTGAGATGGCAGAGGAGGATGCCCACAAGACAGCCTTCAAAACCATATATGGCACATATGAGTATCTGGTTATGCCATTTGGACTCTGCAATGCACCTGGCACGTTCCAGACAGAGATGCACCGCATCTTCAGGCCTTACCTGGACAAGTTAATGGTCGTCTACCTGGATGATATCCCGGTATTCAGTCGGACTGCCAGGGACCATGCGGAGCATTTGGCTCTTGTTCTTCAGTCATTACGTGACAGCCAGTACAAGATCAACAGGGAGAAGTCCTCGTTTGGAGTTCCCTCTGTCATCTACCTGGGCCACGTAATCTCTGGAGATGGTCTGGCTCTTGAAGCAGCTAAGATTGCTGCTATTTAGGAGTGGCCACAACCACAGGCAATGAGAGATGTTCGGTCTTTCTTGGGTCTGGCCTCCTACTACAGAAAGTTCGTCAGGAACTTTTCTGCAGTGGCTGCACCCCTGACTAACCTCACAAAGAAGACACTCCCTTTCTTTGGTCCCTTCACTGTCAGATGGCCTTTGCACGAGTCAAATAGGCCTTGACTCGTGCCCCTGTTCTGAAGTTACCTGACCCCACCTTGCCATTTGTCCTAACCACTGACGCCAGTCAGTATGGCATTGGGGCAGTACTTCAGCAGGATGATGGGAATGGTCTGAGACCTGTCGAGTTTACGAGTAAGAAGATCAAGACTCAGAAGCTTCAGGACTCTACCTACGAGAAAGAGCTATATGCTCTTCTCAGTGCCCTGAAACATTGGAAGCACTTTCTCCTGGGAAGACACTTCAAGATCTTCTCTGATCATTCCACTTTACAGTGGTTGAAGACCCAGGGAGAGTTAAACGATAAGTTGGCACGTTACATTCAGTTCATCGACATGTTTTATTTTGAACTGATGCACAAGAAGGGTTGCTACAATAAGGTAGCTGACGCCCTCTCTCGTAGGCCTGATTCTTTTGCACTGATCTCCTCTACTCACTCCTTTGGAGAGGAGGTCCGTCAGACCATCACTCGTCTGCTGCCTCGCGATCCGACTTATGGACCCATCGTCAGGAATCTGCAAGCAGATCCCAATTCTTAACCTGGCTATGCCATGAGTTCAGATCTGCTGTACACTTACAGCAGAGGGGAGGAGCGCTTATGCATTCCTGAGGATCAGCAGCTCATGACACTGCTGATGTCAGAGTGCCATGATGCGCGTGGTCACTTTGGGTTCTTAAAGTCGTATGCAGCCCTGTCGCAGCGCTTCTTCTGGAAGGAGATGCGGAGTGATATGCTGCGCTATGTGGATACCTGTGAGCTCTGCCAAAGGAACAAGGTTCAACGGAAACCTCCTTTGGGACTGCTCAAACCCCTACCCATACCTGATGGTCCTGCTCAGTCTGTGTCTATTGACTTTACAGACTTAGGCAAGACCACCCCTCGGGGCATGCGTCAGGTCATGGTCTGCGTGGACAGGTTCTCCAAATATGCAGAGTTCCTCTTGCCAAAGGTAGCTAGAGTCCCGGCTGTGAGAACAACCTTTTTTGAGAGATGGGTCACTCACCATGGACCGCCCACCTCTATTGTCAGCGATCAAGATCCACGTTTCTGCAGCGATGAGTGGCAGTCCTATTGTAAGGACTACTTACACTCTCGTCTGGACATGACTTCTGGTCGTCATCCTGAAGCCAATGGTCAGGCTGAAGTGATGAACCAAGTCCTGTCCCAGCTGTTGCGTCCTGTTATCTCCCCAGATCAACAGGACTGGGATCTCCACCTTGCGAGGGCACAGCTCATGTATAACATGTCTGTCCACTCCTCGACCGGGTTCAGTCTTTACATTGGGGACGTGAACCACGTCAGCCTCTCGATGATATCATCGATAAGGCGAAGACAGATCTGACACCTGGCACAACAGAGTTTGCCAGACGCTATCGTCTGGATGTGGAAAGAGCCCGCGCGAACTTGTTCAGGGCCCAAAAGGCCATGATTGAACAAGCCAATCGCCACAGGCGGCCTTCCCCCATCCGCACTGGTGATCATGTCTGGGTGGTCAGTTCCGAGCTGTCGAGGGAGAAGGATATCTCCCCCAAGTTGTTGCCACGCTACTTGGGTCCATGGCATGTCCTAGATACAGTGGGCGCTGATCCCTTCGGTCCGTCGTATGTTATCGACGTCCCGCTGCATCTACGTACCTATCCGGTCTTCCATGCATCTAAGTTGCTTCCTTTCACTCCAGCTGATGCATTTCCTGACCGGCCCCCTCAATTCGGTCCACCAATCCCAGGTAAGGGACATGACATTGACCGGATTGAGGATGAGTGGGGCTCAGGCCCCGATCGGCAGTATCTCGTCAGGTTTGCGTTTCAGCCACCTTCTGAGAACCACTGGTTCTACAAGAAGGACCTGATCAAGACAGCAAAGTCTATTGTTCTGCGGTATGAAGCGGCTCAGAAGGGTAACCTTCGCCGTTCACCCCGCTTGCACCCCTAGCTCGGAGGTCCTCGCTCCCGGGGAGGGTAAGCCTGCAATGACTTGCTGATTTTTGCTGCCGAGGCTAACTGTGAGGCTGTACACTAATCGGTAGGCTAGTTTCGCAATTTTGTTTGGCTGAGGGCTAACCGAGAGACCTGCCTGCAAGGAAATTCGTGAGGGACAGATCTGCAAATCCGGGAAAATACAGGCCCGATACTAACCCGAATTCCTACCGCTACCCTAAGTGCCCACAGCAGGCCCGGGCTACCCTAGGACAGACAGGCCCTAAGTGGCCTACGCTGCTAGACGGTCCTATAGCCTATAGTCGGGTCCGGTAGAGGCCGAGAGGCCGAAACAGCAACGGTTCCGGTCGGTTAGTCAGTCCGGTCTAGGTCTAGGGTAGAGTAGTGAATCTATAAGTAGTCGAGGAAAATCGGTTCAGGACTTTTGGCTTTTCATTTTCGCATTGCAGCATTCGTGGCCAACGAAGTATTGCAGCGCTGAGAGTCTACTGCGGACCTGAGACTTCAGCTTACGTGAGGCAGCCATAGTCGGCCTTCCTGAGACAGCCGGAGTTGGGGCTGGTCTCAGCGCATCTACCCTCTGGGGGTATCTGCGCTTGGCAGGGCTATTCGGAGGCTCTTCGCTGGGCACATGTGGACGTTGCTGCTACGGTAGCAGCTCTGCAACCATAGCTGCCTTCTTCTTCGTCAGAGTGACTCATCGGCACTGAGGGCTACATCGCTGTTCATGATCTTCATCTGGGTGTATGGCGCTGGCCTCTGGGAGGCTGTTTCAGTGCAGCGCTAGACTCTGAGAGTGGAGTAGTGAGTGGAGTGTGTGGTTCTGGGGTGGCGAGACACTGGGTTGAACTCTGTAACGATAATTGAGGTTAACCGAGTTGAGTTGGCTCATCATCTGTGTTATATTCCAATTGTGATCTTCGCATTGTCATCTTGTGATTGGTTGTTGGGAGTTTGTCAGAGAGAGGGAAACACTCTGTGCATTCTCCCCATCTGTGCATGGTTGCTATTCCGCTGCTTATCTCTGGTCTGTGTACAGTTTGGACTCTGACTCTCCTCCCCTTTGTCTTGTGCATGTATGGGCATGTGTGAGATACTTTGTGTGTGAGTGGCGAGAAAAATTGTCAGACAACCAAGTTCATAACAAAGGCATCTCTTCTGCATGGCTCATAGGCGAATGAATGAATGGGTGGACGTTGCCCCTGTATTGATACTTCTTCAGAGGTACCCGGGCCTGCCGCAAAACGCATGGGCTAGGGTCAAAACGCGTGGCCCGGGGAAGCTTCCAAACGTTTGGCCTTCTGGGCCAAAACGGGTGGAACACTGGAACCCACTGCGTGGTCCAGAACCTTTCCCACGTGCAGCCCCTACCCCTGGTACTTGCTGACTGGACTGGCCTATAGGGACCTACGACCTTCTAGAGTGTACATACTTACAGATAGACTCTAGTGCTCAGTAGACTAACTATGGTCGCCGTTGTCTTTCTCACTGGCCAGTTATAGCCGTTGTCTTCCTCACTGCCAAGTTCCTCCCACGGCACCTGCAGACCTCCACGCACAAGATACCAAGGCAACTCTTCCGCAACGCTCACCGTTTTACTTTTGTGTGACTTGGGATAAACTGAACATTGTTTCCAAACCAAATGGTTAAGTCTCTTGTTTTATTCTGAGGGAGGATTTTTGCGAAGGGCAAAACATTGTTTCAAAGCCGAATGGTTTAGCTTGAAACCACACACTATGAGTATAATTGGAGATACTTCATCTATATTTGCATGTGAACAGACAATTGGACATTGTTTCCAAGCCGAATGGTTCAACTTAGCCATATCACTATGAAGAGAGAGAAAGTCAAGAGTATAATTGGAAGCAAGTTGGGCGAGTTTAGCATTGCTTCTAAATTTAATGGCTCAATCCCTTGCCAATATTTTAAGGACGAGAGTGTTACTAAATTTTGAATACTTAAAACAATTCAGGGCGACTAGGCATTGTTTCTAAGTTGAATGGTCTAGTCACATGCCCAAAAAAGAGAGTAGTAGTTGTGTGACCTGTTCGTGTATGATCTAAGACATGCTAGGCATTATTTCTAAGTTGAGTGGTATAGCACCATGCCATATGTAAGATGGGTAAAAGGGACAATTATCTTGAGGAGCAATGAATTATCTTGTGAGGAAACAACTTGGGATTCTGATGAGAGTACTTCCCCATTTTGGTATGGACTTGTTTGTGATTGAGTGTGAGTTGTACGTAGTCTGAGTATCAACTTTGATAGGTAGTTGCTTTTGGTGCTTTAATGTGCTGGAGCTATAGGACTTTGTATAAATTTTGGAAAGTCACTTTCGCTAGGGAAAGTGCTGCCCAAAGTGTTTGCAAAACCAAAGAGTTGGTCAAATTTTGACTTTTCAAAAACTTTTGTCTGAGTTTTATTTGGTTTATTATGAATTTAGAAAGCCTTTTTTTTTAAGGGAAGTGCTGCCAAAATTTTTCCTAAATCAGGGAGTTGAGCATAATTTGATTTTGTGAAGTCGAAATTATATTCAGATTTTGTATATAGCTTTGTATAATTTTTGGAATGACACTTTTCTAAGGGGAGTACTGTCGAAATTTTACAAATCTAAAGAGTTAAGTTTTGTCTTGATATGATTTTATCTCGAATTCGAATATGAATTGGTATATATCTGGAAAGCTTACTTCTCTAAAGGAGTTGCTATCTGATTTTTTGCTAAATCAGAAAGTTGAACAAAATTAGACTCTCTGGAGTGGAGGTTGGTTAAAAATTTTATATTCAGTTACGTGTAAATTTTGGAAAGGCACTTTCTCTAGAGGGAGTGCTGCCGAAATCTCCTTAGTTTCAAGGATTCAAACTATATTTTGACAAGGGAATTTTTGGCAATCCACCCCGTATAGGAGAGATCTTGCCAAAATTTTCCTTATTTTTTTAGCACCTATTGAAAGTTAAACTTAGAGTTGGCCTTAAGAGATTTTGAGCAAGATATGATATGACGGTTTATTTCATACTTGAAGCTTTGTTTAGGAATTGACCCGTGTTGTGTTACATGTCCTTTTTCGACCATTTGATTCAATATCTAATTAATTTAAGCCTGATTCGACAAGCATCATCTTCTGTTACTTGTCGATAAGAGGTCGGTTGCCGATTCGTTGGTTTACGACTCATCTCTAACTCGTTCTCATCACTTAACCTAAAGGCCTTAGCCCCTAGGTTGAATTGTTTCTTTCGGATTTTACTCTTTTGTTCAATAGCCATTTAAAAAGGTTATGAGTGTTTTATTTTGGAAGGTTGGACAAGGGTTGGGGTTTGTGTGGATAAGGCAAAGGGGTATGTGTGCAGAGAGTGGTTGAAGTTGACCCCGTGTAGTGCGTGGTTTGCCAATGTTGAACCCTTTATGTAATTGCAGGTATGTTTTGTGAAGGGAAGTCCAAATTTGACTTTGCCTGTGATCACAAGTTTATTTTAAAGGGAATCGCACTACGATTGTGAGAATGTTCGCCACGTGTTCCTGTAACCCTCTTTGTTTATATGTGATATATCCGCGCGAGGCAAAGGGGTATGAGTGCAAAGAGTGGTTGAAGTTAACCCCGTGTAGTGCGTGGTTTGCCGATGTTGAACCCTTTATGTAATTGCAGGTATGTTTTGTGAGGGGAAGTCCAAATTTGACTTTGCCTGCGATCATAAGTATATTTTAAAGGGAGTCACACTATGATTGTGAGAATGTTTGCCACGTGTTCCTGTAACCCTCTTTGTTTATATGTGATATATCCGTGCGGTCCACTATGACCGTGCGTGTTGGTCAAGTAGACAATATCGAGAGAAAAGGGTGAATTCCTTTGAAATATTTATGGTTGGATGTTAAGGTCCGAAGTAGCTGTCGAAGTCAAACCCCTTGACCTATTTTCAGACCTGCAAAGGTGGAACCCCACTTGCAGTGTTAGGGGTGTTCAGCGGCTACAAAGGGTCGAGGCCCGCCTACCGCTCATTTGTGCAGGGTGCAGAAGAAGGTAAGACTCACAACCGCCTTTGCGGTTGTTTAGCGTCGAGAGATTAACCCCTTGAGTCACGTGTAAGTCGACTCGAGTGTCGAAAGCGACCCTCGAGACCATGGAGGGCCCCATGATTATGGGTACTACATAGTACGCCATTATTGTGACTGTTTGCGCATTTATGCATAACTAATCGATATGACGAAGCCTGCGTCCTCGCTATATTTTTTTGAGTCGCACGTGTCATGCCAAATGTTTCCTGTGTTAGAAAGGTTATTGGTTGCGCGTTTGGGACATCGGCCCTTAAAGCGACGGTTCGGGTGCGGGTCCGATTGAGGTGTGGGACCGCGCGTACCCCCTATGCTACAGCGTACGAGAAACGCCCTTCGGCTGGGCCACCTCTGCGATTGCAACTAAGTACCTTTCGAGGGTGGTGACAACCCCTTGGGCAGAGGTAAGTTGTGCCTCGACGGACCTTTATCCTAACGTGGGGGTTCTCGAGAGGTATGGCTGGAGCATTCGGCCAAAGCGGTAAAAGCTGCATTGCAAAAAAGTCTTGCAAAAATCCTGCCTGACGAGGTCGGGAGGGTCCCCTTGCGGGACACCGTTGCGCTAGACGGCGGTGTCATCACCGTCGGCAAGCGAACCAGCTTCATCGTCGATACTATTATCCGGGGACTCGTAGGTGTGGTCAAGACTTGAGAACCTCGTCCCTGTGTCGATGGAAGATTTCCAATGGTTGCCTCTTCCTCCATTCGGTTCATTGTTGAAATCACATTGTGATGCCCTAATGGCGGAGTTACGCAAGAATCTGCATGCTGCAGTACCAACTTCGTTGATGGACGATGAAGTAGCGGTTGTTGACCTTCACGAGTATATTGCGAAGATCGACCGCGAGTATGCCACGCAACAGTACGACGACGTTGACGCGCCGTTGCTTTACATCCTCATTCAGATAGGGAAGGAGACATGCGACACCTTGATCGATTGTGGAGCCACTCGCAACTTGGTATGTGTTGGCCTCGGCCCATGGTAGTCGCAGCCCACGCAAGTCAGGTTGGCCTATTGTCACACGCACAAGTCTATGGTCCGGTGCATTGATGCGGCGCGCGTGTACTTCGCCTCGCACGCACGCGAAGTCGTGTCCTTTCTCATCTTAGACAAGCTCGACATGAAGTTGGGCATGTCGTGGCTGCGAAGTGAGGACCACCTGTTGAACTTCTATCGCCGCACCGTTCATGCTCGTGATTGGAACAGGATACTCGTCCCATGCATGGTTCCTCAGCCTCACCCTTCGACTGGTTATCACTCGGTCTCCGCGACAAGCATGCGCAACTCTATCGCACGACCAGACGTGGAAAGAATGAGCATTTGCTTCTTGCATGCCCTCCCTCCTCATGACGAGGTAGTGACGGAAGTGCCACCGGATTCACGCATTAAATCTTAACTACTCCGGCGACGTATTCGAAGCCCCCGTCGGAATCATACCAGATCGGCCAATTCGTCACGTCCGCTGAAGATGGGGCCGTACCTCCACGCGGCTGTATTTACCGCATGAGCGAGGAGGATCTCGAAGTGCTTCGAATGGACCTCATTGGCATCGGCTGGATTTGCCCTAGCTGCTCGCGGTTCACCCGTTCTCTTCATCTAGAAGAAGAACAAGGAATTGCGGCTATGCACGGACTACCGTAAACTTAACGAGCAAATCGTTAAGAATACTGGCCCGCTCTTGCAAATCGACGATCTTCTCGAACGTTTGGACGGCGCCATGTACTTCTCCAAGTTTGACCTCAAGTTGGGTTGCTACCAAATTGAGATCCATCCACGGGATTGGTACAAGACCGTGTTCAAAATGTGATTAGGTACTTCGAGTGGGTCATAATGCCAATCGGCCTTACGAATGCCTTGACCACCTTCCAAGAGGCAATGACGACGGGGTTCCAGGACATGTTGGACGGATTCGTGCTCATCTACCTCGACGACATCTTGGTGTATAGCCGGACTTTGGACAAGCACTGTTTTGAACAGGTTATGTACAACCAAGCACAAGGCCAATTGAGCCGAGTGCGAATTCTCGCAACAAGAGCTCGAGTACTTCGGCCACTTTGTGACGCTGCAAAGCATCTGTCCTCTGACGGACAAAATCAAGGTCATTCAAGATTGGCCGGAACCAACCAACACTACGAAAGTTCGTTCTTTAATGGGATTGGCCTGGTACTACCAACGCTTCATCGACGGGCACCTTTCTCGAAATTGCAGTCGCCAAAAGTTCCCTTCCACTTCACCGACGAAATTCGGAGGTGGTTCCAGAAATTGAAGACGGCGTTGTTCCTCCCCCTCTAGTATCTACAATCCCACCTTGCCAACGAGAGTGACCACATACGCTTCCGGCTACAACATTGGTGCAGTTTTGGAACAACATAACGGAGTAGATTGGCATTCGGTCGAGTATTTCAGCCGAAAGGTGCCACCCATCAACTCAATTGATGATACGCGAAAAGAGTTGCTCGCATTCGTCATGGTTGGTGACACTTCCTCCTCGGGTGTCGTAGCTTCACTTGGGCAATGGATAACAACCCATTGACCTACTACAAGACACAAGACACGGTGAGCAAACGATTGCTCGGTGGATGTATTTCATCGACCAATTCGACTTCACACCGAAGCACATTTCGTGTCTCTCCAACCGAGTCGCGGATGCTCTCTCACAAAAATCAAATCTTTGTGCATCAATCCATCACGTGTTTTACTTTGACGACGATCTTGATCAGCATTTTGTGTGTGCATTCAAGTCGGATTCGGAATATTCCACTCTTTACGAGCAAGTTTCTTCGGATCACCCACCAGCCAGCCACTACCGCATCACCGACAACTACTTGCGTCTCCATTCATGAGGCAAGGACATAGTATGCGTCCCACGAGACTGTCGATTACGGACTCGCCTTCTCAACGAGTACCACGACTCGCAACTCGCCGTCCGCTTCGGAGGCATCCGTACGATTGCAAATCGTTGTCGGTGGCTCGACTTCATTACCAATGCCGCTTGGTATTGCGAATCTTGCGGAGTTTGCCAACGAAGCAAACCCTGCAACCGCAACCCGTATGGCGAGTTGACCCGTTGCCTATCCCTCTGCAACTCGGCCTCTCTATTGCTATGGACGTCACCGACCCGTTCCCCTGCGATCACTTTCGAACAAGACGACATTCTCACGGTCGTTGACCGTTTGAGTAAGTACGCGCATTTTTTTCGTTGCAAGTATCACTGCGCCTCCCGAGCTCGTGCAACTCTTGCACACCGGCTGAATTTGCATCCACGACATTTAAGAGGATATCGTAGCGACTGCGACACTCGCTTCATGTCGGCAGTTTGGACTTATCTCATGAAGGAGTCCGGCACCGAGATGAAACCGAGTTCAGCTCAACATCCACAAACGGACGGGCAAACGAAGTGGGCACATCAAACCACTCAAATGATGCTCCGTACTCTCATCTGTCCAGACCAAAATGATTGGGTTGATTGCCTCCCCGACATGAGTTCACCTACAACACTTCGTTGCATCCGGCGATCGGCGTGACTCCGTTCAAGTTGCACCACGGTGGCCAGAAAGGCCATATCTTCACTAATCTCGTATTTCCACAGGCTGCCGACATAGACGCGCCTTGGTCTCCCACCTCTGATCGAAAAATTCGCGACTTGCTGGCCCATGCCTGCATTAAGAGCAAGCCAATAGGCATCGCGTGCCATGACGGATCCGCGCCGACGACCTTGTTTGGGTCTCCATGGAAGAGTTTGTGCTCGAATAAGACGTTTCGCACAAGCTACTCCCTAAGTGGTTTGGACCTCGTACCGTCACATTAGCGGCGGGCAACGAGCGCGACGGCCCATCATTTGTAATCGACATCCCACCTCATCTGTCGATCCACCCGGTTTTTCGCGCTTCCAAGACGGCCATGTATACAGCAGTCAAGACCGACGACTTCTCGAACCGACGATCGCAACCCTCTGCCTTTTACGGAGAACGGGGGAACTAAACTCCGGCTGAATCCCGTTGAAACTGAAAAAATCCCGCTAAATTTTCGAAAATGGGCCACTCCCGCGCCTTTCGGAAAAACGAAATTGATGCACGGGGTCCAGAACACGTGGCCCTAGGCACCTGTGCACTCAACCCCCCCCCCCCCCCCCCCCCCCAAAAAAAAAAAAAAAAAAAAACATTTCCCCAACCCCTGAAGCACCTCTTATACCACCGAATGAGACCAAAACCAACCGGGCTGCCACCCACCACTTACAAACCCCCCGGTGCCAGTCACCGAACCTACCCGGAAGCCATCTAAGCCATCCGCCCCCACATCCCCCAACCCCCAAGGCCCCAGTTATGTGTATGTGTGCGTATGTGTGTATGTATGTGCCTGCGTGTGAGAGTGTGTTTGTGCGTGAATTTGTATGTTTGCGCAGGTGTTTGTGTATGTGTCTGTTTGTAAGTGTGTGTGTGTGTGTGTGTTTGCATGTGTTTGTGTGTTGTGTGTCTGTGTGTGTGTGCGTATCGGTTTTTTTTTTAATACGTAAAGTTAAAATAAAAAATAAAAACATTTGTTGTATGTCTATGAAATGTCTAGAACCCGACATGTTTTATTTGTTTTTTTGCTTTTAAAAAAAAAAAACTCATTTCATCTTTTGTTTTTACTGTTCTTCATTGTGTTTATGTTTTTTGTTTTTTTTTTAAATAAAGTCAAAGTTGCAACGAAAATGAACAGAAGTGAGATAACAATATTCAAATTGCACAATCACATTGAAAGCCAAATCGTAGCACAGTGTTCACGAAGCAGCATTGCACAAATATAACACCAATGGAGAATCGAAGCACTGAAAGTCAATGTCAATGAGAGCTTGCTCTCGCCACCACCAACATATGTATCCAGTCTCTATCTCCCTACCTGGCGCTCGGCCCCCAGCCTACTTCCTACACATCTACTACTAGCCTACGAATTGACAATGCAACTGTTGACGTCAGCAGCACCCGAAGTACTTGAAGATGTCGCCCATGCAGAATCATCGCCAATACCAGGTATGTGCCCTCACATCATCATCATCATCATCCTTCTCTCTCCCCTTTGACTCTCGCCCACGTCTCACTTTGTTGTACACCCGAAGACCATCCCTGCGCCTCACTGTATGTCCAAGCTCACAACCAGCTATGGAGGCTGGGCTATGGCGCTGCCCTCAGCAGCGCCCTGCTTCACCACACGACCGCACGTGCACAGCCTGTTGCTCCAATGCCAGCAGCCAGCACGCGAGCTATCGCTCCAGCAGCGCGGCCGCCAGCCACCAAGTGCCTGAATCCCCTCACCAGGCAGCGAGCTCTTTCCTATATGGAAAGAGCCTGCCTCGATTGGCAGCCTGGCCGAACTGGTCTGGGCCCAGAAGCTTCCGGTAGGCCCCAGGATGCTACGCCTCTGATGCAGCTACTGGGCCTCATTCGGTTGGGCCTCCCAACTGTCTGTGTATGAGGCTGCGAATCTGGCCCAGGACCTGAGCTTTCGGAAAAGCCTGGAAGGCCTGGGAATTTCCACGCTCCCCGGCCTGTGTTTCCCTTCAACCAGTTGCCGCGGCGAAATTGCTTGGACCCCCAAATGCGAAATTGACAACCAAGGGCCTCTCGTGATTTATTAGGCCCGCCTTCACTTAGGGTGGGCGCTCTTGCAACAGGGGCCCCTCAGGCCTGCCGAGGACCGAGATCCCCGCATTCCCTCCTCTACTTCGTAAATCCTCTGAGAAGTCTGTCACTCTGCAGGCATTTTCCCTTTGAGTTCTCTTTCGTAGCCTGCAATCACTTGAGGTGCTGTTCTCATGAGTTCTTCTCGTGTGAACCAGTGATCTTCATTAGGATCCAAATGATGTCTGAATCTCACACGATACTGCATTCTTGGTTCAGGAGGGCGGCCTTTGCCTGATGGTCGAGGTACCGGCATCACTTGATGCTCCACGATCTGGACAATATCCACTTCGCCATCCATGGTTGGGGGCAGCATTGATCTCCTTGAGGGGAACTGATTAGTGGCAACGAAAGGTGCCAGCTTGGATGCATGGAAAACAGGGTAAGTGTGCAAGTGTGGAGGGATGCGAATCACGTATGAAGGCCCATCCGGTTGATCCCTCTCCTAGGGCCCAAAGTACTGTGGCATTAGTTTACGTGAAATGCCCAACTCCTGACCTAGTTCAGATGACTTGACCCAGACTTTATCACCTACATGAAAGTTAGAGGGTCGTCTGTGCTTATTCTCATATGCGATCATTGCATCCTGAGATTTCCTTATATGTTCAATGGCTTGCTGCAACATCTGATCATACTTGACAGCAAACTCTATGCTGCCAGGTGCTGCAGTGTTCTCTTTCTGGTAGCAGAAAGTCAAGTGCAGTTTTGGGTCTCCAACCAAGGTGCAGTTGGTTGGGAGTCGTACCAGTAGTACTATGGACAGCATTGTTATACAGGCTGGCGACGAGAGGTAACTTCTCGTCCGAGTCATCCTGACTTGGCTTGATATAATGCCGAAGCCGGTGTTGTACTATCCCGTTCATCTGTTTTGCCTGGCCATTTGACTCTGAGTGATTCTCTGACGTCATTTGGAGCTTGGTACCCATCTTTTCAGCAATTGATTGCCACAGTTCACTGGTGAATCTCACATCTTTGTCACTAACAGTAGATGTGGGCAAACCGAAGTCACGTACCCAGTTATCCATAAAGAGTTGGATGACGTAGTCAGTTTTAGCATTTTCTGGCATAGCGATTAGTCTGGCATACGAAGAAAAGTGATCCACTGTAACAAAGATGTGTCTTTTCCTAGACCTATTGGTCACAAGAGTAACCATGAAATCCATGGACACACTCTGACCCGGTCCTTCAAGAATCGGTAAGGGCTTAATCAAACCAAGTGGAGCCTGAGTCCTGGGTTTGTCCCTTTGGCAAACCTGACAGGTTTCAACGTATCTCTTAGCATCTTGCATTATAGAGGGCCACCAAAATCTGAGTACTATGTTCGCTGATGTCTTTCTTTACCCAAAATGACCAGTTGCATCATGACATTCTTCTAAAAATAAACTACGTAAAGACTCACTATCAGGAACACACAACCTTTTATTCCCTGCCTTCTCAAGAAACAGCAAGCTGTCTACCATCGTAAATTCGTCCAAAGTCTTTTTGTCCTTTGCTTGGAATCTACGGATGATCTCAGACATAATTGGATCTTGCTGATAGGCTTCCAGTCGTTAGATATGCCAAATTCAGCTAGTAGTGCGCCCAGGTAATCTGCCCGTCGTGACAATGCATCAGCTACCTTATTGTCATCTCCTTTGATTGGGTCAAGTTGATAGTCATACATGTCTATCACTTGAATCCATCGCTTGAGTGCGTCTGAGAGAATTGGCTGTGTCTTAATCCAGCGCAAGGTCTCATGGTCAAATCTTACATAAAAGAATCTGCCAAGGAGATAGTGTCTCCAGTGAACCAGCGCCCTATACAAGGCATAGAGCTCACGCTCGTAAGTGGACCTGGCTAGTTTCTGAGATGGCATCTTTTTACTCGTATACTCGATAGCCATATTGGCTGGCGTTTGTGGTCACGACAAAGGGCTGATTAGGATCCGGGAGCTTGAGGACTTCATAGTGTGTTAGAGCATACTTCAATTTCTTGAAGGCTGCCTCACACTCTTCTGTCCATTCCCAAGGGGTGTCAAGTCGAGTTAGATCTGTTAATGGGGAAGCTATAGTACTATAGTTCTTCACAAACAGACGGTAATAGCCCGTCATCCCCAAAAACGATTTGACCTCAGTAACAGTCTGAGGTGTGGGCCAGTCACGAATGCTGGCCACCTTTGCATCGTCTGGCCTCAACCCATCTGCTGAAATTTCATGACCCAAGTACAAGATCTTGGTGCGACCAAACCCGCATTTCTCCAAGTTAACCTTGTACTGGTGCTGTCTTAGGAGACCTAGCACTATTTTCAAGTGTTCAATGTGCTCCTCTATAGTCTTACTAAAGATGAGGATATCGTCGAGGTACACGACGATAAACTTATCTAAGTAATCATGAAAGATCCTGTTCATTGCGTGTTGGAATGTCCCAGGAGCATTGCATAGGCCAAAGGGCATCACCACAAACTCGTACAGACCATACCTGGTCTGAAATGCGGTTTTGTGCTGATCCTCAGGTCTAATAGCAATTTGATGGTATCCGGACTTTACATCTATCTTAGTAAAGTACCGGCATCCCTGCACTTTATCCAGTAGGTCGTCGATGGGGGGTAGGGGCTCCGCGTTCTTAATGGTGATGGCATTGAGGCCCCTATAGTCAATGCTCATCCTTAGTGTACCTCCCTTCTTAGGGACAAAATAAGACTGGCGCACCGTAAGGGGAGGTACTAGTCCGAATCCATCCCTTTTTTGTGAGCTCCTTGAGCTGGCGGCGGAGCTCATCCCAGGAGACATCCTCTAGATTCGTCCTCTAGGTACCTTACTACCTGGAACAACCTCTATTGCATGGACCACCTCCCTTTCTACCACACCTATGGGCTCCTCAAGAAGGTCTGAATATGTTGCGACGACTGATTCTATCTTTGGGGGTGTTTTTACGGCCTCCCCTTTCTCAGAGACAAAGACTAGATACATGCCCTCCTCGCGATTCTGTTAATAGTTATAAAAAGATGATGCACACATGCACCTGTAGTTTTCTATCAGACTGCTAGCTTTGAACTTTTGCAATCTAACAGATTTGCCATTGGGCAATTTGTGAATCAACTTCTTTCTATCCCAGTCAAACTGCGGTTGCGAGACCTCGAGGTAGTACATACCTAGGAGCATGTCAAAGGTACAGACTAAGTCCTTGACATAGTCTTTTACCAACATTTGGTGCTTGTTGGCCAGCGTAGAAGCTACAGTTCTGCTAAGCCGCTGCACTTTGTCCCCTAAGCGCAGTTTATCCACACAAGCACGGCTGATGAAGTTCCGCGTAGAGCCTATGTCTGCGAAGGCGCCAACTTTGCGGCCACCTACATCCTCTACCACAAAGTGTTCACCCTTTGGACCTCTACTGATCATCGCCCAAGAATCTTTGGGGTCCTTCCCTGACCACTCAGATTGTAACTCTTCTAGGGACTCAGACACATGTCTCGAACAGAGCGTCGGTGGGTCTGAATGTGTCTGCGGGGCGATGTATGGACCACTAGCCTTGGCCAACGCTTGAAGTGGAGAAGGCAACGTAACCACTTCAGCACGAGTAAGAGCGGCCAAAGCTCCTACCGGCCTGAGGTGTTTCCCTGCGAAGTGCTCGCAGAAGCACCACCAGGGTTCAAAGATAGTCCCACCACAGTTGGTGATGCCACCTTCGTAGGGACCTTATTGCCTCGGCATGTCCTGGACGGTTGGCCACAATTGCCACAGTTCATGCAAGTACCCCTAGCAACTCGGTCACGCCAAACCTCGTAATCTAAACCAAGTTTTACCTAGGCGGGCGTTCCTTGGTCGCCCTGGCCCGTGGACCGTACTACCTTCTTCTTCCCGGTCCCCCTAGCCGTTTCTCTGACGGGTGCCATGACTCCCCCATCCAAAGTCTCATCGGCCCCATCTTGCTCTCTCTCCTCCCCTAAGTCAGGGAACTCGTCAATCTCAGTTGTTTGATCGTCGTGGTCAACAAACATGAGTTGACCTTTCTTCTTCCAGTCTTGGGGAAGCTTCTTCCTCCTACCATCTACTGGTCCTGATGAGCGGACCCAATCTTTGCCTCTAAATCTAAGGCCTTCTTGCTGAAAGAAGCAAGTCATGCCAGTCTATATAGGCCTCATCCACCAGTTTATTCTTGACGTCTGTAGGAAAACATCGCAAATAATCTATGAGAAGTACCTGTGGGTTATACTACACACCCGCTACGACGATCGATCTTACTACGACGTCTGTGACTTCGCGAAACGTCTGGTACCTTTTGGTACTCAGATTGTTGATAGCGTCGGTGGCCTTTTGAGCACCTTGCGGGTCGTGCCACCTAGCATACACAGTCCGTACGAAATGTTCCAATGTCTGAGACTGGTCCCAGGCATCGAAATTCTGACCATGGCCCTGTTGTTGCACTAGACCATTAGACCGGCGTGCTGCTGATCCTTCTAAAAAGGAGGCAGCCACTATGACTTCCTGATCTGGCCTGGTAAGCTTGTGCCTCACATAGGTAGGCACCGTCCTTACCCAGGTGTCCAGGTCCTCATCCTTCTCCTTGTCGCCAGAGAAGGGCTTAGGACTCGGCAAGGGGATCTTGGGCATCCACTGCATGGGTTGCATGGGCCCAAGGGATTGCTGCAGTGGCTGCATAGCCACCAAAACAGGTTGCTGCACACTAACTTGGGCTTGGGTTGATAGTGGGACTGTAGTAACCACTGTCGTTGATGGTACGGCTGAGACTCGATGAACCGGACGACCAGTTGCTACGCAACCACCTGGAGGGGGCATGCCAAACATAGGTGAGAATGTAGACCCTACAGGCGGCAGTGTCACTGATGGACCCGCACCCGAAGGGGGAGCTACAGCAAACTGAGGTTGCCTCATCAATGGATGAGGAGCCTGTAATGCAGCCAAAATTCGTTTCTGGCCTGCCACTAGTTCAGCCAACACCTCCTGCTGAACTACCTGCGTCTTCGCCACACACAGGAGCGAGTTACGCAGTGCTCGCATCGCAGTATCAAGTATTGACTCATCTAGTGCGTCTAACTTGCCTAGCTCCTGCAATGTACTACCTAAGCTAGCTTTCCTCATCATAGCTCTCCATCTCCTCTCTGCTGCTTCATCCAACTGCCGCTGCAACTCGTCCTGAAGTTCTTCTGCTTGGAGGATCTCATAATCCTCCGGCGTGAGTTGAGTCTGCTGGCTGACTTGCAAGCCAACACTCTGCCTAATGGAAACCCGAGAACCACTCTGATTAAGACTTGGCGCTGGCCGCGGCGTCCCTTGCTCTCCTTGCTGCTGTTGTCTCTCTAGCCTCTCTCCGTAGTCTCCTCTCGTCTCCTGGACCTAACTCTAGGAAAGTTGAAGGTCGACTGAGAGCAGTTCTACGAGTAGTCCTACGGTCGTCCACAACAACTCCTCCTCACTAGTGCTTGCATCACTCATGAGCTACAGTGTAAGTGATCTAAACTAGAATCCACACTGAATCCTACCTCAGCATGACACACAGCCGATTGTGATACACAACTAACTTCGGTCGGCCTGGACAAAAACAATTAGGTAGTTATGTGTCAACCAATGTCAGATCCTACAGAAGATATTAAATCTATTTTTAGATTACTCTAAAACAGATGGCATTGCAGCAAAGATTACTCTATCTGCAACTGACTGTCAGTTGTTAGTCAAGTCCGTCACAACTAAATAATCAAAAATAAAAATAACATCTCCTGCAGAGATGTATCTTGGATGGGAGTTTATCTAATTAGTGCCACAACGAATAGTTACCGCAATCCAACCCTCACCCTGTATCCCTCTTGAGTAGTCGCTTTGAGTCGACGCCCTGAGCATCTGGTTGAGCAGCGTGTCTGAAGGTGTGCAATCCGGCCCACCCCTGTGCCCCAAGTCAACGTCGAACCTTCCAGCCCCTGCACATTATTTATCCTCGCATGCAACGAGCCTTAGACCTGGTTTGATCTGGCTCATCAAGAGGCATCTAAGGAGATCCCCCGTAACTCCTCAATAATTATTTAACGTCGCAGACAGGACGACGATCACAGCCAGAATCAACACCGAGTCCCCACCACAAATATTTAGAGACGGTCTGGAAAGCGTTTGCTCAAAGGGTTGGCATGGCCTGCATGACCTCTATTGCGCAGCAGCAGAACCAAGGACTTGCGGCAAAGCATGCGTGTACTAGTCCCAGCGGGTTGGCATGGTGACCGTGACCCGAGTGCTTCGTTTAGGGCCCTTCAAAGGCATCACCCGTCTCCCACCAGCTTGCTGCCCAGGAAGAATGTCGACTCTCAAGGTTGAGCGCTCTCGACACCTCACATCAAGAGGACTCTCAAGACAGGACTCACTTCCTCACGGTAAGAAGAGATTGAGAGGGTAGACAAGGATGAGAGCAAGGTACCTCATAATGCTGCCCCCAACCACAAATTTCTCACCGGCAACCTTATGTACATTTATGATGACCGGTCTTTGCCTCGGCACAACCCACAACAAAATGTAGTTCCACCTCGATTTAAATGCCACATCAGCGGGCTCTCATCATCCAGCGTACACCCCTAATGTCACCGCATAGCTTCCTGGCGCGCCCACACGACCCTGGGCCGCCTTACGTTCTACGCCCAAGCCTTATCACTGCCCCACACCTCATGCGAAGCATCGAACAGCAAATGCGAAGAACCAATGAGCGCAGTTCGAACCAGCTCCGGTACCAAATTGCAAGGAAAATGAAGAGAAGCTAGATGACAATATTCAGATTGCACAATCACATTGGAAGCCAAATCGTAGCACAGTGTTCAGGAAGCAGCATTGCACCACACCAATGGAGAATCGAAGCACTGAAAGTCGATGTCAATGAGAGCTTGCTCTCGCCACCACCAACATATGTATCCAGTCTCTATCTCCCTACCTGGCGCTCGACGCCCAGCCTACTTCCTACACAGCTACTACTAGCCTACGAATTGACAATGCAACTGTTGACGTGAGCAGCACCCGAAGTACTTGAAGATGCCGCCCATGCAGAATCATCGCCAATACCAGGTATGTGCCCTCACATCATCATCAATATCGTCCTTCTCTCTCCCCCTTGACTCTCTCCCACGTCTCACTTTGTTGTACACCTGAAGACCACCCCTGCGCCTCATTGCATGTCCAAGCCCACAGCCAGCTATGGAGGTTGGGCTATGGCGCTGCCCTCAGCAGCGCCCTGCTTCACCACACGATCGCACGTGCGCAGCCCCTTGCTCCAATGCCAGCAGCCAGTTATCGCTCCAGCAGCGCTGCCGCCAGCGAGCAAGTGCCCGAATCCCCTCACCAGGCGGCGAGCTCTTTCCTATATGGAAAGAGCCTGCCTCGATTGGCAGCCTGGCTGGACTGGTCTGAGCCCAGAAGCTTCCGGTAGGCCCCAGGATGCTGCGCCTCTGATGCACCTACTGGGCCTCATTCGGTTGGGCCTCCCAACTGTCTGTGTATGAGGCTGCGAATCTGGCCCAGGGCCTGAGCTTTCGGAAAAGACTGGAAGACCTGGGAATTTCCACGTTGCTCGGTCTGTGTTTCCCTTCAACCAACTGCCGCGACGAAATTGCCTGGACCCCCAAATGCGAAATTGACAACCAAGGGCCTCTCGTGATTTGTTAGGCCCGCCTTCACTTAAGGCGGGCGCTCTTGCAGCAGGGGCCCCTCAGGCCTGCTGAGGACCCAGATCCTCGCAAAGCTAAAAAAATAATAGTAAAAAGATAAGGTTGTAGACCTCAAAAAGATTTAAATCCCCATATTTTTTGTTTTGTTTTTTTAATAATTTTTACCGCGCAAAAAGATCATCGCGGGTCCCTTTGAAACCCGTTGTTTCGGCGTTTAAACGCCAAATCCTCGGAATTCAATGGTCGTTGCCGGACACACATTGGACGGTTTTTCAGGAGGTCAATCGTGTCATTACATACCACGATGAAACATGGAGGATTTCCTCTTCAAAGGGTGCGACCGCGATGAAACACGGAGGGTGCGACCGCGATGAAACACAGAGGATTTCACAAGCCTCCGCACCGCTTATCTACGCCCACCACGAAAAGCAATGACTAGCGAAGGAAGCTTATGTGCCTCCGACCCGGACAACAGTCCCTTCCTCCGATGGATAACCTCGCCCTCGCTGGTAAAGCTCAGTCTTTCAAGGAGGGGGGTGTGGGGCATTTTGAGTTCCACACGGGTCCTATCGGGCCCAACTAGATAGAGGATTAGGGGTGGTTAGTTTTTTTTTAAGGTCCAGTTCGGCCCTATGTCGTTTCGGCCCAGTTTAGGGCCCGTAGGTCCGCAGGTCTATAGGCCCCGTTTGGAGGTGGTCCTAGCGCAGGTTTTGGCGCCAAACTTCGTTTCATTCGAATTTGGGAGCCAAGTTAGGCGCCAAGTTTTGGGGGTCAGATATTGACGTCGTTCGACACTAGTGAGAGCAGCCTCCTAGTTGGACCAGCGCTGTATATAGCAGCTTTGCCTAGGAGGAGACAGGGATTCGCGGAGGCATTCGCGCAGGTAGCACAGAGGTACTCTTCGTAGTAATAGTTGTAGTTGACGATAGCGGTAGGGCTTCGACGCTAGCCTAGCGCAACTGCTATACACTGGAACAAGAGAGAGAGAGAGAGAGAGAGAGAGAGAGAGAGAGAGAGAGAGAGAGAGAGAATGGGCTATGGCGGAGGTCAGGGGACTTGCTTGTCGGCTCCTGCGCTCCAGCTTCGTCTTTCGTGCGTCCGTACCTGCATCAAGGCGACAACTTTCGCAGGTTAGTACCTGGTATCATAGAGAGATAGTCTTCTTCTTCCTCCTTCAGTCCACCACTTCTCTCATCCCCCTCAAGCGTCGTTGTTCCCTTCTTCGTTGGACTATGTGTGTATGTGTGTGTGTGTGTGTGTGTGTGTGTGAGAGAGAGAGAGAGAGAGAGCGAGATAGATAGATAGATAGATAGATAGAGAGATAGAGATAGATAGATAGATAGATAGATAGATAGATAGAGAGAGAGAGAGAGAGAGAGAGAGAGAGAGAGAGTTGTGACATTGGGATTTGGCGACAGGATTCAAACTTGACATTGGGACAAAGAGATTGTGTGGGACTATTTTTGGATCTGTATGGACGACATTTTGAGATGGCGACAATTTCCCGCACCTTCGTCTATCCTTCCCCCCTACTCATCCGTATATGATCGTGTGCCTGGCGCTTTGTCTCTGTGTTATGCGCCAGGCCGCTCACGCTGTGTGATGATAATGATGGTGATGCAGAGTCTGCGTCACGACATTGATTGGGTCTGATTATCGGTATTTTAGTATTTCGTCGTGCTCTCATTGCTCTATCTTTGAGAGGTTGGTTCTTGGTTCTGATCTGCGCTATGTGGCATGCGACATCCGTACGGTGGCATCATCACAAATTTAATGGAGGTAAATTCGGAGTGAAAAAATAATGTCCTTGGGGCCTTATCTCAATAAAATATGAATTAAAATGAGAAGGAAAGAAAAAGCAAAAGAATGCTAGCCGGTTTTCTTTTGGGCCATAAGTCTGAGATTCAGACCTATGGAAATGACAATATGGCCGCTTTTTGGTGATGCTGACTCAGATGGCCAACTCCAGAATGATTTGGCAACCCAAAATGGAAAGAAATAAAAAAACAAAAATAAAAAACAGCGTATTCAGCCAGATCTGAGGTAGAAAATGCACCGAGGTACAAGGGGTACATCGGCCCACTCAAATTTGAGCGGGACTTGAAAAAACTGAAGAAAAGGTCCAAGAGGCTTTTTCCTTTTAACCGAGTTTGCCCCTTGATTATTCGGAGCCATGGGGCAGCATCTGAAGATTTAAATAAACGGTTGGGCGACCATAAAGGTAGTCCGAGTTGGAACTAACCACTTGAATTGCATGTATTTGACCAAAATAAGCCCCAGGTGCTTTTAGAGACGTCCAATACTTAAGGGAGGTCTGGGGGGTACCTCGGGTCACCTTGGGCACTTGGGAGAGGTTGAAGGGCTGGCCGGAGTTTTGTGCCTTATTTAAGTTGGGGTGCAGCCCGCTTCACATACATTGGAATGAGGCAAGTAGATGCTGGCCAAACGAGCCCAAGATAGCCCTAGGTTGAATAAGAGAGAGTGGAGGCGAACTGGTGCTAGTGTGGGAGCTTAAGGTAGACTTCAGGCTAGTGGAATTGGAGACAGAGGCTGGTGGAAGTGGTGCTGGCCTAGGAAGGTGCTTTGTCATAGCGAGTTTCTTTAGCCCTCATAGAGGGGATGACTTCATATCCCTTATTCTTTCTTTTGTCTATAATTTTTTTTTTCAATCTAAAAAATCCCGTAAAATGAAAACTGAATCGAGTCCATCAATTCATCAAATGTCAGTCTAATCTTTTTACCTCCTCTCACTCGTGAATCATTAAGATATTGTCATAGCCAGAGAGAGGTTGAGAAAGGGGCGATGAGGAAGGCTTGAAGGAGGAAGCCATAGCTAGACGACAAGTGTTCAAGGGAAGAACAAGCTTCGTCAAGATTGACATCGCAAGACCAAAACCCTAGAAGAGGCGAGTGGGAAAGGAGAAGGTGCTCCCTTTCTTCATCACCTTCTTCTTCTTCTTCTTCTTCTTCTTATTCCTTCTTCTTTTAATTGTGGGTTTTTTTTTTGTTTTTTTTTTTTTCCACTCCTTTCCCTCTCCTCTAATCCTCCCATCCTGTTCTCTATAACTAACATTTGCTCTTGGGGAAAGTAGGTGGTAGTTCCTCCACCAGAGGTTATTTTATCACTCTCCTCACTTTCTTGTAAATCGTCATTTTGATTTTTGCCTTTCCAAGCCTTGGGAGTAAGTTTCTCTCACTTTCTTTCCATTTTTGTCCCTCTTCACTTGGTTGCAAATTGATATTTCATTCCTTGCTTCTAGTATTGTGAGCGTCTGCCCTCCATGTATTGTCCATTTCCTCACTTCCTTGAGAATCGCCACTTTGATCTTTGCTTTTCCAAGCCTTTGGAGCGAGTCTCTTATTTTCTCTCCATGTTTTCTCCAGCTCTTCACTTAATTGCAAATCGCTACTTGATTTATTGCTTCAACTAGTATTGTGAGCTTCATTTCCTCATGCATTGTCCACTTCTTAACTTCCATGTCAATCGCTACTTTGATTTTTACCCATACTCGCCTTGTGTATGCTTACAATCATTTTTTCCTCCATGTTTTGTTCAGTCTTCCACTTAGGTGTAAGTCGCTACTTGTGGTTTGGTTTTCCTTCCACTAGTGTTGTGAGCATAATTTCCTCATGCGTTGTCCATTTTTTCACTTCCATGTAAATCGCTACTTTGATTATTGCCCCTATTAGCCTTATAGGTGTTTTTTGTTATACTTCTCTCCATGTTTTGTTCAATCTTTCACTTGGGTGTAATTTGCTACTTATGTTCTCGCTTATTTGTGTTGTGAGCCTCATTTCCTCTTGCTCTGTTAATTTTTTCATTTCTGTGGAAGTTGCTACTTGTATCCTTGTCTCTACTAGCCTTGTGTGTTCATTTGGTCAACTTTCTCTCCTAGTTTTGATCAATCTTCCACTTACGTTTAATTCACTATTTGTGTTCTTGCTTCTAGTAGTAATGTAAGCAGGGTTGTCGACGTTTGGGGCGGGCCGAACGCCTGAACCCAAACGCCTGAACGTTTTGAAATGAAAATCAAATACTGCAATCAGACTCGTTCTCATTCACACTTTCCTGCATGTGAATAGTAGCACAGCAAACTGGCGACATGCGCCCACTCAAAACTAAGAGATATGGCATCCAGATACGAGTTCACTTTCAACTGGCTATGGCGACTCAGCGCCCAAACAACTCACTGTTCACATACACCGGATCACTCTGGATATCCCACACACGACTCTCTGAACTCACACACACACACACAGAAAACACTCTCTACAGCTATGGCGGCTATGGCCGCAATCTACCCTATCGCTATGGTACGCTCCTTCTCGCCCACTTCAGCTCCGGGCTCTCTGCAGACCTCGTTGCACAAGTCGTTGTGGCAGCGCTTCCGCATGGCTCACGCAGGAATGAATGAATTGCTGGGCGCTGCCTCTTGATTTATACTTTTGAAACTCGTTGGTTTTCCCTTTGCCATCGGCCCATGGTGCTCATAGTCCCTTGTGGTACTTGCTGGACTCGACTGGGACTGTCTGGACCTTACCGCTGACTAACTGGGGACTCACTGCTATCCCACCGGACTCGTACTGCAATCGCACTGCGGTTTAGTCCACCGCTTGACTCACCACTTGACCACTTGCCCACTTGACTCACCACTTGACCACTTGCCCACTTGACTCACCACTTGACCACTTGCCGACCTTTTAGAAGGGCTACAACTAAGACTTATGGAACTCGGTAAGACTTTCATTGTACAGATCTACAGATCAAACCCCTACCACCTACGGACCTATGACAACCTATCAACTGTTTACGAATATACAGGTCACAGGTTCAACTCTCGGGGTCTACACAGGTACTGTACACAAATAGGGCAAGGTCTAGGGATCGAACCCTGGGATTTGCGTCTGCTACTGCAAAGAGGTGAAAACCGTTTCACTCCCGCCGTCCTAAATTCGAGGTCCTTCGAGAATATCTCAGTCCAAGGCAGAACCTTTACCTTTTCTATCCCGCTCATAGGCTCTGACTATGTCGGGAGCTGTTTCTAGAAGTTATGTCCTTGTAAACCAATCGGTCGTCGTTCGGTTCCTGATAAGCAAACGGGATCTTATACTGTTTCTGGGGACGACCTCTACCTCCTGTTATGAACACATCCTCATCTACAATGTCGTCAATGTCATAACTTCCATCCATATCCGGGGGATCATGGATCTTCTTGAAGGGAACTGTTGACTTTTGACACACGGCAACAACTTTGAAGCATGAAACACAGGGTATGTGTGGAGGTGTGCTGGGATCTCTATAGTGTAGGATGGCCCATCCTCTTCGCCCTTGACTTCTAGAACCGGCCACGGTCCTTTATATGCAGGCAGCAACTTCTGCGAGATGTGCTCCTAAGGTGCAAACTCTTTAGACTTGACCCAGACTAAGTCGCCAACGTGAAACTGTGATGGGCGACGGTGCTTATTGGCCTGTTCTATCATTCTGTGTTGGGCCTTCCTGAGGTTTTCAACAACAGATGCTAGCTCTTTCTCGAGTTGTACTACGAACTCCCTAGTACCGGACGGTAGCCTGTGAATCTGATCCCGGTTCAGTCCTTCGAATGGTCTGCGCGGTCTAAAGGACTTGTGCAGTTCGTTGGGAGTGCGACAAGTGGATAGGTGCACGCTGTTACTGTATGCACTAGCTACCTTAGGTAACATCTCGTCCCATTTGATTTGATCGGGTCTAATGTACATGCGGAGAACTTGCTGTAGGATCTTGTTCATTTGCTCGGTCTGACCGTTGGTCTCTGGATGGCGGCCAAACGACATCAACAACATAGATCCATAAACTTGCATGAGTTCTTGCCAGTTCTGGCTGGTGAAACGACTATCCCTATCGCTAACGATTGATAATGGGACTCCATTCTCACTAACCCAATGATAAAAAAACTTATGAATAACTAATTTTGTGCTTGCCTCTGCAGGCAAAGGAACAAGAGCAGCATACTTGCTAAATCGGCCAACTAGACCATGACTTGGCTCTTACCATGTCTACTCTTGACTTGAGTATCCATAAAGTCTATGGACACTGAGTCTCCCGACTGATCAGGAATGGGCAAAGGTCTAAGAAGACCTAGGGGTGCGCGCGTAGTAGTCTTTATTCCGCTGACATACTTTACAACTGCGAACATACTCTATGCAGTCGTTCTTCATCCCTGGCCAGGTGTACGCACGCATCAGATTGGCTAATGTCTTTTGCCAACCAAAGTGTCCCTCTGTGTCATGGCATTTCCCTAGGATTAGACTGCGGATTTCCTCAATGTTGGGAACGCATAGGCGGTCGAATACATCCGTTTTCTCAAACAACAATCATTTTATAGTGCGGTAGTGTGGCTCGGTCTTTGGGGCCTCCTTGACTCTTTTGAGGAGGTCACTATAGATAGGGTCCTGCGCATACGCTTGCCTCACTTTCTCCTGCAGGTCTCTCCCTATATCCAGATAGTGTACTATAGCTCGAAAGTAGTCTGATCTCCTACTCAGTGCATCCACAACTACGTTGTACTTGCCCTTCACTGGCTTGAGCTCAAAGTCATACTGGTCTATTTCAGCGGCCCACCTAGCTAGCTTAGGTGTCATCTTGGCCTGGGTCTTTAACCATCTAAGAGTTTCGTGGTCTGAGTATACTTTGAAGTGCCTCCCAAGCAGATAATGCTTCCAATGCTCTAAAGCCTGCCTGAGAGCGTAGAGTTCTCTCTCGTACGTCGAGGTAGCAACCTTCTCTGAGGGCATCCTCGCTGACATGAACTCTACGGGTCTATAGCCATTGCCGTCGTCTTGCTGTAACACGGCGCCTATACCATACTGACTCCCGTCCGTGGTGACGACAAATGGCAAAGACGGATCAGCTACCTTCAGGACAGGGTACTCTATCGATGCGCGCGTTAATTTCTTTAGCACAGACATATAGTCTTTGTCCCATTGCCAGATTGCCTCTTTCTTAAGCAACCTGCGCAAAGGAGCGGCAATAGTAGAAAAGTTCCTTACGAACTTTTTATAGTAATTAGCTAGGCCTAAGAACGGCCGCAAGTCTGTCAATGTGTGCGGCGTCGGCCAGTCTCTAATTGCCGCTATCTTGTTGTCCTTTGGCTTAATGCCATCTCCATCTAACACGTGGCCCAAGTACAAGACTTGTGTCGTGGCCCACTCGCACTTCTTTGCGTTGATCTTGAAGTTAGCCTCTCTAAGCTTCTCCAAGACCTGCCTCAAATGACCCTGATGCTCCTGGAGGGTCTTGCTGAAGACTAATATATCATCTAGATAGACTACTACAAACTTATCTAACCAAGGTCTAAACAGATCATTCATACAACGCTGAAAGGTGTCTGGCGTGTTGGTTAGTCCAAAGGGCATCATTATGAACTCGTAGTGCCCATATCTAGTCCGGAACGCAGTCTTATACTGGTCATCAGGATGGACCTCTATCTGATGATAACTGGACTTTAGATCTATCTTAGAAAAATACTTACAACCATGCACCCGATCTAGAAGATCGTCTATCCTGGGCAGCGGCTCAACATTCTTCACGGTAATCGCATTCAAACCCCTATAGTCTATACACATACAAAGCTCTCCTTCCTTCTTGGGGACAAACATGATTGGTGCTCCAAAAGGAGACGAACTGGGCCTGATCCAACCCTTCTCAAGGAGCTCGTCTAACTGCTTGCGCAGCTCCTCTAACTCTCTAGGGGACATCCTGTAGACTGCTCCCTTAGGAGTTCTACTGCGAGGCTTTATCTCTATCTTGTGCTGGATGGGTCGCGACACTACTCCTGTCGGCGACTCAGTCAAGTCTTTAAACTCCTCCAGCGGCTTGGCAATGGTTGGATTTGTGGAACTTCCTTAGCCTCAGTGACAGGTCTGACATAAACTACAAAGACCTGGTCCTCTAATTGCTCCTTTTTCACTAGTCGCGCGAACGCGGGAGCACTGAGACAGCAATGTGCTAAGGTGTTATCTACACCTGACGCATGGAACAAGCGGGCAATCTTAACCTCGCCTGACGGACTAGGGAGCCTACTCTCATGCTCTCTCAAATGGAGGTGTGGCTCCTGCTGCCTCTCCCCAATCCATTCCGAACACCATGTCGAAAGGAAGGTCATCCTGAACGAGGAGAGTCAGGTAATGGAAAACTTTCTCCACCTTCCCATCTTTCTCTAGGCGACAGTACGCCTGGACTTCCTCTACGTAGTCCTCAACTCGCATTGTGCGGTTGTCTGCGAGGACACTGATTATGGGGTCTGTTAACTTTTGGACTTTTAATCCCAACTTCAACTTCTTCAACGCCCTGCGACTAATATAACTACGGGTGGCCCGAGTCTATAAGGGCCCCTACTCTGCTTCTAATCAGCTGTCCCTTACTCTCCTTCTTCATTTTGGCCCAGGCTGGCATCCTCTCCTTCAGCTCTTCTGTCACACCTGTGAGGGACGTGCCTAGAGAGACGCTAACACAAGCAGTCTCTCGACAGGTAGATAGGCACGGGCCTGCAACCTATGCCATAGGCTCATGTGGGTTGGGAGTTTCCTGTGTGCTAGCGCTCGCTTCCCCACATGGCCTTGAAGTAGGGGCACTTGCAACCCCTACTAGCGGCTGCCTTTTGACTGTTGAGCAGCCCATCGGGCCTGTCTATACTTAGGACAAAATTTAATAACGTGGGCCGGGTCACCACAAAACACGCACTGACCCAGGTCCACATGTTCCTGCCATATACGCCAAGCCCAAATCCTCCCAAGGCCTGCCATGTGGCACGCCTGGGTGCCATCCTCCTTGAGGTTGGCCTTCCACCTCGTCGCTGTGGGGACCGACAAGAACCTTGGCGATTTGGCAGGGGACCTTGACCCCTACCTCCCACTTGGCGGTTCCCTTGTCCGCCAACCCCCTGTGCGCCCGGTCCTCGGCCTCCCATGGCCTGACCCCTTTGGCCCTGGCCTCCTCCTCTACTTTGCAGGCCTGCCCCATGCTACTGTCCTCCTCCTCAAGGCCCCACTCGATCTGACTATATGGGACCTCATCTGTACCACCTTCCTCTAAGGTAAGGATCATGTGATCCTTGGCCCTCACTTGGCCTGAGATGGTACGGCCTTTCCACATTGTGCCCTTGTCTAAGTCCTTGTGCCAGAAAGTGGAAACTGGCATGGACTTAGCCTCAAACACCACCACCTCTCTACTGAGCGCATCATACGTCATGGTGGGCTGTTGGGACTTGTCAAAGAAGTGCCCACGCAGGGGCTCTGGCATGGCACAATAAAATAGCTGGACCAACTGGGACTCAGTCACCCCATGGTCCAGGACGGCCACCAGGTCGTCCATTACTGCCTTGAGTGCCTTGGCACTCCTCCATTGCCGTGAGTGGATGGTTTGGAGCTTGTCAGAGGCTCTAACGCCTCTGCGAACACTCCCTAAGGAGCTTGAAGAATTGAGGGAGAGGGGTAACCTTGGAATAGGTGACCATGTTGTTTTCACAACCGGCCGTGCACGCGAGGGACCTAGCAAAACTAGCCGCTTCGTCCTTAAGGGCCTGGAAGGCAACCAGGACCTGATCGTCCTGTACGATGTGTTGTAAGTAAACGTAACTGTTTACACTAGCCTCCCAGTTATCGAAATTCTCGTCAGACTTCCCCCCATAAGCATCGGGGAACTTAAGTTTGACTGGTTCTTTGCGAGGTCTGGCCTCGCCCTCAGCAGCGGCTTTGGCACCCTCAAGGGCACCCTCACAGAACTTCCCCTCGTTGTCTTTCAACCGCCCGACTTCCCCTCGTTGCGCTCAACACCTCCAGGTACCCCAACACCTTATCCCACTTGGCCTTGTCGTCTGCGTGAGCCTCCACCTCTTGCCTACAATCCTTCATCTTTGCCACCTCTGTGGTCAACCTGTTAACCTCATCCCCTCCTCTTCTTTTCCCTCTTCATTCTCAGTTTCCACTCCAACTTTTTCTCCTCCTCTCTTTTTTGTCTTTCCAGGGGGTCCTCCATTGCTGTTAGCTCCTGGGCTAATGCATCCCTCTCCTCCTGGGGCACATAGAACTCTGCCTCCTCATCTTCCCCCAGTGATAAGTTAGCGACCCACTCGCTGATCTTCTCCATCTCTGCGTCTTCATCCCTCTTCGTGCCACTACTCCCCTGTCTGGTTTCAATACACATTCTCTCTTTTTCTTCTTCTGCTGCGACTTCTTCTTCGGCAGCTTTTCTCCTCTCTTCTTCCTCCTGCTGAACTCTCTTAAACCTCCAATCTTTTCATCTTCGCCGCCTGCTCCTCTGCAATTGTCTTTAACTTTGCCTGCTTGAGGAGCTCCTTCCTCTCCTTGTTCTCTCTCACTAAGGCGGCCATCTTTTCCTGTTGCTCCTGGGTGTAGGGGCTAGTGCTCTTCCCACTACGCAAGTCCACCATGGTGATAGGTGCACAATCAGGAGGATTCCACTCCTCACCACTTAGACTCTAACCCCTGACTGACAGACCTACTGCCTCAATCTAAGGACTCACAGAATCCTTACAGGGATCCTGCCAACTAGGATCTCTAGCCTAGACCTACACTATGGCTGTCACTACTAGACCTGTTGCTAATCAGGAGGCATTTAAGGAGATCCCCCGAACTCCTCAGGAATTATTTAACGTCGCAAACAGGACGACGCGATCAGCAGATCTCTCAAGACTTAGACGGCCTGTTGTGCAACCCACAACTCGGATTTTGGGCCTACCGTGCCACACCGAGCAGCCCGCCGGTCAGTACCGGTCCTTGGGAGGATCGTGTCCTCCGGGACAGTCGAGCCGTCAGACACAGTCTTTAGCCCTACTCAGCCCGTGTGGGTTTAATCAACAAGGCCCTATCCTTCATCCACAAAGTGCTATCACCTAGACAGAAGAGACTCAATGCAGAAAGAAGAGACAGACATACTGGACTCAGCCAGTACCACAGGGTGTGTGCACATCCACAGGGCGAGGGGTAGGCTGAGGCTTCGCGAGATTTTACCGGCTCCAGCTTGGTCAAAGTCTTGGTCAACGCCTTGGTCAACGCCGGTCAATGCTGCGGTCAACTCTCGGTCAACCCCCGGTCAACCCCCGGTCGACTCCAGTCAACGTCGGTCAACACCTCCGATCAACTCTTCCGGTCAGCTATGGCTGCCGGCTTCTCTTTCCCTCACCAACCTTCTTCTTCCCTTCACCTTCCTCGCCTCCTTTCAACCGGCTGTCTTTTTTTTTTTTGTTTTTTTTTTTTATTGTCTCTCTCCGCCTCCTCAGCTATGGCTTTTCTCTCCGTTCTCGGTCTCCCCCTTTGTCCTTTCTCCTTCGTCACTCCGTGGTGCAAGCTTCGCGGCTATGGCCGCGATCTCCTTCTTCGTGGACTGCGCGGCAACTTCACAGGTACGTAACAGCCAAACTTGTATCGCTCATCTCTCTCTCTCTCTCTCTCTCTCTCTCGCTCTCTCTCTCTCGCCGTAGCGATATCTCCAGCGCAGCAGGTACGTTGTAACCCAATCTTGTATCACTCAACCTTTCCCTCTCTCTCTCTCTCTCTCTCTCTCTCTCTCTCTCTCTCTCTCTTCTTCTTCGTCGTGGTCTTCTCTGCAAGTGCGCGGCGGCTTCTCCAACCTTTGGGTCCGCTATGGTGGACTACAACTCTCGGCGGCCACCTCTGCTATGGCGCATCTCTCCTGTGACACACAACTTCGGCGCATGGGTACCAGCTCAGATACCAATGCAATCAGACTCGTTCTCATTCACACTTTTCCTGCATGTTAACAGTAGTGCAGCAAACTGGCGACATGTGCCCACTCAAAACTCAGAGATATGGCATCCAGATACGAGTTCACTTTCAACTGGCTATGGCGACTCAGCGCCCAAACAACTCACTGTTCACATACACCGGATCACCCTGG
>BFEA01000181.1:2413005-2432865 GCA_003427395.1 Chara braunii
TCACCTACACCCATCCACCATAGCTGACCACCCCCAACCCTTCTTCCACCTCCATCACCTACACCCATCCACCATAGCCGACCACCCCCAACCCTAGGACTGTCTGGACCTTACCGCTGACTAACTGGGGACTTACTGCTATCCCACCGGACTCGTACTGCAATGGCATTGCGGTTTAGTCCACCACTTGACTCACCACTTGACCACTTGCCCACTTGACTCACCACTTGACCACTTGCCGACCTTCTAGAAGGGCTACAGCTAAGACTTCTGCAACTCACTAAGACTTCTATTGTACAGATTTACAGATCAAACCCCTACCACCTACGGACCTATGACAACCTATCAACTTTTTACGAATATACAGGTCACAGGTTCAACTCTCGGGGTCTACACAGGTACTACTCACAGATAGGGCAAGGTCTAGGGATCAGACCCTGGGATCTGCGTCTGCTACTGCAAAGAGGTGAAAACCGTTTCAATACTAAAAATAAATAATAATAATGAAAATTAGGAAAAATAAAACGGGAATGAAATTATTGAGTGGGCGAGCACGTTTTTGACGCCGCCATCTTTGGCGATTTTTCATTTTTTTTTTGGTTGTGACACACGCCATGAAAATTTATATATGTGTATCTTATAGAATAGAGACTCTACAAATAAAGTTTGAAAAAATAATATTTTTTTTCATGCCAGAAATAAAGGAAAAACAAAAAGTGAAAAGAGAGAAAAAACAAATTAGTGAGTAGGTAAGCAAGTTTTGACACCACCATCTTTGCCGATTTTTCATGTGTTTTTGGTTGAACAGAATGGCTTCAAAATTAAGAGGGAGATACCTTACATCACAAAGAACTCACAAAACAAAATTAAAAAAACAATAATAATATTTATGCACCAAAATATTTTTTGCGGGGTCCGAACCCCTTCAGGTTCGGGCCCCGTACGGGACCCGAACCCCTGAACGTTCGGGGGTCGGCTTAGGGGCCTCCGTACGTTCGACTTGGCAACCTTGGTTGTAAGCGTCATTTCCTCATTATTTGTCAATTTTTCACTTCCATGAAAATCGTTATTCTAATTCTTGCATCTACTAGTTTTGTGTTGTGTTTGATTATCTTTGTCTCCTTGTGTTGATCAATCTTCCACTTGGGTGTAATTCAGTATTTGTGATGTTGCTTCCTCTAGTATTGTGAGCTTCATTTCGTCATGCTTTGTCCATTTCTTCACTTCCATGTAATCGCTATTTTGACTTTTTTTATCTAATAGTCTTGTGTGTGTGGTTATCTTTCTCTCGTTATTTTGATCAATCTTCCACGTGGGTGTAATTCGCTAACTGTGTTCTTGTTTCCAGTAGTGTTGTAAGCTTCAGTTCCTCGTTATTTCTTCATTGCCATGAAATTCGCTACTTTGATTTTTGCCTCTACTTTATCTGTGAGTTTGGTTATTTTTCTTTCCTTGTTTTGATCAATCTTCCACTTGGGTGTAATTCGATACTTGTGTTCTTGCTTCCACCAGTGTTGTGAGCTTTATTTCCTCATGCTTTGTCTATTTCTTCTTTTCCATGTAAGTCACTTCTTGGATTCTTGCTTGTACTAGCCTTCTGTGTGTGCTTGGTCATCTTTCTCGCCTTGTTTTGATCGATCTCCCACTTGGGTGTAGTCCGCTACTTGTATTCTTGCTTCCAGTAGTGTTGCGAGCTTTACTTCCCCATGCTTTGTCCAATTCTTCACTTCCATGTAAATCGCTGCTTTGATTTTTGCCTCTAGCCTTGTGTATGTGTTTTGTCATATTTCTCTCTTGGTTTTGATCAATCTTCCACGTGGTGGTATTTCACTTCACTCTCGAGTGCTTTTTCTAGTCATGTGCGTGTATTTTGTCAAGTTTCTTTCATGGTTTTCATCGATGTTCGCTTCACTCTTGAGTGCTTCTTCTAGTTAAGTGCATGTATTTTTTAAGTTTCTCTCATGGTTTTCATTAATCTTCCACTTGGTAGTGTCTCACTTTACTCTTGAGAGCTTTTTTAGTCATGTGCATTTGGCTAAGTTTCTTTATGGTTTTCATCCATCTGCAAGGAACATGAGTATGGACGAAGCACAAAAATCAAGAATGCAAAATCACACTGAAGTCCAAGTAGTCAAAGCCAAAGCAGATAGCACATGGAACCGAGTAACCATCCAATTGAGATTGATACAGAAGAATCGTGAGTCAATGTCCATGCCCAACAGGGCAACACCAACAGCATATCCCAAATGTAGCTCTCTCTTGTGAATGGCGCTAGGCGCCCTATCTACTCTACAACTATCCTACAACTACAGCAATGAAAAGCAACTAGACAACTTGACTACCAGCGAGTGATGATGTCAACACCAGTGCCGTCCTCCACCATCACCAGGTACGTGTCATCTTCCCCACACTCTCCCTTGTTACCCACACAGCGCCCTTCACCTCCGAAGTACCACCTTCGCCCTCACCTCCCCTGCACCCTCTTGCCGCCCAGGCTATGGCCGCCAGTGCCCTCAGTGCAGGCAGCGCCCTACCGCCTAGCGCTGCCCTGCTTGCTCTTAGCGCAGCACACATGCATCCGCGCAGCGTGCCCGCAAGTGCCAGCATTGGCCAAGATGCCTGCTGCCTCGCCCTGCTTGCCTATATGCCATTGCAGCATGTGGGCGGCCTCCCTTCAGCCTGTGACCGGGGCCCAGAGGCTGAAGCCAACCCGATATAATTGGGCCCCGGGGCAATGCAGTTGCGCCTCCTTCATCAAGGCCTGCGGCCAGATTCAGACAGTGGGCCGATTTCCCTTTGGCATTTTCGGCCTCTCTACCCAGCGTGCATTGTCGGCCTCATTTAAGTGCCTAGGGCCTAACTAACTCAGAGGCCCTGGGCATTTCAGCATTTGCTGAAATCTGAGACTCGATGCACTCCAACCAATTGGCGTGCTGCAACTGTATAGACCCCACTTCGTGAAATGTTGGCAAAGAGGGCTCTTGTTGATTTGCTGGCCCGCCTTCACTTAGGGCGGGCACTAGGCTTGCTGGGGCCTTAGCCCAGAACATGTACATCATGGCAAGGCCCCTACTTGAGGGCTCAATCCTCACACATCTTTCACTTGGTAATATTTCGCTTCACTCTTGAGTGCTGCTTCTAGTCATGTGCATGTGCTTTGTCAAGTTTTTCTCATGGTATTTTGTGAATTTTCCTCTTGCTAGTGTCTCGCTTCGCTCTAGAGTGTTCTTCTAATCGTGTGAATATATTTTGTCAAGTTTCTCTCATGGTTTTCATCACTCTTCCACTTGGTAGTATCTCGCTTCACTCACGAGTGGTTCTTTTAGCTTTGTGTATGTGTTTTGTCATATTTCTCTCCTTGTTTTGACCAAACTTCCACTTGGTAGTATCTCACTTCACTCTTTAGTGCTTGTTCTAGTCATGTGCATGTGTTTTGTCGAGTTTCTCTTATGGTTTTCATCAATCTTCCACTGGGTAGTATTTCACTTCACTGTTGAGTGCTGCTTCTAGTCATGTGAATGTGTTTTGTCAAATTTCCCTCATGATATCCATCAATCTTCCACGTGGTATTATCTTGCTTCACACTTGAGTGCTTCTTCTAGTCATGTGCATACGCTAGGACTGTGCCTTGTCAGAGACATGGCGCTTCACCCCGCCGTGTGCTCTATTCGACCGCCGCTACTACCTTAGTATAGTGTGCTGGAACCAGTATCTCCTACGGGTTATATTTTCCTAACCCGCCCGTGTTCTAATTGAAACCTGCTAGCCCTGCTTTGGTGATTAACCCAAACTACGCCTCCGCTAATCCGAATGGGGCCTTGCCATCCGAATGTTCCGCATGATCTTCCCCGCCCTGTGTGACGGTCCGATCCTAGTCTCAATATCGAGAAAACCGCCGGTGAAAATGTAGGTAGGTGCTGCTGCTGCTGCTGATAGAGGATTGGGTACTTGAGTGCTGCTGTTGCTGGAACCACTGTCCGACCCCGACCAATCGTTCGATGCAACGCACGGGTGGCAAAAACCAACCCCCGCCAAACAAAGGGGATAGGGGCTGAAACTTGGTAGGCCCCATGTCCAAGGTATAGGTATATAGTTCGCAAAGTCCCCTGTCCATCAGTCTATTTTCTTGCAAAAACAGAAAATAGACTTCCACAAACTGTTCACTTAGAGCTACGGGCGAAGCCCAAAATGGGCAAGAAGGGGCAACCGGTGGCGGAATGAGACATACGCCATAGCCAACCACCTCGCACCTTCTTCCTCCTCCATCTCCATCACCCATCCACCATAGCCAACCACCTCGCACCTTCTTCCTCCTCCACCTCCATCACCCATCTACCATGGCCAACCACCTTTCACCTTCTTCTTCCTCCACCCTGGGGCCAACCACGTGCACCTTCTCCTTCCTCATCTCCATCACCCATCCATCATAGCCGACCACCTTGCTCCCTCCTCCACCTGCATTACCCATCCGCCAAAACTAACCACCTTGCACCTTCTTACTCCTCCACCTCCATCAGCCATCCACCATAGCCAACCACCTCGTACCTTCTTCCTCCTTCCCCTCCATCACTCCTCCATGGCTAACCTGCTCGCACCTTCTTCTCTTTCCACCTCCATCACCCTTCCGCCATAGCCAACCACCTTGCACCTTCTTCTTCCTCCACCTCCATCACCCATCCACCATAGTCAACCATTTTGCACGTTCTTCTTTTTCCACCGCCATCACCCATCCACCATTCTTCTTCCTCCACCTCCATCACTCATCCACCATGGCCAATCATCTTGCATCTTCTTATTCCTCCACCTCCATCACCCATTTACTATAGCCAAACACTTTGCACCTTCTTCATCCTCCATTTATCACCCATCCATCATAGCCAACCACCTTGCACCTGCTCCTCCCTCCACCTCCATCAGCCATCCACCATAGCTAACCACCTTGCACCTTCTTCCTCCTCCACGTCCATCAACCATTTACCTGTTACGCACCTTGCGCTTCTTCATCCACGTCCATCACCCATCCACCATAGCCAACCACCTTGCATCTTCTTCCTCCACCTCTGTCACCTATCCACCATAGCCAAACCACGTTGCACCTTCTTCTTCCAACCACCTCACCTTCTTCCTTCTCCACCTTCATCACCAATCCACCGTGGCTGACAACCTTGCACCTTCTCCCTATTAGGTAAAAGGATAGGATGAGTAACGTCTCTCTCTCTCTCTCTCTCTCTCTCTCTCTCTCTCTTATCCGCCAACTCTCCTCCTTCGCCTCCACATTCTAAGCTAAACAGTTCATCCCTTCTGCATTTTGGCATGCGACTAACCCATCCCCGCTCACTTGCCACATTGCCAGGGAATAAACGGCAAAAGAACATTGATCTCACTTGCTAGAGAAAGAGGACAAGGGAGGGTGTTGGTCCCTTGTGCCACCAAGAGGAGAAAGATTTAAGGGTTGAATCTCTCTCTCTCTCTCTCTCTCTCTCTCTCTCTCTCTCTCTCTCTCTCTCTCTCTCATCCGCTGACTCTCTTCCTCCACATCAACATTCTAGGCTAAACCGTTCATCCCTTTTGCATCGTGGCATGTGACTAACCCATCCCCGCTCACTTGCCACATTGCCAAGGAACGAACGGTGAAAGAGGGCAAGTGGAGGGCACCTGGAGGGTGTTGGTCCCTTGTGCCAGCAAGAGGAAAAGGATTCGAGGGTTGAAAGGACTTGAGAATCGAAAGGACTTGAGAATCAAAAGGGTTCGAGGATTGAAGGGTCATGAGGATTGGAAGGGCTTGTTGATTAAGAGAAGGTCAGTTGGCTCGACCAGCACCCGGAATGCATGACAGAAAGAAGAGAGACGAGAGAAGAGCAATGAATAAGGAGAAGGAACCAAAAGAAAAAGAATAGACATGCGAGAGGGATAATGTGTTGATCCCAATTGTGGGCTGTTTGTGTTCCTATATTGCATTGAGTGTGCAAGTGAGTAACCCATATAAATGCCTTGAGGAAAACAACGCCCGGCGAGATCGGGGTTGGGAAAGGAAAAGGACCGAGAATGGGTTGTGAACGGAACCCTCGCCGAGGTTGAGCCTTTGTTGTATGCTGCTACCCTTTTGAAAGAAAATAAAAGGGACTGGATTATTGAATGTTGGCAAGGATGTTGGACAGAGAAGAGGACCATAGGGTTCCATGAGTGTGTGGGTGGGCCCCCGAGGACCATTGGAACAAGATATGGGGGCCAGTGACTAATGCAAATTGTGTAGGATGTAAGCACTTAGGTCGCCAAGAGGTTGGGAAAAGAGGGGCGCTTGTGTGGCAGTAAGGGCCACGTGACTTGGATAGCAGGCCTAAGCTGAGGGGCGAGTTCTCTGTCTCGTTGATGCCACAAGACTTTGCACCTAGGTGGTGGATGCGTGTCCCAAGGAGGACACTTGGCCTACGCATAAAGAATGACGAACTCTCAAAGAATCCCTTGGACTCTGTGAGTATCGGACGGAGCAATTGGCTGTAGTGGAGGATTAGCGAGACTATCCACCTAGTGCGAGGGCTGAGCTACATCCCCAATGTCAAAGCTCTCTCTCTCTCTCTCTCGTTGGCCCACCCCCATCCATCTCATAGCACTAGGTGGGGGTGACTCTGTGACGAATGATCCGGAGGGCACTTCAGTAAGTTTGTGTGCGTAAGTTGAGCCAATTGGGACCTGTTGAAGGGTCGACTCGAGCTTGAAAGTCTATTAGGGTAAGGCGCTACAAAAATGGTGGAGGTGCCCGGTAGGGGTTAAATTGACCTTTATCTACCCAAAGGGGGCGCCCGACGCATGGCTGTGTATGTAACTAAAGAGAGGGAAATATTTAGTTGTGCTTGCTCTTTTCCTGGAGAGAATCAGAGTCTAGTGTGGTTGGGTGCATGGCGTGGCCAGACTTGGAGGTACAACATGTTCGGTTGCACGAGTGCTTGATTGCTCAGGTCGCTCCTTGCGAAGGAGTGCCTCTAGCCCCCCTTTTGCAGGGGCTGGTGTCCGCCAATCTGGGGAGGCATATGGCATGTCGCAGGTTTACCCTTCCTCTTCGTCTGAAAGAAGGGCAACGATTACTTGGCAGGCGGTTGGTGTTCTGGTTTCGGCCGGGGCGAAATAAAAATCTCGCGGCGAAGTGATCCGGCCGGACGGGTACTTCGATATGTTTCTTTTTGAGCCCGTGTCAAAAGGGGTTCACCGCACGTACACTTGAAATTGCCTGAAGGAATCCATATGAACATAATGGTTATCTAAAATGAACAATCGTGCCCTATGAATTGACAGGTGAAGCAAGAAAAAGAGAATGGAGTTGCTAGACTCCTAAGAAAACTAGCTCACCTTTGAAGATGCTCACGAGAAAGAACCAACCACTATGCATGGAAGCAGAGTGACACACATTGGGAGATATGGGTAGGATGCACTGTGACACCAAGGGAAAGACACTTGTTTATGTGTGTTTTGCTTGAGACTTGAGATTGCTTGAGAGGGGGCGTGAGTGTCCTTCCTGCGGAAGGGAAGGAAGTAAGTTTGAATTTACCGAGGAGGGTTGTGAAAAGGTGTTTCCCAAAGGTGGTCCTTTGTCCCATGTGCAAGGGGTGGTCCTCCGAGCTGTTGGTGGGAGTTGGTGTCACCGATTTGGCCAGTAGCATTCGCACCGGGAGGGGTTGAGCCATGCTCGAACCTTGCCTAGTGGGGTGTGAAAAGTCACCTCGGAGGAGGCAGTTGTTGTCGGCTGGCGGAAGAAAGACCATCATACGTAGAAAAGGGGAATGCCTTGGGGGATGACCAGTAGCCTCCCGAACCGGTGGGGGAAGGACGAGTTCCAGACGAACCAAAGGATGTGAATGCCCGGATTGTGAGCCTGGACTCCTACCTTCAGTACGCGGGGTGATTCCTTGTGTCAGCGGGGGGGTATTCTAGGCATCGGAGAGGGGTGATACCCTATGCCGAAGTTTGGGCATCGCGCTCACGACTGTTGAGCGATGTTTGAAGTGGGGTGGACACTTAGGTGTTGGAAGCCCCACTAAAAGTGACGTGGAGAGACCACGCTTGGGAAAAAGCAGGCGGGGGGATGACTGGCTAGTGTGTGAAAGTGCCTGATTTTTATTTGTCTTCCTCTGTGAGCTTGGTTGTGGAAGGAGCTGTGGGACGGGACCATGATTGTAGTCTATTTTTTCCCTATTCTAAGTCTACACGAGTGAGTGAAGATTGTGAGGAGGAAATCGAGGTTAGATTGAAAAGAACCAAGAAAAGGAACATAGGGAGTGAGACCAACAAAAGAAGTCAGGCTCGCTCAGAGGAGGGGGAGGTAACTTATGTGAGACCTTGATAGGGGGTCTGAAAAACTTTGATCCAGGGCATAAAATGTCTGGACCGAAGGAGGGGATCAATACCTCATTGCGGAAACAAGAATCGGGTGATGGAACGACGATGGTGCGGTGGTAGTCCTCTCCTATCTATTCCAGTGGACCAGAAATGTCGATAGATGTGAAGGAAGGGGTGTCAGTTGTCCTACCAGTAGAATAGACTTTGACGGATTTGGAGTCGGCCTACCAACCATAATGATGGATGAAGGGGATGGATTCCTCTTAGGAGAAATTACGTGGAGCAGAGTCAGTATAACAAGACTGTCGCCAAGCTTAATCGATTTGGAATTCCGAGGGACAGTGGAAACTAGGGGATGGATTTACCTGTATCAAGAAGGGAAAATGATATGGTTGTAGACTTGGCCCTAGGGATTGTTTCGTATGACTTGTTCAAACGGGCAGAACGGTAAGTGGTGCTGGCTGCATATCAACGGGTAGAGATGGAATTGGATGGGGAAGCGTTTGGGTGGAGCTTGGGGATAAGCACAATGTGAGGCGGTCGTGTAGAATAACGCGATGTGTCCTACCTTCATTCATTGTGGATGCTTTCAGGACCCGGAGGAGCTTAGTGCGAATGTGGCAGTCAATGACAAACCTCGGGCTGTATCAATGTGCCAGAGAGGACTAGTTGTTTATAGAACTAAAGGCCACTTTGAAGGTATCTGGGGAGAAGAAATAGTAGAAATTTTGAATTGTCTCGACACGGACTACATCTATGTCTCATGCGCTACTAGTTGGAAGATAATATAGGAATTTGGCGATAGGAGAAAATTTCCTAGAAGGGATAGCAAAACTATTCCAAGAAGGGGAGGACAATTTGCTCGAAGAAGACGAAGATGATGAAATAAAGGTCTTATACGTTTAAAGAAGAGGGCTATATCTAGACAGTTGAAAGGGATGTCGGCATTGTGCAGGGAAAGGGGAATGGACAGAGAGCACCCCCTGTACAATAGGTTGTTTGAGGGAAGAATGCCAAGGCAACTCAAAAGTGGTGCTGAAATGCTTGTACCGGTAGGAAGGTTGGGAAGAAATGGCAGAAGAAAGTGTACGAGCTTCTGGGAAGGTTTGCTTTTTACAAACGGGCTAGCATGTGTTATGTACTCTATTAGCGTCAGGATAGAATCCGATGTGGTTCTTAGGAGACACTGAGCAATGGACTCGGGATGAAGGGGAAAAATTAACCAACGAAGGATGGGATGAGGTCAACGAAGGATGGGATGAGGTCAATAGTGGTGTCGTGATGGGGGGCTGGAAGGAACTCAAACCACCCTGTCAGCGAACACGGGCCTAGGTACCGGGGTTTGTGGCCAAATGGTTCGGGGGTTATGATCACATCTTGGAAGTGGCAGAATCCCTAGAACATGTGTGTATCGAGTTCTCTTAGTTGAGCGACGAGTTCTACGAAATCTCTTTGGAAAGGCGCCTTTTTATGACAACGGAGCCAAGGAAGTCCTCACTATTTTGCGGACAATAAGGGACAATCCTACTGAGGTAGATTACGAAACAAGGGATGCTATAATCCGTTGCGAGGTCGCGACGACCGCTTCCTACGTGGACGATGTATTCTTCTTGTTCGAAGTGCAATGGTTCGACGAGTGAGATAGCCTCCGGACGCGCAGGGCACAAAAATAATTGTGAAAGGGGCTAATTGTAAAAAAACAGGAAGTAAAGTGAAAGAAGGGTGTACAATATGTGGATTAATTGTGTAATTCAAGAAGATTAAGACAAAAGCGTGCAAATTCTTGTGGGTGGAAGTGTTGACTGCAGACAAAAAATAGGGAGGTGCCGCACGAAGACCCGGAGATGAATGCTTTGGAAACACTAACCTTTTGGTTTCCTGTTGCAACGCGAAATAGATGGTGGAACAAAGATTAGCATGCCCACAAGAAGTGAGATCCGAAACCCCATAGTGGACTGGGTAGGAAAAAACTCGTAGAGAACATTTTGTATTTGGTAGTGAAGGGGGAATGACGTCCAAAAGGTGAGCACGACGGTTGCAATTTGGACCCTCGAGGGTGTGTTCATGCAAAGGGGGTGTTGTATCTGTCAAAAGACAGATGACACACTTTCGAAACCACATTGGCATCAAGAAGGGACCCGAGAGACATGCTTGAAGGAGCATGCCAAGTAACTTGGTAAGAAGCGTTCAAGTTCGCGATCCCGAGCGATATGATGTGACGATCGAGGTAGGAATCACCATGGTAGGAACCTCTATATTGCCAATCGAAAAACGTTCGGATGAAGTTACCACCTTTCCTACCCCAACGGATGGGCGGTACTGAGCATGTCAGACAACTTGTAGCGGCTCTGGCCGGCCTGGACTTCGAAGGGGTCATATCGGGCGTACCGAGAGTATTACAGGGCCTTCTTAGAGATGGGGTCGTTTGACGAAGAGCAAGCATATGAAGTCTTGCGCATATTGCGTGCGGCAGTAACAACAAGAGGGTTCTGTTAGTGAATGACGAAGTGTTTTGGGACGTTAATAGGAGGGAACTATTTAAACGATGTATTCTGACTATTCGAGTCACCGAAAGAATATAGACGATTCCAGGACGAAAAACAAAGATAGTGTAATGAGAAAAGCGAGATAAGAAGAAGAATGTGATGAAAGGAGGGAGATGATAGGCATGCGTTCAACAAATGAGAATAACCACAAACTATATTCACTTCTTTTTGGATTATTCAGGAGCTCGCCAGTCGGCAATGGTGGGGAGACGTGTTCCGCCCACCATGACAACCTATGTACCCCCACCTACCTACGGATCACGACAATTGGTGGGAGGTTTCGCTTCCGGCAAACTATGAAATCCGAGAAATTGACGTAGAATGGTTGGCTGTAACTCTGGGAAGAAACAACCTTTATGATGGTAGCCTGCATATGGAGCGACATGAGGCTTAATCAAGGAATTGAGGATGACCTATATACGAAGCTAAGGGTTACCATGACTTTATACATGCTAGAAATCGGGTTGCACATGCTAGAGACCAGAGTAGCTCAGGGGCATGGGCCGGCACCGAGTTTCAAAAGGGTATAGGTCAAGAAATCCGGCAGAGAAGGAAAGTGGGCATGAGAACTAGGGTAGAAGTAGGAGGTTGGCGGGACGTCAGGGCCCCGACACACCAACTACGGTGCAGGATGCCTCGATTCATGATCAACCTTATTTTCGGCAACCTCTCGAGGGCGAGGGACTTGATGAATGCGTCACTACTTTGGATACCTCACTTTCGACCACAAACAATGAGGATTTTCTATGACATGTCTGTAGAACATGGACCGTTCTGGGGAATCAGGGCGTGGGAATTACTTGAGCTCATTGACATTCTAGTATTTGAGACGTCACGGTTGTCCTACTCAGAGTATGGGCCAATGATTCTGTGAGAGAGAGAGATGGGGGAGAAGTACTTGGCAAGGGTGGCTCAGCCATTCGAAGAACGCGCAAACCAGGTAGGGCTTGAGGAACAAATGTGAGAAACTTATGTAGGATTCGTTTAACCGGAATGTTACCCCGCGATTTGCAGACTACAAATAGGAAAATGACTATTTAGTCGAGGTCGCCCGGATTCCCGGAGGATGTAGGGGTCGGTACAATCTGGCAGGATGAAAGGGCCTAAAAACTGGGGGGCTTTGGTGGTGGTTTGTTGCAAGAACCCCTGGAATGGCAACTCTTCAACCACCTAGAATCCGCAAGGGCTTTGGTGGTGGTTTGTTGCAAGAACCCCTCGAATGGCAGCCCTTCAACCACCTAGAATCCGTAAGGGGTATGTACTTTGCAGAGGGACGATATAATGGAAGACCCGGATGAGGTCACAATGAGGTACCAACCAGCAGCAAACTAGGCTTGGAAAGCATTCGAGAGGCATAGGTGGGGTAATCATTCTACTTATCCTTCCGGCATGCGAATTTGGTAGAATCGACCATCGAAGTTGCGAGGCAAAGGGAGAACAAATAGGTGTACAAGGTAGGTAAACCCCAAGGAGTACAGGAATGTAGGACCCGGTTGGACATGAGGTCAGGAGGGTCATGGGGAAGAAGCAGTATCGAACCCTTTTAGGGCCACCTTGCTATCGATATACGTTCCTGAGCAAGTCGTATGATGAGGTGGCAAGCTTTTGCTTTTACCTATCTCATAGGGACACATTAAAGTTGCAACAATTGTTCTTCAGGGGGTTTGCATGACCAAAGAAGGAGAAGACCTGGTCTTGCTAGGATTCTTCGAACTTATGATGAAGGACACAACTTTGATCGAGTCCGAGCTGCTTCACGAAGTATAGGACTGCAGAGCCTAAAGGATGGCTCTTAGGTAAAACGATAGGATAAGTACGAGTGGGGTTTTTTATTAGGAATGTAAGGATTTTCTCTCGCTCTTTCCACCATCCGCCAACTTTTTTCTTTCGCCTCCACATTCTAAGCTAAACCCTTCATCCCTTCTGCATCTTGGCATGTGACTAACCCATCCTCGCCCACTTGCCACATTGCCAGAGAACGAACGGTGAAAGAACTTTGACCTCACTTGTTGGACAAAGAGGGCAAGGGAGGGTTGCTGGTCCCTTGCACCACCAAGAGGAAAAGGACTCGAGGGCTTAATGGACTTGAGAATTGAAGGGGACTTGAGGATAGAAGGACTTGCTGATTAAGAGAAGGTCAGTTGACTCTACCAACACCCAAATGCATGACAAAAAGAAGAGAGTGTCGGAGACAAGAGAAGAGCAATGAATGAGGAGAAGGAATCAAACGAAAAAGAATAGACACGTGGAAGGGATTATGTGTTGACCCCAAAGGGGGCCTGTCTGTGTTCCTGTATTGCATTGAGTGTGTAGGTGAGTAGCTCATAAAAGTGCATTGAGCAAGACGGCGCGCGGCGAGACCGGGGGTGAAAGGAAAAGGAGCGAGAATGGGTTGCAAACGTAAACCTCACCCATAATTGAGCCTTTGTTGTATGCTCCTTACCTTTTGGTAGAAAAGAAGAGAGACGACATGATTGAATGTTGGCAAGGATGTTGGAGGGATGAGAGGACCATAGTGTCCCATGAGCGTGTGGGCGGGGCCCGGAAAAGACTAAGGGGCGTGTAGAGAAGCATTGGAACAGGATATGTAGATGAATGACTAGTGCAAAGTGTGTAGGTTGTAAGCACTCGGATCGACAAGAGGCCGGCAACAAAGGGGCGCCCTAGTTTGGCAATAAGGGCCACGTGACTTAGTTAGCAGGTCAAGCTGATGGGTGAGTTTTTTGTCTCGTCGATGCCGCTAGACTCAACACCTAGGAAATGGATGTGTGGCCGAAGGAGGACACTTGGCCTACACAAGGAAATACGAACTCTCGAGGAATCCCTTGCACTGTGCTAGTATTGGAAGGAGCAATTGGCTGCAAACACAATAAAGTATCGAGGATGGACGCTTGTCGAGGATCAACGGGATTACCAACCTAGTGTGAGGGCTGAGCAACATTCCCAATGTCAAAGCTCTCTTGCTCATTGGCCCACCCCCATCCATCTCATAGTACTAGGTGGGGGTGACTCTGTGATGAACGCTCAATGCCATGGGTATGTGCGTGGGTGGAGCTCAACCAATCGGGACCCGCTGAAGGGGGGTCGACTTTGGCTCGAAAGTCTAACAAGGTGGGGTCTTACACCGGTCTGGCCAACCAACAGCGGGGCAGGGGTAGAGGAAGTTATGCCCTTGCCAACACAGGTTTCACAGGAGGAGGGGGCCAAGGTTACCCACAACATTTAGGGATCACTGCAGGTGAGCCCTCGCATACGATGCAGAGGTACCTTCCTAAAGTGTGGAGAGGCCGGATATATAGTTTCTTTTGCCCAAATTAGAGGAGGCCCCCAAAAGATAACAGGCGGTAGGGGTAGCAGCTGCCCCTATAGGGGTTTTGGAAATCCAGGTAGGAAAGGTGTGCGTTGATGAAGATACCTCTTGTCCAAAGACCCCAACCGCAGAGGCTGGCGAAACCCCCCACCTTGCTAGCTGTGCAGAGATTGCTTGTGTTAGAATCTCTAGGTGGTTCACTCGCAGGCATAGGCGATGAACTGATTACTCGTCGCAAAGCTTGGGCCGTATTGCAGGAGGCGCAAAAATTATAAGCCCCCAACTTGCTAGTTGTCCAGAGATCGCTTGTGTTAGAATCTCTCTAGGTGGTTCCCTCGCAGGCATAGGCGATGAACTGATCACTCGTCACAAAGCCTGGGCCGAAATGAAGAAGAAGAAGGGACAAAAATTCTAGGGGATGTAGAAGTTAATAGAACGAGAGTAGGAGCATTGATTGGCAGTGGATCGACCAATAGCTTCATTAGTAAAAAGGGTCTCAAGAAGCTGCATCTGGGAATAAAGGTGTAGAGGCTGGATGCCGACAATAGAGAGATGCGAGTAAAGGACTACATTGAGGGGATCAAGGCATACTTCCGGTTGAAGGATGGGAAGCAGGTAGAGAAAGTGTCACTCGCTGATCCTCTTAGTGCAAGACAACCCTCCCTTTGACTTAGATCCTAGGGACAGACTGGGAAGAAGCCGCCCACACCGATGTAAGGCTGGATGAGCACGAGTGCTTGCTGCCCAGTCTCACAGGCGGGAAAAAGAAGATGAGGTTATTCTCGAAGTTGGGTGAGCACGAGCGCATTAGATCATGAGATCTACGTTGGTTGAAGACGCAGGCTCGCATGACCCCCAAGTTGACTAGGTAGGCCACAGAGATGGACCAGTTTGACTTCAAGTTGAAGCATGTCAAAGGTAAGTATAATGTAATTGTGGATGCGCTCAGTAGGCTTGTGGACTTCTTTGGAGCAATAGTAACTCACCTTGGCGTAGGCGCTCACGTGCAGCAGAAGCCTATAACCAAGATCCAATCTCTAGAGAGATGAACGGGAAAGTGCAAACTGCACCCCATGAAATGGCTGACTATTGGATGGGCGATTGATTGTTATTTGAGAAGACTGTTGTCCATGATAGGCTCTGTGTCCCAGGTAATGAGGAGATTAAAACTCTGAGTCATGACATTGAAGGACACTTGGTCTGGTATGAAACATGACTGCATTAGCTATATACAGGGCCTAAGTGTGTTAGCGGAACAAGAGTTCCTCCTAGGCTCTACTGGGATTTCTGAAACTGCTGCCTATTTTTTTGACCCTGGAGGGTCGGTATCCATAGATTTAATGGACACTAAAGTCGAGAGTAGAAACGGGAAGAGTCAGGTTATGGTTATCCGATTTAGTCAGTTCGTTGTATTTGTACTATTGCCTGCAGAAGCAAAGACTGACCTACCGTCATCAAAGAACTCTGCAACCCCTTGTCTATAGTCAGTGATAGGGATGGTAGATGGAACAGTGGCAAAAACTAGTGGACGTGTATGGTTCAAAATTAGCTATGTCATCAGGTAGGCACCCCGAGACCAATCGCCAGACTGAACAGATGAATAAGCTTCTGCAACAGGTCTTAAGCATGTATATCCGCCCCGATCAGGTAGACTGGGAGGAGCACTTAGCTAAGGTAGCAACTACTAGCAAGTGCATACAATAACTCAGTTCACTTGGCTACCTATAGGAAACTAAACGAACTCTATTGAGGGTGGAGCCCTTCACGCCCCATAGACTATCAAAATCCTGACCAGATTCAGAGACTGCCTCCAGGTACCCGTGAGTTCACAATTCAATACGAAAAGGACTCGCAGCGGGTTGCAGAGAAAATCCAAAAGGCACAGTTTCGGATGATTGAACAAGCCAATAGACACTGGCGTCCCTCGCAGTAGGTGACCTAAAGAGCGTGCGTGAGGAAGGTATGTTGCAGAAGCTCTTATCTGCATACCGAGGGCCCGATATAGAAATTTCCAGGCGGTCTGTAGGGTCCAGTCCCTCTAAAGTCAGCAGGTTCAAGTCAAGAAAAGTCTAGAAAAAAACTCGAGTACTTGCTGGGCTTGGTACCGTCGGAAAGTCCAGAAGTTGTGCAGTCACCGGTTGGACCTAGTATCGGCAGAAGGGTCCAGAAGTTGTGCAGCCCAATCTTGCAGGAGCACTGTCCGGAAGGTAATGCAGTTCCTTGCGCACAGGCCCAAGCGACCGGTACCGGTCCAACTCGACAAACCCAGTCAACGCAGCTATTGATAGCTGCCACAGCACCTTGACGATTCATTAGGAGTTGCCTGTTGCGCATGGCTTGTGTGACCATGGTGGCCCAGTGCTCTGAGTTGACGAAGAAGACGACACGAGCCTGCTTGGAGGCAACGAGGAAAACTGTGATTGGGCCAGAGTAGAAGAGGCCAGACAATTGTAAAGAGTTGTATAATAAATATGCTGTTCTTTTTTATTGACTTTGAACTCGTTGGAGCCGATTGCATGTCAGATCATTGCACTATATCTAGAATCATATGTTTTGTCCGCCTTACCTTGTTCTTATCTTCAAATCTATCTAGTGGGGCCTTCATGAAGTCCTCTATATTGGTCTGTGTAGAGTACTCCGCCATGTTCCTACCTCAACTTGCCACTGCAGCCAGTGATATGGCATAGTTTGCAGTGTCACCCCCTAGACAAGATCTTGCCATGAGCACCTTATCACAAGGTGGGATTAACTGTGACACAGGTACGTTAAAACTGCTAATTCCCACTGCCTGAAGTTTTCTTCTTTCTTCCCCGTGTAGGTCCGTGGGACCTTGACCTTTGTCTTGGCCCTCTTTACTTCACTTGGGATGCCCTACGTGTCCCTTCCAGTCTCCTCCTCCTTTCCCACCATCTCCACCATCTGGATCTCCTCCACCTCTGCCACCTGGTCTAGCTTCCACTACGGTGTGCAAGATCTTCCTTGTAACATTACCTTCTCACTCGCATAATGGGCCGTTTTATCATCAATGTTATCGAGGGTTGCAATGCTAAATTTGTTCCAGGAACCCTTAAATTCCTCATGATGATTTTCCAGGCGTTCAGCAGCATCAGTAAGGAGTGTTAGTCTGACATCAACATCGGCCTGATTTTCTGCCTGCTCCTTTAACCTTCACTGAATAGCCTCCCTCTTCTCTCCCAGCTTCATTTTTCTTTGAAACTCTTTCCTCTTTTGTGCTACCAATCTCGCATTGATCGCACTTTCCCTTTCTGCTACCAGTAGTGCTCTCTCATCAGGGTCTTTAGCAGCCAAGGCGACTTCAAATTTCGCCACCTCCTCCTCGGTTTCATCCTCCGGCCTCTCGTTTCTGAATCCAAACTGCTGCAGCTAACCATGCGGATCATCATGCTGCACATGGATGTGGAGGGCCTGGGGTTGGCTGCTCCCTGCTTCTTCCCCTTCCTGCACCACGGATTGTACTTCTCCCTCCTTTCCTTTACCCCCCTCTTCTTCCAGAATCACTTCTTCTTGTATCTTCTTCATCTCTTCATCCAATTTCCTTCTCATCTCCTCTTCCATCGTCTTTTTCACCTCCTCCTCCTTTTCTTTCTTCCTCTCCCCCTTCCTCTGCCTTAATATTGGCTCCACCATTGCTTTCTCCTCCTCACGGTATGGTTCTGTGGATGTACCGGATCTTTTAGTCACGGGTATGCTAAAGGTCCGGTGGAATCCAAGTGGGAAGCAGAAACGGCGCAGCAGCTCCCAAATCACGGACAGGGCAATGAAGGTAAGTTTACCCCACCTTCTCACCACTTAGACCTGATCGTCACTGCGTACCCTACTGACTCTAGATCTCAGGTTTGATCAGTCTAATTCCCTTCCCACAATTTAAGAACTGCCAGCAATCATCCTCCGGAATTGTGGTTGTTTGACAAACTACTCCTGCTTAAGCCCATGCTCCCTACTTAACAGGTGATGCCTCCAGCTGTTTAACGAGCTCTACCCCAGGCAGACCTGAACCCCTCACTGCACATCACAGGGTTTGGTTGTGTGCAGGTCAGTACTGGTCTCAGGGCTAGACAGGTTTGGTTGCCTGCGGCTCATGCCTGCACACCCTAAGCCTGCTGCCATCCAGCTGCCGGGTTTACCAAACATACATGACTCGAGACTCAGCACATCAACAAGATATACGAATTTGCAGAGTTTCACCAAGAAAGTTGTGGGAAAGTACCAAGACAACAAATAAAATGCCAAAACACATGGGCCTTGGTAAGAAGCACTTCACTCTCTTGAGTAGCTCCACTTGGTGATGCTCCTCGTATGCAGGTACGCGCCCCTCTCACTCATTACCCGCCCCTTCTCCTTTGGCCCTCACTCCTGGTCAAACCCCAATCCATTTCATCCACCGGCCTTGTACCTTGCCAATGTAGTACTCCTCCAGCGAATGTAGCGCGTTCCAGCTCCAATACCAATGCGATCAACCACTGCCACATTCACCCTCACTCAGGCATGCAGCAATGAAAACTCACATGAAGTTTCACACCAAACCAGTGATATGGAAAGCCGAATCAGAGAAACTTGAGAGAACTTGAGAGTTCAGGTAACTAGCGGACTGAACCACCCCACACTCCCAATATCCCCAGCAGTTATGTACCCAAATCCCTGGCCTAACATATGACTCTATTTCTCTCTCTCTGCCTCTCTCTCTCTCATGTTCTTCCCTCGCCGCGTGCATCTCTCTCTCTCTCTCTCTCTCTCTCTCTCTCTCTCTCTCTCTCTCTCTCTCTCTCTCTCTCTCTCTTTTGTATTGCTCAGCCTCAGACTATCTACTACACTACATTGTAACCCTGAATACACCCGCTCAGACTCGTCGTCAATCTCGGCGGCTATGGCGGCCACCCTCCGCTAATCAACCCTAGCGATGGAGGCTATGGAGTATCCAAGTTGCCTTCTTTCTCCTCCAGGCGCTCTGTACCCAGGTTGCACAGTTGCACAAGCCACTAGCAGCACTTACACAATCAGCGAATGGAAATCTGATGAGCCACTGCACTGTAGCAGCCATCTATAGGAACTTTGACCGCGATTGGCCTCCCTGCTGCTGCATCATTTTGTCGGTCTGGTAAGTTCCAGACTTTCCTGATATGATGCTGCAAAAATTGGACTTGGGACCTGGACTTTTCTTGTCAGGTACCAGAGTGGACTTTTACCGGCCTGACTCTTTTGGCTACCGGCCCCATGCAACCTGCGAAGCTTCAACCTATGGACTACCGGACCCTATAGACCCTAGTGTGGTACTCAGTGTACCGGGACCTAGTGGGACCAGGACCAACTGGGACTCTGGAACCGGGACTTGGGGTGTTTGCAATGTGAAATCATTTCACAAAAAGAGAACAGAATGAAGGTGGTCCACAAGGGTGTGCTTTTCTCCATTACAGTACGTAGCTCATGCGATTGGAAAATGACAGATTTCTGAGGTGTGTATGATGTACCAAATATACGTTTTAGTGCTTTTATGGTGCTCTATCTGTCCCTGGCCTTTTTGCATGGGTCCTGGGGACCATCTTATGCAGATGTGTACATGTCATGCATCATCTTCCACACACAATGAACAGTAGTCTGACCATAGACAAAGGTAGAGAAGAAGAGGACCGAGTCTCACAGCTTATATTATCAGAA
>BFEA01000181.1:2433615-2463172 GCA_003427395.1 Chara braunii
AACAGACACATTTACTGCTTGAACAGACACTTTACTTTGCACGAACAGGTACACTGCCTGCATGTACAGACACACTCTTACCCAAACAGACATGACATACACATCTCCTGGTGAACAGGTAAGTCTTTTGACAATGCCCTTTGCCTTAGCTTTAGATATGCCTGTTGATAGAGAACTTGACCTTTGACCTGCTTTCACGTTTCTGAGCTCTGGCGAGATACCTTTTCACAATGCTTTACCTTTTCAAGGCCCATACTGCTTTATTTTTACAAGGCCTGAGGCCTATATCGGGTAAAGGCCCTTTTATTTTGAAAAGGCGTGGCACATTTTCACTGAAATGCTCCCTTTGTTACTATCTTTGTGAGGATGTAAAATTTTAATGGCTGTGAACAGGGTATAACACAGTACCAACTGCAGCTATGTTCGAATTGCAAATTGCAATTAACACCTCTATCTCCTGGGAAGTAACACCTCTTCATCTCCTGGAAAGCAAAACCCAGATTGGAAATCGGAGATGGAACCCGGTGACAAAACATGTCCATTGTCCTTATTCTCTGCTTGCATTTGTGTGTGTTTGTGATTGTGCATTCCTGAGCTTGTGTGTCTGCATGCATGTGTGTATTTATTTGTGGTTTGAGGCGTGTATGCATGTCTCTGTTATGCTTTTACCCGTATGTGTGTGTTTGTGTTACAGGGACACACTGGATGTGTGAATACAATTTCCTGGAACAAGTCAGGAACTCTCCTTGTGTCGGGATCTGATGATCAAAAGGTAATTGCGGGAAAAGAACCAACGTATTTCCTCTTTCCTGTTTCTTTTAACCCCTGTTGTTTTGAGAAACCTGCCTCACCCCAAGTGAATAGAATATAACTGAAATAGTTGCTTGGGTGGATCATGGGCATTATTGTTGTTAATATGGTCTACGGATGCCCACAGCCATGTGTCTTGTTTCAGGGGGAAAGGGGTTGAGAAAGGGGTTGAGGTGGTAGGAAGGTGAAACTCTCTGCAGCTGATAATGTAGAGTAGGAAAGACATAACACAGTGTCCACGCAGCTGGCAAACTGTGTGTGGTATGCACCACACGGGCCCCCTTGGGACCGGTAGTAGGTTAGGGGTTGGCTAGGGGATTAAGGGGTTCCTTGTTCCAGTAGGGCCTCAGCATTGCTTTTCTGGTAGCCTCAGTCCCTGGTTCGGTCTGGTTCAGTGGTTTTCCCGGTAGTACGAGTGTATCTGCCCGCAGCATGGGACCGATGCAGGTCCAGTGGCCGTTTCTCTAAGCGAGATTCGTTTGGGCACCAGTTCCTCAGGGCATACTCACACGAGGACCAAATGACTTTAAATCCCAAAATTTGAGTCAGTTTTCGGGTCACACTGGAGAGGCCCGCTACCCAAATGCCTCAAATGGTGACCTTTTTGTCAGCAACCTGTGAGACCACATCCAGAGGCAGTCTCAAATGACCTTTCAAAAAAAAATTCCCCATCTTACCTTATTGCAAAAAATCGTCGACGAAGAAAGCGGCCTGCCAAAAAAAAGACAAAAAAGATGGCAATGTTTCTATCTATATTCTAGCGGTGTGCAATCAGACCCGTCTTCTTCCTTAGTCCGGATGCATGCAAACAGGTGGCAAATCACACTGGCGACGATGCGCCCACACAAAGCTCAGAGATATCAAGGCCGAGAACACAGTTCAGATGCAAACTCGCTTCAAGTACACATCACCCTTCCGACCCTGTATTCACAGCAATTGTTCACACGCACTCTACTCCCGATCTCCCTGGATGTCCCACGCACTCTCACTCTGTACCCCACACACACACACATGCGCCACTAACTAACGCTAGCTATGGCAGCTATGGCCGCCTTCTACCAACTACAAGCAGCGATGGCCACTTTATCTCCTCCGCAGCTCACTTCGACTTCGGGCATCTGCAGACCACCTCGCAGAAGATGCTCGGGCAGAGCTTCCGCATGGCTCACACAGAAAATGAATGAATGGCTGGACACTGCCTCTTGATTTATACTTGAATGAATGGCTGGACACTGCCTCTTGATTTATACTTCCGTTCGTCTCTGGTCTGCTCTTTTCCACCGGGCCCACGGTGCACACAGTCCCACATGGTACTTGCTGACTCGACAAAGTGAGACTGGGACTGGGTACCGCTGACTAAGCAAAGTTGGACTACCCAGTTGCCCACTTGCCTCTGGTCTAACGTGAGCAATGCTTCAAAGGCCACTTCTGGACCTTTCGGAAGTCTGTAGACTTGGCCTTTCGAAACTGTAGCAGCTTTGTCTTTGACCTTTCAGAATTGCTACAGCTACGACCCCTGCACAGCTGCGGCCCCTACACAACACAGACCTACGGATCGAAACCCGATAACTACATGAACCTACGACAGACATAGGTCAACTACCAAGACACATGTTGCGGGTTCAAACACACAGGGTCGACTTGATACTGTACACGGGTGAGAACAGGGCTAGGGATCGAGCCCTGGGATCCACATCTGCTACTGCAAAGGTGGAAACCGTTTCACTCCCGCCGGCCTAAATTTGAGGTCCTCCGAGAATACTTCACTCCAAGGCAGGGCCTTTACCTTTCCTTTCTCTCTCATAGGCTCGGATCAGTCTCTAGAAGCTCTGTTCGGGTAAACCAGCGGTCGTCTTCTGGCTCTTGGTAAGAGAATCTAACTTTATACTGTTTCTGTGGACCACCTCTACCTCCTGTTGTGAATACACCCCCACCTACTATGTGATCAATGTCATACCCTCCATCCATATTCGAAGGGATCATGGACCTCTGTGATGGGAACAGTGGACTTGGTAGTACAAGGCAACAACTTTGATGCATGGAAAATCGGGTAGGTGTGGAGGTGTGTTGGAATCTCTATTGTGTAGGACGGTCCATCCTCTCCGCCCTTGACCTCTAGGACTGGCCACGGTCTTCTATATGCAGGCAATAGCTTCTGTGAGATGTTCTCCTCAGGAGCATACTCTTTTGACTTGACCCAGACTAAGTCGCCTACTTGGAACTGCGATGGGCGACAGTGTTTGTTGGCTTGTTCTATCAGCTCGTGCTGGGCCTTCCTGAGGTTCTCAACTTCGGTAGCTATCTCTTTCTCGTGCTGCAACGCAAACTCCCTAGTGTCGGGTGGTAGCCTTCGGATCTGATCCTGGTTCAGTCCTTCGAACGGCCTGCGCGGTTTAAAGGACTTATGCAATTCGTTGGGAGTGCGACAAGTGGCTAAATGCACGTTGTTGTTATATGCGCTGACTACCTTTGGGAGCATCTCATCCCAGTTGACTTGATCGGGTCTAATGTACATCCTAAGAACTTGTTGCAGGATTTTCTTCATGTGTTCAGTCTGACCGTTAGTCTCTGGATGACGACCGGACGACAAGAACAACTTAGAGCCGTAGACTCTCATCGGTTCCTGCCAGTTCTGACTAGTGAACCTGGTATCTTTGTCACTAACTATCGACAATGGTGAACCATGCTCACTGACCCAATGATCAAAGATCTTGTCTATTACTAAATATGTTTGTGCCTCAGAGGGTAAAGGAACACAAATTGCGTATTTGCTAAACCTATGGACTACTACCATGACTTGGCTCTTACCATGCCGACTCCTCACCCCAACATCCATAAAGTCAATGGACACAGAATCTTCAGGTCCTGTAGGAATAGGCAAGGGTCTGAGACGACCAAGAGGGGCTCGCGTAGTGGTCTTGTTTCGTTGGCACGCCTTACAGTTGCGTACATACTCTATGCAGTCGGCCTTCATACCAGGCCACGTATACGCGCGAATAAGACTGGCTAACGTCTTCTGCCAACCAGAATATCCCTCTGTGTCGTGGCATTCCCCTAAGATCAGGCTTCGGATCTCTTCACTATGGGGAACGCATAACCGAGCAGCTACATTAGTCTTCTTAAACATCAACCCATTTGTAGTGCGGTAATTTGGTTCGGACTCTGGAGACTCCTAACTCTCGTGAGGAGATCACTATAAATAGGGTCCTGCGCATACGCTTCTCGGACTTTCTATTGCAGATCCTTCCCTATGTCCATATAGTGAACAATCGCTCCAAAGTAATCAACTCTTCTGCTTATGAGCGTCCGCAACTACATTGTACTTTCCTTTAACTGGCTTGAGTTCAAAGTCGAACTGGTCTATCTCTACGGCCCACCTACTAAGCTTAGGTGTCATCTTGGCCTGAGTCTTCAACCACCTTAACGTCTCGTGGTCTGAATAAACTTTGAAGCGCCTCCCAAGCAAGTAATGCTTCGAATGATCTAACGCTTGCTTGAGAGCGAGTACCCTTTCGTATGTAGATGTTGCTACCTTCTCTGAAGGCATCCTAGTAGACATGAACTTTACGGGTCTATACCCATTGCCATCATCTTGCTGTAAAACAACACTTGTACCGTACTGACTTGCATCAGTAGTGACAACAAAGGCAAGGACCGATCGACTACCTTGAGGACTAAATACTCTATTAAGGCCCGCTTTAACTTCTTTAGGGCCTATGTACAGTCTCGATCCAACTCCCATATCGCTTCTTTCTTTCGCAACCTGCAAAGGGGTGCAGCAACGGTAGAGAAGTTCCTCACGAACTTCCTATAATAGTTTGCTAGGCCTAAGAACGACCGCAACTCTGTGAATGTGCGGGGAGTTGGCCAGTCTCTAATTGTTGTTATCTTACTGTCCTCAGGCTTTATGCCATCTCCATCTAAGATGCGGCCCTACTACAGAACTTGCGTCGTGGCCCACTCACACTTCTTCACGTTGATCTTGAAATTAGCTTTCCTCAGCTTCTCCAAGACTTGCCTCAGATGACCCTCGTGCTCCTGGAGGGTCTTGCTAAATACTAGAATATCATCTAGATATATAACTACAAACCTATCTAACCACAATCTAAACAAATCGTTCATACAACGCTGGAATGTGGCTGGCGCGTTGGTTAGTCCAAAGAGCATCACAATAAACTATAGTACCCATATTTAGTTTGAAACGCCGTCTTATAGTGATCATCAGGATGCACCTCTATCTGATGATAGCCAAACTTCAAGTCTATCTTAGAGAAGTACGTGTAACCAAATTTCAAGTCTATCTTAGAGAAGTACTTGCAGCCCTACACCCGATCTAACTGATCATCTATGCAAGGCAGTTGTTCTCCATTCTTTATTGTGACAGCGTTAAGACCCCTATAGTCAGTGCACATTCGAAGCTCTCCCTCCTCCTTGGGGATAAACAGAACATGTGCTCCAAACGAAGATGAACTGGGCCTAATCCAACCCTTTTCGAGGAGCTTATCGAGCTGCTTACGCAACTCCACTCCCTTGGGGACGTTCTATAAATGGCTCCCTTAGGAGTCCTACTGCCAGGCTCTATCTCAATACGATGCTGGATTGGCCGCGGCACTACTCCTGTAGGCGGCTCAGACAAGTCTGCGTATTCCTCCAACAACTTGGCAAGAGTTGGATTAGTGGGTTCCTCTTCCTTAGGCTCAGTGATAGGCGTAACATAGGCTACACAAACTTGTTCTTCTAGTTGCTCCTCCTTCACTAATCGCGCGAACGCAGTAGCACTGAGACAACAATGTGCTCGAGTGTTATCTACTCCTGACCCATGGAACAGGCGAGCAATCTTAACTTCGCTTGATGGGCTAGAGAGCCTACACTCGTGCTCTCTTAGATGGAGTGTGGCCCCTGCTGCCTCTCCCCAGTCCATTCCTAGGACCATATCGAATGGGAGGTTGTCCTCTATGAGGAGAGTCGGGAAATGAAAAACTCTTTCCCATTTTTCTCTAGGCGAAAATATGCCTGGACTCCCTTGACGTAATCCTCGACTCGCGCGGTGCGATTATCTGCGAGGATGGTGACTATGGGATCTGCTAGCTTCTGGACTTTCAAGTTCAGCTTAAGCTTCTGCAACGCTTTCTTGCTGATATAAATGCGGGTGGCCCCACTATCTATGAGGGCCCCTACTTGGCCTCTAAAGACCTCTACATCTACTAGAACTAGTCCCTTACCATCTTTCTTCATCTTGGCCCAGGCCGACGTCCTCTCCTTCAGCTCCTCTACCAGACCTGTGAGGGAAGTGCCTACAGAGACTCTAACACAAGTCGTCTCTGGACAGCTAACTCGGCACTGGCCAGCGACCTCTGCCATAGACATAGTGCCTAGAGAGACTCTAACACAAGCCTTCTCTGGACAGCTACCTAGGCACTGACAAGCAACCTCTGCCATAGACACGTGGTTTGGGAGTTTCTCTGTGGTGCGAGCACTCTTCTCCACATGGTCTAGGGGTAAGGGCAGTTGCAACCCCTATTGGCAGTTGCCTCTGCAGCAGCTCGTCGGGCTTCTCTATATTGGGGGCAGTATTTAATGATACGCCCCGGATCACCGCAATAGATGCATTGATTCACGTCTATTCTCTTCTGCCACAAAATCTGTTCTAGTCCCAGCGATTCCCAGGGTCTTGCCTTGCAGTACGGCAGGGTGCCATTCACCCCTCCTGGGAGGTGATCGGTTGAAACGAGAGTGGTTTTGGCAGGTTTGACCCCTGCCTCCATCTTGGCGGTTACCTTTGCCGCCAACCCCCTGATCGCTCTGTCCTCGACCACTAGAGGCCCGGCCCCCTTGGCCCCGGCCTCCTCTTCCTTGCGGCCTCCCTCCAGCCGCGACAGCAGTTTAAGTCCTCCCCTGACCATTGCCATTGTCCTCCTCCTCTAGGCCCCACTCTATCTGGCTATATGGGACCTCTTCCACACCACCCTCATCTCAAGTAAGGATCAAATGATCCCCTAATGGTACGGCCCTTCCATTTTTGACCCTTGTCCAAATCCTTGTGCCAGAAGATGGAAGTTGGCATGGACTGGGCTTCAAAAGTCACTACTTCCCTACTCAAGAGTATCGTAGGTTATAGTAGACTCCTTACTCTTCTCGAAGAAATGCCCACGCAACGGCTCGGGCATGGCACGATAGAACAACTGAACCAGTTGGGTCTCAGTGACCCCATGGCCATGGACTGCAACCAAGTCATCCATGATGGAGGAGGTGGTGAGGGATCTTGGCAGTTTACACGTGTCGTAACATCGAGCAAGCAGGAGCTTGCTCAAGATTGGAACCCCCTGGGTGTCACATATGTGACGAACCATTTTCTGTGTCGCGCGACTTTTTTCTGTGCGATGATGATGAGGGGTCCTGAGATGGGAAGGTTGGGCAAATTACGGGAGGTGGGATCGGCGGGTAAAATTGCGACGGTGTCCTCACTTCTTTCTTTTTCTTCGCTTCGCTCCTCCCCCTTCGGCGGTGATGGGACAGGCCCGGGACGGACGGTTGAGTGTGCGCCCCGTCAGGCGTGATGGCGATGGTTCTTTCTTGTTTTGTTGGGAATAAAAGGGGGAAACCGAGATTTTTGGCATGATGTTCGCGCGGGAGCTTTTCGTTTTCTTTTTAAATTTTCATTTTAACTATGGAAGAACCCCGAGGACTCTCGGAATTTTGATTTCTTTTTGCTTTTCTTCCGTCTCGTCGGAATTTTTTCTGTTGCAATTTTGAGGATCAGAGAGGAATTTAGGACTTTTTGAAATTCTTGCCGAGTGGCGCCCCTTTCTTGCGCGCGTTCTTCTGCGGCGGGAACGAAGTTCTGACTAAGCGGCGCCCTTAATCTTGCATACAACTGTAATCGTTGGGTGGGCGCCATTGTAACTATGTCTTCTTTCTTGTTCCCTCGTTTTCTTCCCGCCCTCTGTCCCTTCCTTTTGCTGCATCTGATTGGCCTGAGCACTGCATGCCTGGATCAATGCCTGGAGAGTGGCTACGTCCCCCACGCCGCGATCTGGCCATGCCAAGCGTAGGCACTTCCTCTCCCTGCTCCTCTTTCCAATCCTTACAATCCCGCATCTTCGCGCACGTATGCATGCTATAAATTTCGTCGGCGCGGTTAGATGTCTCTCTTAAAAGTTTTGGAAGCTCGAGGTTAGCGCAATCAGTGAGGATCGACCAATGAGCGAAGTAAGAGGTGAGTTGACGAGGGAGTTGGGCGACCTGACAAGCTGGTGCCAAGTGCGCGGGGTTGACGTGTAGGCCACGACGGACTGTGGCGCATGGGCGAATCTGACGGGCGTGCGCGGACTAAGCGGGGTGACGACTTCAGTGGTGGGTGCGAGACAACGGGATGTCCGCATCGGAGGAAGGAAGAGAGAGAGAGGGGAAACGGGCGGATATGGGATTGTAATCTTCTTGTCTTTCCTAGGTCCTTGTGTATAGAATTTTGGCTCTGGGCGAGACGCCCTTGTTTTGCCTTTTGACATTTCTTTCAGCTTTGTGTGATGTGTTCTCCCTCTTTCACTTTTTGCATTCGCTTGATGAGATGGATATGATGATCTCGTAATACTGGGATAACCGATATTTTGCATGTAACTCTGAATCATCCAGTGCTCGCAGCGCCGGTCCATTTCACCCAGATGATTTGTAAGTGAAAGGAATTGGTAATGTTATGATGCTTCAATGTATGGTGATGAGATATTCCCTTGATGGCCACATGACTGCTTCCTGCTCGAACGAAATTTATCTGAAGGGTTGTTGCATGAACCTCCTTCTGCACCGGCGATTGGCTGATGGACCGATCCACAACGGACCAATCCACAACGGACCGACCCCACGGGTTCCCGTATAAGTACGATCTGACGAGCGCCGCTTACACGCGCACCCACGAGGACGGCCCGCAACCTCGAACGGACTTAGCCCGACCCGACAGATCTCGACGAGAATGATGAAATCCGTCTCCAACACGTGGCAGGATAAACGGGGATTGTTGAGTGCGTATGCTTGGTGGGATTAGCTGCAATAACTGAGTCGGTGCTGATCGCTCCTTGGTTACTTGCGCAGGTCAGGATCTGATCTGCTAGCCCTTGCGCATGCACGTGTAAGACAACGGCCGTCCGCGGACGCGCCATCTACACGTGCGCCCGCAAAAGCTAGCCACGATCCCGCCCCGTAGGAAGATGTGTATGCAGGAGTTCGGTTGAATGAGACATGGCGATAGATTCTCCCTTCTGGATCATTGATCGCGAAAGCCTGAGGGACCCAGAAACCGAGCGTATTGGGAAAGGGAACAGATCTGTCGACAGCGAACCCGACAACAACGCCACCTACGGAACCCGGGATATCTCGAGTACCCCTGCCGGACAGAAAACGAGCGACTGTGCAGGGGCGATTTCGAACTGGCAATCAACCGAGACTCGCGGATTCCCGATTATCCCGACAGCCGGAACCAGCAATATCTTCTAACCCCAGGCTTCGTTGCCATTGCCACTGACTTCCCTCCCTACTATACCGTCCTCCCCTACCATCGGTTACTCGTGGTCCCCTGGGATTCCATAGCTCGGTCCTGGCCCCGTCCGCCGTGCTCAAAGTGTCGGCAGCCCGACGAGCGTCGGCAAGCGAGGGTCGCGCAACGAGCCCATCCCAAGGCCGAGCGACGAGAATCCAACTCGTCTTCTTCGGACCCCGAGACGTGCGACGGTCGGCAGCGGTACAAGAACTCCCACAAAGACCCCCGTAGTACCCCACCCCGGCCCAGGCAGCACGACCGGACATCGCCCCAACTCTGAGCTCGAAGACACTTGCACTCTTACCCCTGAAACTCGTCACCGGAGATCTCAGTTCCGACCTGGAACTTCACCCCAAATTCCCAAAAATCCTTGGCACACCCCTTTTCGCACTTCCGGGCCCCCATCCCACTCCGATCAGGAAGTCGCGTTGGGCGTGAGGTTGGTATCGGAGTCGACACGTGGTGAGCTCACAGGGAAATAAGTAGCATCGACGCTCAGACGATATGGCGAATAGAGGACGGCCTAGACAGCGGAACGCGCCTCGACGCGAGCCTATAGCACTTAGGAGTCGATCGGCCGGAAGACAGGCCGTCAATATGAACGCCAATCAAGCGCCAAACGTTAATTGGGCGGGGCACCTGTCCCCGCCCCACCCGTCCGAGTTCGCGCACCTGCGGCTCCCTCTGATTTGTACCTTTTCCACCCTGCACATCACCTGGTCGGGGCATGGCTGGCCACCTTACGGGCTCAGCAGTATGACAACGATGAGCCCCTGATCAACATCCCCGCCAGACTGGGAGGAGATGCGCACCATTGGTTTAGTACCTACGCCTGTGTCGATCTCCCGACCTTCGAGAGAGATTTTTTTAATCGGTCCTAAACAGGCGTTCCTTATGATTAAAGATCGTGTGCAGAAGCCGCTTGAATCCGTTACAGAATATCGTAGTAGGTTCTATAGGTTGTTTGTCAAGTCCAAGAGAGCCGAAAAGGTAGGAAGGGACTTGTTTATCGATGGACTTCGAAGTCGGGCAATGGGGGCAAAACTGCGAAAGTAGTTCTCCCCCATCAACCATACCATGCAGCAGATTATGGACGGAGCCGAGGAAATGGAAAGAAAGTTTGCCGCTAGCTTCTTTGAAAGCGAAGATCACGCCAAGGAAGGAGACTCCTCGGAGCTGGGTCGGGCGAAAGCTGAGCTGGCAGCGCTTCAGAACAAGTTCGAAAACATGGGTTTCGTCTCCGGACCCGTCACCTGCCTAGAACAGGTCGCGACCAAAAGGCCGATACCCGATACAATCGCAGGACTACCCACCGCGACCACACCATCGCCTCCCTCAAATGTCCCCGCACAGCCTAGCGAACCCAGCGCAATATTGGAATTAACTTGAACGTTAGTTAATTTGATGCAAAGCAAAAAGGAGCAGCGCAAGCACAACGCACGGATCGAATCGATGATGAGGTCGATGCGTCCCATTACCGTTAGGGCAGCCCCAGGTAGCGCCAGGAATTCAAGGAGCCGCCCCTGCCCCAACAGTAGGAGGGGCCGCGGCCAACACAAGTGTTTGTTACACGTGTTACCAGCCAGGACACATAGCCCGGGATTGCCCCCACCGATCCGCGCAACCTAGAATCGGAGCCGTGCTAGTAGCGGCGGCCCCAATCGCTAACGGGCCTGGTCGGGTGGCTACGATGGTGGAAGAAACAGTCGGTGGTGTGAACCCGTCAGGGGTTACGGAGGAAGCAACTGAACTTATCCCATTTGATCAGTATCTATCATTAGGATATCCGGCCCTCGGTATGATCGGGGCCATCCAGCCCGCCCCTGACCATAACGAAGTATCAGAATGGAGACCCTCCCAAACGAAATGGAAACAGGAGGACCCGCGTTCGTTACGGGAGAAATCGACGTCTTGGACGTCGTCAGAGCATTAGATCATCGTGTTCCCCTACCAATCGGACACTTGTTGTCCCTCTCTGAACAAGCTAACGATCGGATGCTATAGCATTGCAAGGCGAATCGAAAACGGTTCGCCCTGGCCGGACTAGCAACCGAGAAAGGAAAGGCCCCCGCCGAGGAACCAAGATCAGACATACCAAGCACTTCAGAGCCTGTTCGAGTGGTCGAACGAGCCGGCAGGCGGAAGGACGTGATCCCGCTGGCAGAAGGCGATCATTTCGTCTCCGCTGACGAAGGCAAGATCCGAGTCATAGGAAGGATGGCGAACGTAGCCTTCCGCATCGGCAAGGTCAATGCCTTAGGGGATGTAGTGGTCCTAAACATGAACACGTACGATGTTTTTGTTGGACTACCGGCCCTCACCGTGTTGCGGGCCACGTTGGATTTCAAACGGCGAGCAGTTTTCCTCAGCAACACAGGAGGAAACCGTGAACGTACGACGTTGTTGTCGGATTACCGACCCTCACAGCGTTGCGGGCCACGTTGGATTTCGAACGGCGAGCGGTTATCCTCAACTACACAGGAGGAAAACCGTACACCATCCCGATGCGTCTCACTCTCAGGACAACCTCGATGGCCGAGCGACGAGAATCCAACTCGTCTTCGTCAGACCCCGAGACGTGCGACGATCAGCAGTGGTACGAGCACTCCCTTGAGTGCCCTTGACACTTGTCCACTAACGAGAGTGGATGGTTTGCAATTTGTCAGAGGCTCTAATCCCTCTAGTGGCATCAACAAATCTCTCACACAGCAACTTAAAAAATTCGTTCAGGGGGGTGATCATGGGATAGGCCACCATATCGTTTTTGCACTTAGCTGCGCGGGCGAGTGATCTGGCGAAGCTTGCTGCTTCGTAGAGCATGGAAGGCGATAAGAACTTGCTCCTCGGGCAAGAACTTCTGGAGGTGAACATAGGAGTTAATGTTCACCTTCCAATTGTCAAATTTTCCTCTTCTTCCCATTGTAGGAATCAGGGAACTTAACTATCAGGGAACTTGACTTTGACTGGGTTTACGCGGGCATACTTCCTCCGCCTTTCGAGCTGCCAGCTTGGCACCCTATATGGCGCTCGTGCGGAAACACTTTGTTTTCTACTCTCGCCTTCATTTTTGTGCATACTTGCATCATCATCTCGCTCGCGAACTCTCTAAAGCCCAACCGTATAGACTGCAAGCTATGTCCTGGCCCCTAACAAACTGATACTGCTCTTGCTGTGCCTTTGCAAGGAGTTCTATATTCCTAGCCATGATCTCCATCTTCCCTTGCAAGTCTGCTTGCCCTTCCATATGTCTCCTCTGCTCCTCCACCATCTTCAACTCCTTCGCCATCTTATCCGCCGCCTCCATCCGTTGCCCCTTCTCCCTTGTGAGGCGGAATTTTTACTTCTTTTCGTCTTCTATAGTCTGGCGGCGTAGGGGGTATTCTTCTGCATCCAGCTCCTTCATCACCGCCTCCTGCTCTACTCTGGGGACGTATAACATCACTTCTTCATCTTCTCCCAGCGACAGATTGGCAACCCATTCCGACACCTTCTTCTCCATCCATTGGTCCTCTGGCTTCGTGTCACTTGACTCCCCTCTTTCTCTTTTGACCTTTCTTACCAGAGACATTTCTTCTTCAACCTCTTCTTGTTCTTCCACCGCCGTTAGCTTTTCTTCCTCTTGTTTTTTCAACCTCTCCATCTCTTCCTCCAACTGCTTCTTCTATCCCGCCTGCTCCTCCAATAAGGCCAACGTATTGGCCTGCTTCACCGATTCCCCCTTCTCCTTTTTGGCCTTCTGGTTGGCTAGAATCTTTGTTGCCTCCCTATACCACCCCTCGTCTCCACTCTACATGTAACGTGTTCCAGAAGCCTAACGGAAAAAGGAGACGCCAGAGGGTTCCCCAGAGGGAGAACCCCACGAGCAAGCCGTACATCGGATAGTCATCCATGGTGATATGTGCACAGCAAAAGACTGTCCCACTCCTCACCGCTTAGACCTACCCACTAACTGACATTTGACTCTCTAAGGACTACAGAATCCCTTTGGGGACCCTATCAACTATGGTCTTTAGCCTAGACCTATTGCTAAAGCTGTCACTACAGGACTTTACTGCTGATCAAGAGGCATTTAAGGAGATCCCCCATAACTCCTCAGGAATTCTTTAACGTCGCAAACAGGACGATGCGATCAGCAAGTCCTCTCAAGACTTAGACAACTGGCTGTGCAGCCCACAACTCGGATTTTGGGCCAACCATGCCACAGTGAGCAGCCCGCCGGTCAGTACCGGTCCTTGGGAGGGTTAGTCTTCGGGACGTGTCAGTTGTCAGAAATGGGCAGCAGCCCTACTCAGCCCGTGTGGGTTTGGTCAGCACAACTCTACGACCTCATACACGGAGTTCCTATCACCTGGACAGAAGAGACTCAATGCAGAAAGAAGAGATAGACAGACTCAGCAAGTACCATGGGGTGAGTGCACATCCATAGGGCGAGGGGAAAGGTTGAAGGCTTGGCGAGATTATACCAACTCCAGCTTGGTCAAATTCGTGGTCAACAGCTCCTGTCAACACTGGTCAACGTTGGTCAACACCCCGCTCAACTCCTTGGTCAACGCTGGTCAACACTTCGGTCAACGCCCAGATCAACCCTGGTCAACCCTGGTCAACGCCTTGGTCAACACCTTGGTCAACCCTGGTCAACACCACGGTCAACTCCCCGGTCAACGCCTTTGTCAATGCTCAACTCGGCCATGGCTGCCGACCCTTTCTCCCTCACCAACCTTCGGTTCCCTCCTTCTCTCTCCATCTTTCCTCCTCCTTTCACCCCGGCTATGGCTTCTCTCTCCTCCTTTGTCCATTCTTCTTCCTCTTCAGCTATGGTTTCTCTCTCCTCCCTTTGTTTCTTCTTTCTCCTCCTCGGCTATGGTTTCTCTCTCCGTGTCCAAGCTCGGCGGCTATGGCCGCCACCTCCTTCCTTGGACCGCACAACCAATCTTGTATCGCTCCTCTCTCTCTCTCTCTCTCTCTCTCTCTCTCTCTCTCTCTCTCTCTCTCTNTCTCTCTCTCTCTCTCTCTCTCTCTCTCTCTCTCTCTCTCTCTCTCTCTCTCTCTCTCTCTCTCTCTCTCTCTCTCTCTCTTCTTCGTTGTCGTCCTCTGTGCAGGTGTGCGACGTCTTCCTTCAGTGCCGCAGCTATGGCGGACCCTTCTTCCTCGTTGGCGCGGCTGCTGCTATGGCGCCCAAACGGCGCTGCTTCTCTCTGCACTATGACGCACTGCTGACGTGGCGCCGGACTGGCGCCTCTTCTTCCTCGTTACGACGATGGCGCGCGGAACAGCGGGAACCTGCTCTTATACCAATGCAATCAGGCCCGTCTTCTTCCTTAGTCTGCGTGCATGCAAAGAGGTGGCAAATCAAACTGGCACAAGCTCAGAGATATCAAGGACGAGAAGACAGTTCAGATGCAAACTTGTTTCAAATTAGCTATTGCGCCTGAGCGCCTTCACATCACCCTTCCGACCCTGTATTCACAGCAACTGTTCACACACACTCTACTCCGGATCTCCCTGGATGTCCCGCGCACTCTCACTCTGTACCCCCCACACACACACATGCGCTACTAACTGACGCTAACTATGGCAGCTATGGCTGCCTTCCACCAACTAACTACAAGCAGCGATGGCCGCTCCATCTCCTTCGCAGCCCATTTCGACTTCGGGCATCTGCGACCACCTCGCACAAGACGCTTGGGCAGCGCTTCCGCATGGCTCATGCAGAAAATGAATGAATGGCTGGACGCTGCCTCTTGATTTATACTTCTGTTGGTCGCTGGTCTGCTCTTCTCCACCGGGCCCACGGTGCACACAGTGCCACATGGTACTTGCTGACTTGACAAAGTGAGACTGGGACTGGGTACCGCTGACTTGACAAAGTGAGACTGGGACTGGGTACCGCTGACTAAGCAAAGTTGGACTACCCACTCGCCCACTTGCCCCTGGTCTAACGTGAGCAACGCTCGAAAGGCCACTTCCGGACCTCCCGGAAGTCTGTAGACTTGGCGATTCGAAACTGTAGCAGCTACGACTTTGACCTTTCAGAATTGCTACAGCTATGACCCGTATACAGCTGTGGCCCCTACTCAACACAGACCTACGGATCGAAACCCGACAACTACATCAACCTACGACAGACATCAGTCAACTACCAAGACACAGGTTGCGGGTTCAAACACACAGGTTGACTTGATACTGTACACGGGTGAGAACAGGGCTAGGGATCGAGCCCTGGGATCCACATCTGCTACTGCAAAGGTGGAAACCGTTCAGGTGGATTCAGTCTCATTGTGCACGTTTGGAGAGTAGTGCAGTGAGGCCTGTGTACGTTGTTAAAAAAAAAGGAAACTCTTCATCTACTCTTAGTCCTCGCCCGTGTGACAACCCACGCTTGCCCAGAGGGTGGAGTGTCAGGGCTGCGACTTCGTCCTTTCTGGGCGAAGTCTGCCCTTGTGACCCAAGGACCAAAAGTCCCAAATAGATACCCAAATGCCTCAAAATTTTGAGACTTTCAGTCTTGTGAGTATGCCCTCAGTTTGGGCGCCAGTTCCTCAGTTTTGGGCGCCAGTTTCAGGATCCCACATCTGAGTTTGGGCACCAGTTCCTCAGTCTGGGTGCCAGGTTTGGATTCAGTTTGGGCTCCAGACTTGCACTCTTTTGGCCTAGTGATGTATATAGCTGGGCCAGACTCATTCTAGGCACACAGAGTCAGTGGTTGAGGTCTTACGCTGTACTGGGAAGCGCTGCGTCAGCTACAGGAGTAGGCAGAATAATTGCGTCAGAGCTTGGGGACAGAGGCCAGGCAATGGGCGACGTACCTGCAGACTTACCTGGTGCCATAGCTCCTGATTGTCTTTGGGCGTATTCCACCTGCATCGCAGCTCCAAGGAGACACCTTTATGCTGTTTGGTATCCTGGCTCCACCTTTATGAGACTGCGAGAGGATTCTTCTTCTTCGTCGTCTCCCTTCACCTTCATTCCTCCTCCCTCCGTCTGATTCGTCTTCTTCTATGAGAGAGAGGAGAGAGATTTCAAGAGTTGAGACTTGGTGACATTGGCTTCAGACCGACATTTGGACAGAGGCATTGGGGGATTAGTAGAGGATTATTTTTGGAGACTTCATGAGTGACATTTGAGTTGATGACATCTCCATCTTTCCTCCCCCGTTGTCTCTTCCTCCTCCTCCTCATCTGTGGATGATTTTCTGGCACGACGCTCTCATCTGTGTGCGCCATGCCTTCTCACCTTGGTTGATTGTGACGAGTGTGTTGCAGTCAGTCTGAGTCAGTCTGAGTCAGATTGTGGTAATACCAGTCTTCCGCTGTGCTATCATCTCTTTGGGTCGGTTCTTGGTTCTGATCTTTGCCATATAGGCATGTGACACTTTGGTATCGGAGCAGACCTCAAGACGAGTGTCTGCTCATTAAGATTGTCATCTCGATCTCAAACAGTTATTGTTTGGTTAGTTGATTGGATTTTGATTGATGGGTTAGTTGGTGGACGAGTAATTCGTTAATCAATTTCCGTATTAATTATGCTGCATCCACGCCAGTTAGTACTAATTAGTAATCAATGCTAACCTACACTAGGTGCTAACGGAATGGTTAAGTGCCAATCAGGGTTAAGCTGTGCTGGTTCGTAGTTAGCACTAATGAGGGATAGGCAGCCCTAACTAGTGTTCTGTGCTAATCCAGGTCCGGTGATTAACTAATTAGGCACTAAGGTCAAGTTGCACAGAGGGTTAGGCGCTAGTTAATTAGGGTAACTAACGTGCACCCGCAGCACCTAGTTTAATTTCCGCAATTGGGGTTAATTAAGAGGTGAAACGTGATTTTCAACTTTGCAGCCAAAGAGGTAAAACGCGATTTTGACCTTAATTAACACCCTGATTGAGGGATTAACTTTGCACCCTAACCTAACTAGTAGCAGAGGTCAACACCTAGTTACCTACCGCATGAACCTAACTCCCGGTTAATTCAGAAGCTTGCCCTGCACACCTGCAGTCAACTGCAACAACACCTAATTACCTGCCGCATGAACCTAACTCCCAGTTAATTCCGGAGCTTGCCCTGCACAACTGCAGTCAACTGGAACTTTGTTCGTTTTTTTTTTGATTGCTTTATCAATTTGCAAGGAAAATGAGCAATAGCCAAATGAGTCAAATGACAGAATTCCAGATTGCAAAATCGCACTGAAAGCCAGATAGTCGAAAACTGACCGGAAAGCAGAAATGCACTGATGTCACAGTGAATGAGAACCAGAGCAGCGAACTCAATTGTCAATGAAAGCATACTCTCGCCACCGCCAACAATGCAATCGAAGCTCTTCCTCCTTTTAAGTGCTCAGCGCCCAGACTACGATCCTGCAGCTACTCTGCTAGCCTACAAAATGACGAAGCAATCAGTTGACGTTGGCAGCAGCAGCCGAAGTACATGCAGATGTTGACCATGCAGACCTCCGCCAAGACCAGGTACGAACCCTCACATCACTCTCCACTCGCCATCTCCCTGCTCACCCTCAACTTCTCCCCCATGCTCCTCTCTCACCAAGGACCACCGCCTAACCCCGCTGACCATCTAAGCCCAAGTCCGTCGGGCCTGGGCTATGGTGCTGCCTGCTTGCAGCGCCCTCACTTGTGACCACGCTCGCCCTCCAGCACCCAGCAGTCAGCTAGCAGGCGAGCGCCACCGCTCCAGCAGCGCTGCCACTCGTACTGGCAAATGCGCGAATGCTCATGCTCGGCCAGCCACTTTGCTATGTGCGAAGTGGTCTGGCTTGTTGGGTGCCTGGCCGGCCTCGCATGTGCCCAGACAGTGGCCTGGGACCGAATTGGTTAGGCGTGCCCAACCACCCAGGCGCATACGTGTGGTGTTCCCTGCTTCCCTTCTGTTATGGAAGAGCCTAGAAGGCTCACGAATATTTCTGATTCTCACGAGCAGGGCAGATGTAACCAACTCGTGCGTGTCTGGCGCCCACCAGTGCTTCGCAAAATTGACAAATTCAGGCCTCGTTGAGATTCGGAGGGCGCCTTCACTCAGGGCAGCCCAGATGTTTGCAGCGGGACCCTACGCGGGCATGCCGTCACACTCTACTACTTCGATTGTCCTCTGAGAAGTCATTAATCAGCTGCTTCCCTTTCAAAGCTCTTTCATAACTTGAGAGAACCTCCGGAGCAATCTTCACGAGTAACTGTTCTTCTCTTGTGAACTACTGGTCTTCTTTCGGCCAATATGATGTCTGAAATGCACTCTGTAGAGTCTGTACTGCATCTGCGGTTTCAGAGGGCGTCCCGGGCCTGGAGGCTTGGACACAAGCATCAGCTTGTGCTCAATGACATCGTCAATGTCCACGTGTCCGTCCATGGTTGGGGGCAGCATATATCTTCTCGAGGGAAACCTGTCTGTCTCACCAAAAGGAGCAAGCTTGGAGGCATGGAAAACGGAGTGCGTACGTAGGTGACCAGGGATATGAATGACATACGAAGGACCATCCAGTTGATCTCCCACTATGTCCAGACCTCCCCAGGGTCCGAAGTTCTGTGGCATGAGTTTTCTAGATATTCCCAGTTCCTGTCCCAGTTCAGATGATTTAACCCATACCCTTTCCCCGAATTGGAATTCAGATGGCCTCTATGTTCTTAGATGTTACCATAGCCTCTTGTGTAAGGACCTGCCAAACACGGGCTGAGACACTTAGCTGATTTCTGACTTTTGGCAATGGAATAAATGCCTTGCTAGGATTCTGGCTTGCTGCTGAGTTTTCTAAGTCTGTGTGTGTGCATGCTTGCTGGTCTGCGGGCCTGTCTGAATGCTTGTTGGCTTGAGTGTGTGTGTGACCCGCAAGGGCACTTGTTCGTTCGGGAGGCCCGAAGGGCCGGTACTTACCTCTGGCTGTGACTTGAGGGTTCCAGCGGGGAACAAATGGCGGAAGTAGGCCCGCGGGACTTAGAGCCGTGGGGAAAAACACTCAAGTAGCAGGTAGGCTGGTACCACACCAAGTAGCGGTAGATGTGTCGGCTACTCCAGGTGGAGCAGAAGAAGACAAGAGAGATATTTTTAGAGGCCCAGTGGTTGTGGGCTAGGTCTAGGCGGGTACCAGTCAAGTAGTCTGAGTCTACGCCCTGTACGAGCAATGTCTGCAATGATCCGACAGGGAGGAGGTGCTGGTTGCTTTCAGGCCGCGGGGCCACCCAAGACGCAAGTAGACCGCCATATCTGGAGCGCTGGAGGAGCAGCCTAGTGTGCAGCGCTGTGCTGGGAAGAAGGGCACCCAGCTCCCCACGTTGGCTATGGTGGAGGAGCTCGGGCAGGAGGAGGAAGACGAAGGGACTAGCAGAGGGGAGCGCTAGGGGTTTTACCTGGCTATGGTGGACGCCATCTTCAGCACCTTGGTGGGCACTGAATCTGGAAGACCCCCATTTGGGGTAGAGCGGCATCAAGAAGCTGCAAGGCAGAGTCAGGCATGGTGACCTCAGGAGTAGCAGCCATAGCTGCTTTGTATTGTCTTTCACACGTCAGGGCAAGGCCCTAGTAGTCCGCCATAGCCTCAGCCTTCATGAAGAGGAAGGAGAAGGGCGGTCATGGCTATGGTGGACCTCATGTTGTGCCTGCAGTAGAAGAGGGATTCGGAGATTAATTCTGGTCAGGCCATTCATCATCATTATTATAATTTATTGTTCGAATAAAGAGGGGAGGAGAAAAGGAGGAGGAGATTGGTCGGCGAGAGGAAACGGAATTACAATTGGTCTTCGTTGGTGTACATCTTCTTCTTCGCTTTCTTTCCCTATCTCTCCTCTCAAGTTCATTCATTTCTTTTTGCAATCGGACAGCATTGTGCTTTCTCATGAATTTGTAAATTGGCCAGGATTGTAACACTTGAGCTTTCCTAATTTGTTCTACGGTCTGCTGCAGCAACTTATGAAACGGTTTTCACCTGTCTGCAGTCGCAGATGCGGGCCCTAGAATTCGATTCCCAGACCTCAATTTGCCCATGTACAGTATCGAGTCGACACCCGAGTGTTTGAACCCGTGATCTGTGTTTTGGCAGTATTTGTCGTCTGTCCTAGGTCTGTGTAGTGGTAGGGGTTCGATTTGTAGGCCTGTGGATTAGGAGTCACAGCTTTGTAGAGGTCGTAGCTGTAGGTATTCGGAAAGGTCAAGGTCGTAGCTGCTACAGTCCTGAAAGGTCAAGATCATAGCTGCTACAGTACCCGAAAGGCCAAGTCCACAGCCTTCCGGAAGGTCCGGAAGTGGCCTTTCGAAGTGTCTCGCATTTAGTCAGAGGCAAGTGGGCAAGTGGTGAGCCTTTAGTCAGGGGCAAGTGGGCAAGTGGTGAGCCAACTGCGTTACGTCGGCAGTTGCATCAAGTTGGCAGTGCAATCCCATGCAGTCAGCGGCACCGGTCCCAGTCAGTCAGAGTCCAGTCAAGCAAGTACCGTGTGGGACTGTGTGGACCAACGGGGGAAAGGGGCAGACCAACGAGTTACAGAAGTATAAATCAAGAGGCAGCGCCCAGCCATTCATCCATTCGCTGCGTAAGCCATGCGGAAGCGCTGTTACAGCGCCTTGTGCGAAGGTGGTCTGCAGGTTGCCCGAAGTTGAAGTGGGTCGAAGAGAGAGTGTAGCCATAGCCAGTAGTGTTAGTGCGGCCGTAGCCGCTGGAGGAGGAAGTGAGATTAAGTGTGTGTGTGTGGTGGTATTCAGGGTGATCCAGAGTGAGCGTGTGTGAACAGTGGGGTTGGACACAGTGATGAAGGTTGGGATGTTCAGGCGCTGATGCGCCATAGCCTGTTGAAGAGAACTTGCAGTTGAACTGTGTTCTTGATTTCCATATCTCTAAGCTTTGAGTGGGCGCCCTGCGCCCGTGTGAATCTCCACCTGTTTGCACGTGTGCGAAGTGGGAAAGAAAGCGAGTCTGATTGCATTGGTATCGGAGCTGGTTCCCGTTACCGCACGCGCCATCGCCGTTGCCAGCACGGAAGAAGACGTGCGCCAGTGGGCGCCATAGCTGAGGTGCACCGAAGCAAGAAGAATCCTCCATAGCTCTGTTGCGGAGTGAGGTGCCGTGTACCTGCATAGAGGACAACGACGAAGAGAGAGAGAGAGAGAGAGAGAGAGAGAGAGAGGAGCGATACAAGATTGTTGTGCGGTCCAAAGGAGAAAAGCGGCCATAGCCGCAGAGCTCGGACATGGGGTTACAACGAAGGAGAGAGAAAGGTGAAGTGAAGAAGGAGGTCGAGACGACGAAGAAGAAAGAAGACATAGCCGGGGTGAAGCGAGGTAAAGAAGGAAGGAGGAAGGAAGGAGGATAAGGAGGTTGGCGAGGAAGAAAAGGTGCCGGCAGCCATAGCCAAATTCAGGGTTGACCAAGGTGTTGCTCGAAGAGTTGACCAACGTTGACCAAGATTCTGACCGGAGAGTTGACCGGCGGGTTGACTAGCGTTGATCAAGGTGTTGATCGGCGAGTTGACCAAGGGTTGACCAGTGTTGACCGGGGCTTCTGAACATGAAATTGACCAAGCTGGAGTTGGTATAATCTCGCCAAGACCGGGGCTAAAGGCTGTGTCTGACGACTTGACTGACCCGGAGGACACGAACCCTCCCAAGGACCGGCACAGACCGGCGGGCTGCTCGGTGTGGCACCGTAGGCCCAAAATCCAAGATGTGGGCTGCACAACCAGCTGTCTAAGTCTTGAGAGGACTTGCCGATGGCGTTGTCCTGTTTGCGATGTAGAATAGTTCCTGAGGAGTTACCGGGGATCTCCTTAAATGCCTCCTGATCAACAGTAAGTCCTGTAGTGACAACTTGAAGTAGGTCTAGGCTAGTGACCCTAGTTGGCAGGGTTTGAACCGGAGAGAAAGCCAGGTGGGATTGACCGCAGGGGCTGGGAATCTGGGTCTGGATTGTAAAGGACAGTGGTGGCGAAAGCTTCCGTCGGTCGTGGTAACTTGGCTGGATTGGAGGGTAAGGCTTTGTGGTCCTTAGAGAGTCAGTAGGTAAGTTGAGTCAGCTAGGGGGTGGAAGTCTAATTGGTGAGGAGTGGAACTAACACTCGGTTGTGCATCTTTCACCATGGTTGAGACGCGCAGCGGGAAGATCACCACCCCGTATACTAAAGAGCAAGAAGAGAAAGTCGACGCCCTCCTGAGAGAGAAGAAGGAAAAGATGGAGAAGAGGGAGCTGATTAAGCAAGCGAACTTAATGGAGGAGCAAAAGGCCAAGCAGAAGCAAATGGAGGAGGAGCGTCAAAAGTGGAAAATGGAGTAGGAGGAGAAATTGGCGGCAATAGAGTGAGAAATAAAAGAAGAGGAGGAGATACCACTGGCCAGGAGAGGAAGGACAAAAGAGAGAGGGGAATCCAGTGGGGCGTGAGAGGCCGAAGCCGAAGTGGAGGCGGAAGCTAAGATGGAGAGAATGGTGAACGAATGGGTAGCTAACTTGGACCTGGGAGAGGAGGATGAAGCATTATTGTTTGTCCCTCAGGCAGAGCGGGAACAATTTGCTAGGGAATTGGAGGGTGAAGAAAATCCCATTAAGCGGCAAGCGATGGAGGAGGAGAAAAAGTTAGAGTGGAAACTCCGCCTTGCCCACGAGAGGAAGAGGAGATTGGAGGCGGCCGAGGAAATGGAAAGGGATTTGAGGGCCGCTGAAGTAGAACATGGGAGGTTGGCAGCGCAAGTTGATCTCCAAAAGAAGGTGGAGATCTTATCACAGAGCATGGAGGTGATGTTGAAGGCGCACCGGGTTTAAGGATGTTTCAAAGGATATGATGATGCACGCAGGCACCGAGTTGCGCACGATTATGGAGGGCACAAAGAAGTTTTGTGTGGGCGCCATTGAAGGCACTAAGATAGTGGGCCCTAAAGAGGAAGAGGCCCGGCCACGTAGAGAGCCCGTTAAAGTGAAGTTCCCTGATTCCTACAACGCGAAGGAGAAGGAGAACTTCGATAATTGGGAGGCAAACATGAACTCTTATGTTCACCTCCAGAAGATAGCTCATGAGGAACATGTCCTCGTTGCCTTCCATGCCCTTAAAGACGAAGCAGCTAGCTTCGCCAGATCGCTTTGCCGTGTTGCCAAGTGCGAGAACGATATGGTCGCGTATTCTCTAATCACCCCCCTGAGTGATTTCTTTAAGCTACTACGTGAGAGATTCGCAGATGTCACGCGAAGTGTTAGAGCTTCCGACAAATTGCAAACGATCCATTCTCGCCAATGGAGGAGTGCCAAGGCACTCAAGGGTGTCATGGATGAGTTAGCTGCTCCAACTGTTTTATTGCGCCATGCCCGAACCGTTGCGCGGGCATTTCTTTGAGAAGAGTAGAGAGTATGCCATGACCTACGATACTTTGAGTAGGGAGGTGGTAGCATTTGAAGCGCGGTCCATGCGAGTTTCCACTTTCTGGCATAAGGACCTTGATAAGGGCAAGAAGTGGAAAGGCTGCACCATCTCGGGTCAGGTAAGGCATGGATCACCTGATCCTTACGCTAGATGAGGGCGGCATGGAAGAGGTCCCATATCAAATAGAGTGGGGCCTGGAGGAAGAAGATAGTGGTGTTAGTCAGGGGAGGACTTACGCCGCTGGCGCGGCTGGAGGGAAGCCGCAAGGAAGAGGAGGTCGGTGCCAAGGGGGCCAGGCTTCCGGTGGTCGAGGACAGGGTGATCAGGGGGTTGGCGGCAGAGGAAACCGCCAAGCGGGAGGTAGGGGTCAAGGTCCCCCGCAAAACCGCTCTCGTTTTAGTCGGTCACCTCCCAAGAGGGGTGGATGGCACCCTGCAAGCTCTGGGAAGATTTGGGTCTCGAACAGTCAGTGTGGCAGAAAAAAATAGACCAGGATCGGTGCATTTATTGCGGTGACCCTGGACATATTATTAGATATTGCCCCAAGTATAGAGAGGCCTGTTATACTGCATAGGCAGCAAAAGGCACCCTCCGGTAGGGGTCGCAACTGTCCTTACCCCTAGGCCATGCGGAGAAGAGCGCGTGCACCACATAGAAACTCCCAAATTGCATGCGTCTATGGCAGAGGTTGCTGGCCAGTGCCTAGATAGCTGTCCAGAGACTGCTTGTGTTAGAGTCTTTCTAGGCACTTCCCTCATAGGCGTGGCAGAAGAATTGAAGGAGAGGATGCCTGCCTGGGCCAAGATGAAGAAGGATGCGAAAGGACAGGTAGTTTTAGTAGATGTAGAGGTAGAGTAGGGGCCCTTATGGATAGTGGGGCCACCCGCAGCTATATCAGGAGGAAAGCGCTGCAGAAGTTAAAGCTGAATCTTAAAGTCCAAAAGTTTGAGGACCTATAGTCAGTATCCTCGCGGACAATCGCACTATGTGAGTCGAGGATTACGTAGAGGGACTCCAGGCGTACTTTCGCCTAGAGAAGGATGGGAAGGTGGAAAAATTCTCCATTCCCTGACTCTCCTCGTAGAAGACAGTCTTCCTTTTGACATAGTTTTAGGAATGGACCGGGGAGAGGCGGCAGGGGCCACACTCCATTTGAGAGAGCACGAGTGTAGGCTCCCTAGCCCATCAGGCGAAGTTAAGACGGCTCGTCTGTTTCATGTGTCAGGAGTAGACAACTCTCTGGCACATTGCTGCCTCAGTGCTCCCGCGTTCGCGCGATTGGTGAAGAAGGAACAATTAGAAGAGCAGGTTTTTGTGGCCTATGTCAGGCCTGTCACTCAGCCTAAAGAGGAGAAACCCATAGATCCTGCTGTATCCAAGCTGTTGGAAGAATATACATACTTTGCTAAGCTGTTGGAAGAATATACATACTTAGCTAAGCCGCCTAATTAGAATGTCGTGGCGCATTCAGCATCACATTGAGATAGAGCCTGGCAGTAGGACTCCTAAGGGAGTTGTGTACTGAATGTCCCCAAGGGAGTTAGAGGAGCTACGTAAGCAGTTAGACGAGCTCCTTGAGAAGGGTTGGATTATGCCCAGTTCGTCCCCATTTGGAGCACCTGTTCTCTCTGTCCCCAAGAAAGAGGGAGAGCTTGGAATGTGTATAGACTATAGGGGTCTAAATGCTATTACAATGAAGAATGCAGAACCATTGCCCTGTATAGACGATTTGTTAGACCGGGTGCAGAACCACTGCCCCGTATAGACGATTTGTTAGACCGGGTGCAGGGCTGCAAGTATTTTCCGAAGATAGATTTAAAGTCCGATTATCATCAGATAGAGGTTCATCCTGATGATCAACACAAGACAACATTCCGGACTAGATATGAGCACTATGAGTTTAGATATAGGTTCATCCTGATGATCAGCACAAGACAGCATTTGGGACTAGATATGGGCACTATGAGTTTATAGTTATGCCCTTTGGACTAACCAATGCGCTAGCGACTTTCCAGCGCTGCATGAACGACTTGTTTAGGCCGTGGTTAGATAGATTTGTAGTGGTGTATCTAGATGATATCTTAGTCTTTAGCAAGACCCTCCAGGAGCATGAGGGTCATCTGAGGCAGGTCTTGGAGAAGCTGAAAGAAGCTAACTTCAAGATCAACCCGAAGAAGTGTGAATGGGCAGACCGTACTTAGGCCACGTCCTAGACGCAGACGACTTTAGACCTGAAATAGCAAAATTGCAGCGATTAGAGATTGGCCAACGCCCTGCACATTGACAGAGTTGCGGTTGTTCTTAGGCCTAGCTAACTACTACAGGAAGTTCGTCAGGAACTTCTCTACCATCGCTGCACCCCTTCGCAGGTTGATAAAGAAAGACGCAATCCGGGAGTGGGACAAGGACTGTACGTCAACCTTGAAGAAGCTAAAGCGAGCATTGATAGAGTATCCAGTTCTTAAGGTAGCCGATCCGTCCCTGCCTTTCGTTGTTACCACTGACGCAAGTCAGTATGGCATAGGTGTTGTTTTACAACAAGACGATGGCAATGGATATAGGCCCGTAGAGTTCATGTCTGCCAGAATGCCTTCAAAGAAGGTGGCGATATCGACCTATGAGAGAGAACTCTACGCTCTCAGGCAAGCACTAGGGCATTGGAAACATTACTTGCTTGGGAGACACTTCAAAGTCTACTCAGACCACGAGACACTAAGGTGGCTGAAGACTTGGGCCAAGATGACACCTAAGCTTACTAGGTGGGCCGCAGAGTGAGACCAGTATGACTGTGAACTAGAGCCAGTTAAAGGGAAGTACAATGTAGTAGCGGACGCTCTGAGTAGAAGAGCTGATTACTTTGGGGCAATAGTTCACTATCTGGATACAGGGAGAGACCTGCAACAGAAAGTTAGGGAGGCCTATGCACATGACCCTATCTATAGTGATCTCCTCAAGAGAGTTACGGAGGCCCCAGAGTATGAGCCAAACTACCGCACTACTGATGGCTTATTATTCGAGAAGACGAGTGTAGTTGACCGCCTGTGCGTTCCCAACAGTGAAGAGATTCGTAGTTTGATCTTAGGGGAATGTCATGGTACATAGGGACACTTTGGTTGGCAAAAGACACTAGCCAACCTCATGTGCGCGTACATTTGGCCTGGTATGAAGGCCGACTGCATACCGTATGTCCACAGTTGTAAAGTTTGTCAACGAAACAAGACTACTACGCGAGCCCCTCTTGGTCTTTTCAGACCCTTGCCTATTCCTGATAGACGCGGAGATTTTGTGTCCATTGACTTTATGGATACTCAGGTCAAGAGTAGGCATGACAAAAGTCAAGTCATGGTCATAGCATATAGATTTAGCAAGTATGCAGTTTTTGTTCCTTTGCCTGCAGAGGCACGCACAAACTTAGTAGTCCAAAAGTTTTTTTACCATTGGGTCAGTGAGCATGGTATACCACTGTCGATAGTTCGTGACAGGGATACCCGATTCACAAGTCAGAACTGGCAGGAGCTGATGAAAGTTTCTGGCTCAAAGTTGCTGATGTCATCTGGTTGTCATCCTGAGACTGACGGCCAGACTGAACAGATGAACAAGCTCCTGAGCAAGTTCTCAGAATGTACATTAGGCCTGATCAGATCAACTGGGATGAGATGCTCCTAAAGGTGGCCAGTGCCTACAATAATAGCGTGCACTTATCTATGTGTCGCACTCCCAACGAGTTGCACAAGTCCTTTAGACCGCGCAGACCATTTGAAGGACTTAACCGGGATCAGATTCAGAGGCTACCGCCTAGTATACGAGAGTTTGCGATACAGCACGAGAAAGAGATAGCTACCGTTGTTGACAACCTCGGGAAAGCCCAGCACAGAATAATAGAGCAAGCTAACAAGCACCGTCGCCCCTCACAGTTTCAAGTAGGCGACTTAGTCTGGGTCAAGTCAAAAGACTTTGCCCCTGAGGAAAACATCTCACAAAAGTTGTTGCCTGCGTATAGAGGACCGTGGCCAGTCCTTGAAGTCAAGGGCGGAGAAGATGGGCCGTCCTATACTATTGAGATCCCAACACACCTCCACACCTACCCAGTGTTCCATGCATCAAAGTTGTTGCCTTGCGACACAAGCCAACAGTTCCCATCACGCAGATTTATGATTCCTCCAGATATGGATGGAAGATATGACATTGAAGGGATAGTGGTTGAGGATGTCTTCAGGACAGGAGTTAGAGGTCGTCCCCAGAAACAGTACAAAGTCAGATTTGCCTATCAAGAGCCAGAAGATGACCACTGGTTCACACGAACAGAACTTCTAGAGACAGCTCCCGATATAGTTCGAGCTTACGAAAGAGATAAGAAGGGTAAAGGTCCTGCCTTAGACTGAAGTATTCTCGGAGGACCTCGAATTTAAGCCGGCGGGAGTGAAACGGTTTTCACCTGTCTGCAGTCACAGATGCGGGCCCTAGAATTCGATCCCCAGACCTCACTTTGCCCATGTACAGTATCGAGTCGACACCCAAGTGTTTGAACGCGTGATCTGTGTTTTGGCAGTATTTGTCGTCTGTCGTATGTCTGTGTAGTGGTAGGGGTTCGATCTGTAGGTCTGTGGATTAGGAGCCACAGCTTTGTAGAGGTCGTAGCTGTAGGTATTCTGAAAGGTCAAGGTCGTAGCTGCTACAGTCCCGAAAGGCCAAGTCCACAGCCTTCCGGAAGGTTCGGAAGTGGCCTTTCGAAGTGTCTCACGTTTAGTCAGAGGCAAGTGGGCGAGTGGTGAGCCTTTAGTCAGAGGCAAATGGGCAAGTGGTGAGCCAACTGCGTTACGTCGGCAGTGCGACTGCATCGAGTTGGCAGTGCAATCCCATGCAATCAGCGGCACCGGTCCCAGTCAGTCAGAGTCCAATCAAGCAAGTACCGCGTGGGACTGTGTGCACCAAGGGCCTGGGAAAGGGGCAGACCAACGAGTTACAGAAGTATAAATCAAGAGGCAGCGCTCGGCCATTCATTCATTCGCTGCGTAAGCCATGCGGAAGTGCTGTTACAGCGCCTTGTGCGAAGGTGGTCTGCGGGTTGCCCGAAGTTGAAGTGGGCCGAAGAGAGTGTGCAGCCATAGCCAGTAGTGTTAGTGCGGCCATAGCCGCTGTAGGAAGAAGTGAGATTAAGTGTGTGTGTGCGGTGGTATTTAGGGTGATCCAGAGTGAGCGTGTGTGAACAGTGGGGTTGGACACAGTGATGAAGGTTGGGATGTTCAGGCACTGATGCGCTATAGCCTGTTGAAGAGAGCTTGCAGCTGAACTGTGTTCTTGATTTCCATATCTCTAAGCTTCAAGTGGGCTGTGCCTGTGTGAATGTCCACTTGTTTGCACATGTGCGAAGTGGGAAAGAAAGCGAGTCTGATTGCACTTATCATCCTTGACAGCAAACACAATGTTGTCAGGTGCTGCTGTAGGCTGGTTTTCGGGAAACAGAAAGTCAAGAGCAGAGTTCCAACCTAGATGTAGCTGGTTGGGAGTCGTGCCATTAGTGATATCCACAACGTTGTTATACAGGCCTGCGATGAGAGGTAACTTCACATTCCAGTCATCCTGACTTGGCTTGATACAATGCCGAAGCAGATGATGCACTGCCCTGCTCATTTGCTCGGCCTGGCCATTGGGCTCTGGGTGATTCCCGGATGTCAGCAGCAGTTGGGTTCCCATCTGCTGGGCCGTACTTTACCAGAGTTCGCTAGTGAACCAGACATCCTAGACACTGACAACGACTGACCGAAGTCACACACCCAATTATCCATAAACAGTTTTATTACATGGTCAGTCTTAGCAGTCTCAGGCATGGCAATCAGTCTAGCGTATTTACTAAATTCGTCCCCGATGACTTAGGGAGACCGAAGTCA
>BFEA01000181.1:2474957-2494634 GCA_003427395.1 Chara braunii
GTCGCCCGCTGAGAAGTACCAGTGCAAGGAAGATGAGCAATAGCGAAATTCAGCAATCAAACAGCATCATGCACATCAGACCAAATAGTTGTGACATCGAACCAACAGCAGAATTGCATCACGAGTTTCACCAAATAAGAACACACCAAGAGCTCATAATTGACAATGCTGAAATTGTCTCATCATCATCATCAACGAAGAACCAATGTTGATATCCTATCTGGCGCTCGGCGCCCAGACTACAGATGGCAGGTCCTATCTAGCCTAGACTACAATGCCAAAGATGACGTCAACAACTTTCCCGAAGTACGAGCATACAACAACCAATGTCGCACGCTTCCAGCACCAGGTATGTCCCTCGCCTCACCCACAACCTCGTTCCACAACACACAGATGCCACTTGCACCCAAGGACCACTCCGCGCCTCACCCAGCCGACAGCAGCGCAGCTCGGCTATGGCTGCCTGCTCCTTCCTGCTCGCTCGTGAGCGCGTGAGTGCCAGCCAGCTTCAGCGCAGCAGCGCTTGTGCAGCATGCAGCCAGCACCCGAATGCCAAATGCAGAGGCAGGCCCTTTGCTATATGGAAGTGGCCTGCCTGCGTTCTGTCCCAGGCTGCGCTGGGCCTTTCCCAAGAAGCTTCTGGTAGGCCCCGGTAGGCTGAGGCCCAGCCCGAAACAGATCAGGCCTAGGGCCTGAGGTGGTTGCTTGTGCTCAACTGCCTTCGGCCTGTGTTTGGCCCATACCCCGTATCCAGCCCAGGGCCTGCTTTTGATACATGCAAATAGGCAGCCCAGGGCCTGGGTTCTTTCAACCAACTGGCGCTGCGCAACTGCCTGAATTTCCTTAGTTGCGAGGTGGCCGAAATAGAGGCCCTGAGGTACTCGTCGAGCCTGCCCTCACTTAGGGCGGCCGACGTGCTGCAGAAAAGGGCCTGAAAGGGGCTCATAGAGGTTGTGGCCTCGCACCAGTCGCCCATTGGATGTCACAGATGCAAGCTAGATTCATAACATTCCAATGTAGGGTTGGTACTGGTGGTTTAAGGCCACCAGATCTCTTGTACTGCAGCAATGATTGCTCTCTCTTGAGAGCCTCCTTCATAAACTGCTGGTAGGATACTTGCTCAACATCATACCATGTGAGCATGGTCTGCCTCACAGTCTCGGGCAGACAATTAGCAAGTATCCTGGTCTGATGCTCATCCACACCGACCCCTTCAACCTGTAGAGGTTGTCCAGCTGTCTTACCAGGGCATCCACAGACCTCCACCTGATTGCATCAAGGTGGGTGACCTGGTAATAAGCAGTCCGGGCTTGGGTCATATCAGCAAAGCGTGACCTAAGCCTGGCAACAAAGTCGTCGATATCGATGCTGGGAGCTCACAAAGAAACCCTCAATCCTTTCCTAGCATTCCTTACCTCACTTAACACCCAATCATTAGCATCCCCACCGAGAAAAGTAGTGTATGAGCAGGGTGATCAACAAAAGAACCTGCAAGGTGATTGCAGATCTCAGCAGTCCAGGCATCCAAATTATCTTCCTTTCTTCCATAGAAGGCCCTGGGCTTCAGTAGGGCCTTGCTGTAGGACGTAGGGGCTGCACTGGGAGAGGGTACATGTGGAGGAGATAAGGCTCTAGGACCACTCGTTCCCGTGCCTCCACTTAATCCATTACCATTTCCATTTCCACTGGCTCTGCCAGTTCCTTTCTCTTCCTCTTCTTCTTCAGGTTCTTTCCCCTTCTTCTGTACCTGAATTGTTGCAGCCAATTGAATGGGGAGAACTGCCAAGGTGATTTTGATGGTAGCCAGGTCATGAACAAGCCGAGAAGCCTTTGCTGCTGTAGGCTGGCAGTCCATTGTTGGTTTTCCTCAATATGCCACCTGTTCTTCCGAATGCCCAGCATGGCCAGCTTCAGGACCTTGGCTATCACCTTGGGCTTGAAAGGGGCTTTACCTTCTTCCAGAGCAGAGAGGCTGTCGAAGGCTTGTTGTTGTTCTTCCATCTCTCTGTGCTGCTCTATGGCTGCTAACTTCTCCTTGTCAGCCAAGTCCCTCTGTCGCAGCAGCTGCTTCTGGTTCTATTCCACCCTGCTGATCTTCTCCACAAGTGCGTGCAGGTCGGCTTCTCTCTCCTGGGAAGCTAATAGAGCTGAGCAGCCTGATTCTCATTCAGATTCTGCAGCCGAATCCACTCGGCTACAGGAATCTGTAGAGGTCTACCCTAAACCACTTCCATGTCTGCAGGCCGTTCTGGCCCATTTTCCTTTTCTCCACTGCTCTCCCCTTTCTTCTCTTCGGAGGCTGCAACTTCTTCAGCAGCCTCCTTCGCCAGTCTGGATGCCTCCTCTTTCTTCTTCTCCCCCTTCTCCTCTTGTTTCTTCTTCTCCTCCTCCTGCCTCCTTTCCTCTTCTTCCTCGTTCCTGTTTCCTGAGCCAGGTCTGCTGCCTGCCTCGGTTGCTAAGCAGCAGATCAGACGCAGAAGTGGCAGAAAGAAAAGGAGCGGTCGCAGCAAACCACTCGTCGGATGTGCAATCTCCACACCCAGCAGGAGGGTATAGATGGCCCAATCGTCGGCCATGTTGTCCTACTGCACTACCAGTCAGCACTGGCTGGTACAACAAGTACACAGACGACAACGACGAGCAGCAAACAACAAAAACAGAAAAAACGGTGGTGTCTTCTTTTTTCCTTTTTTTTTGTGATCCTTTATGCTCGCCGCAATTTCTCAGTACCAACTCCGGGTTTCAGATCTACAGATTGCGGTCCTAATCAATGACTACAACATACGGTTCCTAATCAAACAGATTCAGCTGCTACTTCCCGGACAGTATGTTCGCAGGCACCTCGAAGACACGCAACCTCAGCAACAGACCCAAGTACGGAATGCAGATTCAAAGTAGGAACAGGACGCAGACAATTCAATCAGTATACAGGGTTACTCAGCGAATGGACTCAACGCCCTCAACACTGTCAGCAGACTCGGCAGACGCAGCAACACAGACTCAACAACTCAACAGACTCAATAGTCTCAACAACACAGACTCAACACACGCGTCCAGCAAGTCTCCGGGTGTGGGCAAGAGTAGAAGCACTCCCTTGGGGGTCTTCAGCCTCGCGTTCGTTGCCGCTACTCAGACCACAAACGGCCAATATTCCACGCCTACCGGCCCAGTTTCCAAATCTGGCCGGCCTTTGGATGCTTGCCACGTCAGCACGTGCCACATCAGCAGTGGCACATCAACTGTCCACGTCAGCAATCAATGTCAGCTGTCCACAGGAACAGGCCACATATGCACTCCACCTCAGGAGTCCATGTTAGCCAGCACCACCACCACGGCGCAATGTCAGCATCCACTGCCCTATGTACTCCACGTCAGCATCCGGCCGTAGTCACAAGTGCCATGTCAGCACAATACTGCGGTGCCATGCCAGTATGTGTGTGTGTTTGCATGTGTGGGAGAATGAGAGAGAGGGAACGTGCATGTGAGCGTGGAAAGCGCATGGGGGAAAGGGGAGACACACCAGGAACGAAGTAGAAGAACGGGAAGCAAGAAAAGGGAGGTGAGAGGAAGTAAGAGAGAGGAAGGGTTGACAGTGTAGAAGCATGCATCGTGCATCTTCTCCTCCACCGGGTCCGGCTCTTCTCACCACCAAACCCCGTTTCCAATACTGATCGACTCTCTTTCTTCTCTTTTTTTTTTTCTTTTTTTTTTCCTCCTTCCAATCCTATTGTGTCATACTTCACATTTTTATTCATTTAAGCTACCTCCTCGAATTGTTCTTAACATCAACCCTCACTCCGAATTTTGTTCATGTTGATACTACAGTTTGAATTTTTGTTGACGTCAACCCTCACTCCGAAATTTTGTTGATGTCAACATTCCCACTACGAATTTTCGTTGACGTCAACCCTCACTTCGATTTTTTGTCGACGTCAACCCTCACTTCGAATTTTTGATGATGTCAACCTTCACTTCAAATTTTCGTTGATGTCAATGGCATGCAATAACCCGCTCCAGTATGCCTTGTTGTTGTTTAGGAGGCCGCCCGCAGGTTCCAATGCCGGCCTGAGGCCGCGTTGACTGTAGGGTCTAGAACCCCTGAAATTGACTTCAGGGGCCTTGGCCCGACAGTTGACTAAAGTCGACTGCTCAGCGGCGTTCTCTTATACACATCTAGATGTGTATAAGAGACAGGCGTTGTTGTTTAGGAGGCCGCCCGCAGGCCCCAATGCCGGCCTGAGGCCGCGTTGACTGTAGGGTCTAGAACCCCTGAAATTGACTTCAGGGGCCTTGGCCCGACAGTTGACTAAAGTCGACTGCTCAGCGGCCATGCGTGAAAGTCTGCAGGGACCCAGCCCAGGCCACTGGTCAAACACACACTTGGTTGTACGCAAGTATCCAGGCAGCATTCGGACCAAGTGGAAGTCTGTAACTGTACGAGATCCAGGCTAACGTGGCGCATCCCACGCTGTCTTCGACATTGCTGACGTGGCGCATGCCACACTGTCATCATCATTGATTGATGTGAGTAGGAGGGAGATTAGGATCTGTGGGATTGGTTGATTGATCGCGAGGGGACTTACCTGTTGTTGATGTCGACATTGCGCGCTGCAGAGACGTCTTCACTGGAGACATGTGCCACGTGGCACATCATTGTGATCAAATCTTGTCAGGCTCGTTTCTGGACATTGTTTTGCTGACGTGGAGGAGAGGGATTGCCCGAAGAAGAAGAGGGGAATTAGGGGCTTCTATCTACCAGGACATTGATAGATAGCTTCTCTTCCACCCTCTGAGTCCATTCTCCCCCTCTCCTCCTCCGTCTTCTGGCTACGAGACATTGTATCATAGATCACATTTCATGATTATAGGAGACTTTCATCAGTGCTGAGTTATCTTGTATTCCGACACTTGACGAGTTTCCTACAGACCGGGTTCATTACAATTTGGTATCGGAGCTTACCTCTTCGTCGCCATCTGTTGTGGCTCGCGAAGGAAAGTGAAGGCGGGGAAGGTGTCGTGCGCGTCTGAATCATGTCTTGATCTAGACATTGTGCGCGTGCACACCTTCTCGCTCAAGATGATGACGTGGATACACTGAAGACAACGACATAGCTGATGCGGCGCATTGTTGCTGATGAGGCGATCAGATACCGACGAGAGCATCGTTGGTTGCGGTGCTGACGTGGCGCTGGATGAGAGAGAGAGAGAGAGAGAGAGTGGAGAGAGGGGCTACCGATGTGGCATTGGAGTGCTGCCTACATGGCAAGGCGCGAGGGTGCTGACATGGCATTCAGATATTAGCAGGGTATTGTCTGATGTGGCACTTGCCTGCTGACGTGGCGCTCCATACTCCAGCGGTATCTTCGATCTGACGTGGCATACCAGTGGCGAATGAGCTGGCAGACGACATATCGTTGACGTGGCACCCTTCTTGAAGGCCTTGATTGGTCATTGACGCTGATGTGGTAACTCTACGGAGGTGCTGCGTTGGCATACCAGGGTGACATGTGGCAGTGGTTGTGCGTCGCCATTGGTGAGAAGTTCATACTTGCACTTGTGTGGTGGCAGGCGGTACAACATCACGGTTTGGCTGTAGTGCCACGCGTCGGCCCTTGTGTCTGGCTGCATTGGTATTAGCAGGGAGACAACCAATCGAGGATCAACCAGGACAAAGTTTATTTTGGATTCCAGAAGAGATACATGAAATATACAAACCTTTTTCTTTGATTAATGTCAAAATCGGTGAAATAATTCACAAAGGGACTTATATATCTGAGAATATTCAATGTAGTACATCAGGTTTAGTGGAAATAAATAAACGAAATAGGAATCATTATGAAATAAGTATACAACCTGGCTCGCTCTATTTTATCAAGGACAAACAAATTGTATTGTTGTTGTGTTGGCTGACTCTACTTGTCTCGGCTGTTCTGTGCATGTTGTGCAAACTCACTAGTGTGTTGTTGTCTTGATCACACTGGTTGTGGCTGCGGTACGTGCACACTCTCGGTAGAACGTCATCACGAAGTTAGAACAACAAAAAAATAGAAATAGAAGTAATTGAAAATTTGTTCCTTGTTTATTTTGTTTATTTATTTCTTTCTGAAAATACTTGGAAATTAATTGAGTGTGGCAGTGGAATTAATTATTGTCGTTTAATTATTTATTGTGCGGCGGAAACACATTGTAAAAATGTCTCTCCTTTGGAGTTGCTTGCGTTTCTCCATCTTGACTCGCTTCATTCCTCTCTTTCTCTTCTCTGTCTACATCACTTTCTTCGATGATGAGGAAGGCGGTGAAATGAGAACACGTGGCCAAGTTGAAAACAGACGACAACAGATGCTAGCCCGTCTTCACCAATTGCGGACTGAGTTGCAAGACGCTGGTCCAGAAGTTGAACAACATGTATGCAGCCAGTTCAGAATCCGAACTAGAGTAGGTTGAAACGACTGTTCAGATGCAGCAGACAATTGATCGAGGTCATTCGACCCTCGATCAATACGTTGCAGAGCAGTTGGCAAAGATTGTTGGTGACGTGCCTAAAGAAGAAGAACAAGGAGAGAGAAGTGAACAGAAAGAAGAACCGGAACTAGCGGAAGAAATTATGGAGGGAACAATCTAGCAATTGCAAGATGCATTGAATGCAGAGATAAAAAAGATGGAAGAATGTTAGAGGAAGAAAAAGGAAAAAAAACAGCAAGAAAGGAGGATGGATGAAACCAGACAGAGATTTCATTTTGAAGGAATAGAGACTTGATCTTGCATCCGTCCTGAATACCATGATGGCTCACCTTGAAATGAAGATGGATAACAACACCGCCGAACTGCAGACAATGACAAGACTCGTAAAGGGAAAGAACAAGGTGGTGATTGGGGAGGAGGTCAAGGGGGAAGGACAGAAAGAACCCCAAGAAAAGTATATGAAGGATGCAATGAAGTAAAAGAGATGTCGGAAAATAACTTGAGGAAATGGTGAAAAAGAAAGAGGAACCCACCAAGAAGCAAGTGGCAAAGAAGGATGAAGGTGAACGCCCCGAGAAGAAATAAAAGTTTAAGATGAAAATTCCTTACACGTATAACGGCAAGCGGGGTGAACATTTGCTAATGTGGTAGCAGAAATCCAGACGTAACGTGGGACTGCATCAGTAGAACCGGAAAGCCAAGTTGCTTTCACTACCTCGTGTTCGGGAGAGGTAGCGAAGGAATGGGTTTTGTCTGAGGCCAACGCCGTTGGCTTCAAAGACATAGGTGAGTAGGCAAAGGCTCTAACTTTGCGGGAATTTCTCCAGAAAATCAAGAAGAGATTCCTCGACGAGACAACGACTAATAAAACCTTCGACGGACTCGTTATGATTGACCAGAAATGATGGACCACTGTCGATGCTCTGTCTCGTGAGGTTGATCGATTGTTGCAAGTATGTGGATTGAACCTCCAAGACAACCAGGTATTGTACATCTTCTCACGGGCATTGTCGAAACCTATTCGTGGACATCTTGTAGTCTAGGCGAAATTCGGTAAGTACAATTATAGGAAGTTTCGTGACTCCGTGCTCCAAAGGGAGCAAATGACCGCACAAGTAAAGGGTACCTATGCAAACGTTGTACGTAATGGTCCCTCAGGTGGGTATGGGAAATGTGTCCTGTGGCGACATAAGCGACATGATTATATGCTTGTCGTCTTCGATGATGACACTATGGAAAAGTTACCCCTCAACGAGGCGGAGGGTGCAGGTAATGGTGGTAGCGAGTCAGGAAAGGGTGACGTCATTGCCATGGTGGCCAACAAGGGTGGCACCAATTCAGGAGGATTTGTGAAAGAAGAAGGGGCCACACTCCTTCCCACAGCATCCCAGTATTGCAGCGGGAAGGCCCTGGGAAAATATGAATCTGACCTGAGAAGAATGGCAGGAAAGGATGATGGTGGTAGTGAGTCAGGAAAGGGTGACGTCATTGCCATGGTGGCCAACAAGGGTGGCACCAATTCAGGAGGATTTGGAAAGAAGAAGGGCCCACTCTCCTTCCCAGAGCATCCCAATATTGCAGCGGGAAAGCCCTGGGAAAAGATGAACCTGACCTGAGAAGAATGGCAGGAAAGGATGAACAATAGGCAATGTCTCAATTGTGGCACTGCAAGGCATATCATTGCATGGTGCCCACTCATCCGGTACCGAAAAGGGAGCAGTCGGTAGGAGTAGCATATGCTCCTACTGAGTTGAAGGGTTTAGTTGAAGGTAAGGTGCCAATAACCCCTTTCAACCCCTCAACTCACATGGCAGAGGATGACTCTTTTTTCGCCCGTCGTCCGGAGCATCCTGACATTGTCTTATGTTCTGTCTCTCTGGACGATTCCCTTGATGAACTTGGAAATGAACTGATTGCTTTAAGAAGTTCGTGGGCTAGGAAAGTAAAGTCTAAGGTTGAACTTATGATCGCAGACATTCAGATTGCACGTATGCGAGTAGATGCCTTGTTAGACCCAGGATCGACGCGGTACTACATTTTAGAGTAGGCAATACGAAAGTTGCACCTATGAATTAAGGTAAAAGGCTTACCTAGACCTATCATATTTATGTTCGATTACTGTCTCTCAATATGTTGGTTGTGTAAAGTGTTATTTTCGAGCCAAGGAAGGAAAAAAGATTTTGCACCAAGTAACCTTCCTAATTAAAAAAAACTTGCCCTTCGATATGATTCTAGGAATGGATTAGTAAGAGGAAGCCGACCCAGATATCAAGTTGAAGGAAAAGATTGTTAAAATCAAGAATAAAAAGTCCGGATTTAAAGCAATCAAATTGTATCATAGGTCTGAATCTAACTCGTCATTGTCTTTACGTTGCACGAGTTATCCAACTTTTAGATCAATGGTATGAAAGAAGTTGGATTAGGATGTGATGATGATACTCGTTAAACGAGTAGGTGAATGTTCCTCATCGTACCCACCTTTTATTGGAAAACTACTTCACGAATATAAGCACTTGCAGATTGAACCAACAGGAATAACTGAACCGGCTATCAAACACACAATTGAAATAATTCCTGGAAGTAAGATTCGTAAAGGACCCATCTACGGGATGTCTCCTAGGGAGCTAGAAGAATTGAAGAAACAACTCCAAGAACTTAGTGAGAAAGGATGGAATCCTAAGTTCATCTCCCTATGGTGCACCTATCTTGTTTGTGCCCAAAAAGGAAGGAGAACTTAGGCTATGCATTGACTATGGAGGATTGAACTTCGTCACTGTCAAGAACGAGGAGCCCCTTCCTTGTATTGACGACCTACTTGATCAGTTGCAGGGGTGTAAATACTTAAACAAGATTGATCTGAAGTCAGGCTACCACCAGATCGAGGTGGCCCCTGAAGATCAACACAAGATGACTTTCCGGACCAGGCATGAACATTACGAGTTCATTGTTATGCCTTTCGGATTGACGATTGTACTTGCGACTTGTCAAAGGTCTATGAATGAATTGTTTAGATAATGGTTGGACCAATTTGTAGTTGTGTTCCTCGACGACATTGAGAAACATCTACAAATGGTATGCAGAAGTTGCGCGAAGGCAACTTTAAAGTGAATCCTAAGAAATAAGAGTTTGCTAAGCCCGAGGTACTGTACTTAAGGACATATAGTAAACGAAGAGGGATTAAGGTATGAAGAAAAAAAAATTACAGCAATTCGAGATTGGCCCAGACCTAAGACTCTTACTGAACTCTGATCTTTTCTAGGACTTGCTAGTTACTATAGGAACTTTGTAAGGAACTTCTCATTGATAGTTGCGTCTATGAGAAGATAAAGAAAGAAAAACCTTGGTTATGGGACAAAGATTGTGAGTTTTCGTTCAAAAAGTTGAAACATGTACTTAGTATCCTATCTTGAAGATTGTTGATCCTTCTCTCCCTTTCATTGTCACCACTGATGCAAGTCAGTACGGAATTGGGGCAGTGCTACTACAGGATGACAGTAAGGTATATAGACCGATTGAGTTTATGTCCAAAAGGCTTCCATTTGAGAAAGTTGCCAACTCCACTTACGAAAGAAAGTTGTATGCCTTGGTCGCTGCACTGGACACGCATTACTTGCTAGGGAGACACACTTCACTGTCTACTCAGACAAGAAGTGGATCAAAACCCAACCTCTACTTTTTAACAAGTTAGTTAGGTGGCCCGCTTTTATTGACACATTTAACTTTGACTTGAAAACCATTAAAGGAAAGTCTAATGTGGTTGCGGATGCTTTGTCTCGGCGTGCTGATTTCTTCAGAACAATTGTCTCATATCTTGGGAATGATTTGAAAGACCAAATCCGCAAGGGTTATGCAGATGATCCAATATGGAGTCCCATCATTGGATTCATATAAAGAGACTCTGAGATCTTCACTGAATATTGAATGATTGATGGCTGACTTTTCTTTGTTGGTAAGACGAAAGAAAGACTTTGCATTCCGATAAGGAACCAATCAAGAGTACGATTATAGGGAAATGTAATAACACTAAAAAACACTTCGGTTTCAAGACGACGTATGCAAATGTTAGAGAACGCTTTGAATGGAAGGAATGAATGAGGATGTGCTAACCTATGTGCGAACTTGTCTTGTTTGCCAAAGGAACAAGCCCTCATATGAGAATCCACTGGGACTACTGAGACTGCTACCTATGCCAAGTGAGCCAGGTGAGTATATCTCAATTGACTTCAAGATTCTCAGTAAAAGTCGAAATGGCAACAATCAGATTATGGTCATTGTGGATCGATTCTCAAAATATGCTATGTTCATTCCCTTGCTTGTCGAAGCTAAGATGAAAATTTTCATCCAAAAGTTCAAGATGCAATGGGTTTCGGAATACGGCTTTCCAAAAGCCATCGTCTTTGATAGGGATGTCCGACTCACCGGTCTACAATGGCAAAAGTTGATGGAAGCCTATGGTAATAGGTTGACCATGCCGTCAGGTAGACACCCTAAAACGAATGGCCAAACTGAATAGATAAATCGTTTGTGCCAACAACTTTTGCACATGTATGGGATGAGAACTTACCTAAGATTGAAAGTGCATATAATAACAATATACACGCTGTTATAGGGAGAACACCGAATAAGCTTCACAAAGGTTGGAAGCCACGACGTCCCATTGATGCTTTAACCCGGGACCAGATTCAAAGGCTACCCCTAGGTACTCGAGAATTTGCAGTTTTATATAAAGAAGACAAAAAGAAAGTCAAGGAAAACATACAGAAAGCCCAACTGCAAATGATTGAACATGCCAACAAGCATCGTTGCCCATAAGAAGTCCACGAAGGTGATATTGTATGGGTAAAGTCTAAATAATTTTCCTTGGAAGAAAATGTGTCTCAAAAATTGTTGCCTGTCTACTTTGGACCCTGCGAAGTTCTAAAGGTGATTGGGGATGTACCCCCACACCTCAAGACCTATCCTGTGTTTCACGATCGACATGATTTTCCCAACAGACCGTCTATGTTTCCTCCTTCAAGGGATGGTGGCCATGAAGTTGAGAAGATACTGGAACATGGATACTTCTCTAGAGGCGGCAAAGGAGGAACGCAGAAGCAGTTTAAGGTAAAGTTCAAGTCTCAACCTTCGTTTGAAGCTAGATGGTTTAGCAAGAAAGACTTATTACCTACTGCTCCTAACATTAGCAAGAAAGAATTATTACCTACTACTCCTAATGTTATCGCTGCGGAGACGTCTTCATTGGAGATTTGTGCCTCGTGGCACATCGTTGTGATCAGATCTTGTCAGGCTCGTTTCTGGACACTGTTTTGTTGATGTGGAGGAGAGGGAATGAGGGGAGAAATCTGCGTGGAGAAATCTACGTGGCTACGAGACATCGTATCACAGATCACATTTCATCTTGTATTTCGACACTTGATGAGTTTCCTCCAGATTGGGTTCGTTACAGACAAATCAACTTCGATGATCGGATAATTGCGATGATACCAGTTTTTGTAAGCAAACTTTCACTCATATATCATTCATTTTTGTAAGCAAACTTCCACGCATCTATCATTCATGTTGTGTGAGCGAATGGTGATCAACCCGAGTACATGAAAATCAAGTTTGTCTTCTTCAACAGAAACATTACTAGGCTCACAAGCAATTTGCAGAATCTTCAATGTCCAGATATCCCACGTACACGAAATTATGGATCATGTAGCTATGGTGGGTCGGTCCCCACGTCTGACACATTTGCAATTTGGAGATAACAGGCCAACACAACTTGTCTGCATAAGCGCAAGGTGAACTTGGGTGTAACTTCCCACGGTGCAACCGTTGTCAATCGCTGCTATCAAAGACGTTGTTCAGAGTTTAACGCGACTTGATGTGCTTCAATCTCCACTATCACAAGCATATCGCCTTCGCTCCTACACAAGATCTCTCCCTGAACGTCGAAATGATGCTCCCGCTCAAATTGCTCACTCACCACCAAGCAAAAGCTCTCTCTCACGAGCACCCGCCACTAGAGCGCGATCCCACTCCAAAAATAAGAGGAAACAACAACTTACATATGGCAACTCAATTGCCCTTCTACTCTAGCTATAGCTGTCTTCTTCATCACACAATGCACTGCTTGATCTCCACGAACCAGCACCACATAGAATGAATGAGACTGTGAAAATGAATTCTGTAATTTTGTTTCCCGGGCAGTTTTCCCCGTTTGGCCTTGGAACCCTCGAGATAGCTTGCCGGACTCACAATTACCGCACAAGTGGTACTCATCATCGACTTTACGTGCACCCAACACCAGGTCTCGGGTTCAAGGCTTCACAAGCACAGTCAACGCTTACAACAGGGTATAGCAATTGGTAAGGGCACAGGTAAGTCAACACCAGGTCCTAGGTTCAAACTTCGACAACATCACACATGCATAAAACATAACAAAAAGGGCAACAACAACAACGACAGGTCCCGGGATCGAATGGCGGCAGACTTAGGAAGGTGAATCCTTTCATCCTGGTCTAGTCTCATAACCTTTGTGTCATCCTCACTCGTGAGCTACGAGTGCAATGTGATATGCCCTAATGTCCTCGCTGGGACCTACCACAATGTGGCATCCAACTGATTTTTAAATTATTCGGTTCAGATATGACAGAAAGTAGTCAAGCGGTAACAACATAATAGTTCAGACCATGGTAACTGCTGACCCGGACACCGGACACTTCCGGACTTGGAAGAGTGTCCGGATCGGTGTCGGGTGCCCACAAGTAGTCGGTCACTTGAAATAAAGGAAATTGGGCATGTGACCGAGCGCTTAGACGAAATTCTTCGGGGATTCTTGTTAGACAAGTAGGGGGAAATTAGGGGGTCCAGGATGAACTTTGAATTCTCCTCGATCACCCAGTAATACTAGCCCTTAATCTTTAATAATCGGACAACCACTTCTACTATTCCTAATACTCACTTTTTTCCGTATGTTTTGGGGTTGCTTTCGAATCGGCTGGCCTTAGGGCGAGGGTATGCTTGCGAGCCTTCGCGCTCCCTCTTCTACGCTGACCAGTTGACGAGAAATGCGGCCGCAAATTTTATTTAATTTAGTAAAGAAATTAAAGATAAGTATTACAATCCTGGCCAATTTTGAAGTATACATACATCAGAAAGTACAATGCCGTCCAATTGCAAAAAGAAATGAATGAACTTGAGAGGAGGGAGAGGAAATAAGAAGAAGAAAGAAAGAAGAAGAAGATGATGTACTCCAGCATAGGCCATTGACAAGGCTCTTCTTCTTCGCCAACCAATCTCCTCCTCCTTATCTCCTCCCCTCTTATTCAAACAAGAAACAACAATGATAATGTTGAATGGCTGAACGAGAATCAATGTCCGAATCCCTCTTCTACTGCAGGCACATTATGAGGTCCACCATAGCCATGGCCACCCTTCCCGCATCAATGCCACGACCACAGGTAAGTACCGGCCCTACGGGCTTGCCAAGCAAGCAAGTACCCTTACAGGTCACACACACATTCATGCCGACAAGCACTCAGACAGGCACGCAAGTCAACAGGCACGCACACGTACAGACTTAGAAAACACAGCAGAATGCGGGAATCTTGGCAAGGCATCCATTCCATCGGCAGAACTTCATAAATCATCTGTGTTCTCAATCTGTGTTATGGCGGGTCATTACACTMCCCCCGCCTCAAGAGCGAGGTCCCTTCGAGCGAGTAACTCAATCAGAGTCCTCGCATAATGCATCATAAGCGTAAATAGCAAAAAGAGACCGGGTATGTTCCGTAGGAGTGAGGGTAGCAATGAATTTAGGCTGTTGTTTGCAACTAATCAGTCGTTCATATGCGTTGACGACTCGCGGGGCACTCTGCAACAAATCTTTCTTAGCGATCCAGTAAAAGTCATTCAACGAGTGGTACAAAAAATGGACTTTGTACTGTCTGTTTCTTCCCTTTCCACTGTGCTCGACAATCCTATTGACCTCGTGACCGCCATTGATTGCGCGAGGAATCATTGATTCTCGATACGGAAAAGTTTCAGGTGGTTCATATGAAAACAACTTCGATGCATGAAAAATTGGGTACGTGCGCAAATGAGTAGGGACATCGATCGTGTAAGAAAGACCACGGGAATCATCTCCTACTCGATTCAGCACCTTCCACAGACTGTAGTACTGAGGAAGAAGCTTTTGTGATACACCTTCTTCAGAAAACTTGGACATCTCGACCTAGACATAACTTCCCACTGTGAAAGGGTCAGGCTGGCGCTTTTTATTTGCATGCTTAATCATGGCACTGCGTCGCTGTTCCATGGTTGTGAAAGCAACTTTGAGCAAACGTTCAAACTTAGCGTTGTAGCCTGGCTGGCCAGGTGTCAGGCCAGGTGGCTGGTCAGGAAACAGATAGGATAGGGGATTGCGAATCTGCCAACCGAGGTGCAGTCGATCAGGTGTCATCCCGGTGGAGGAGTGTATGGAGTTGTTACACAATCCCTGCACAATTGGCAATTCCTCATCCCAAGAGTTCTGATCAGGCACAATTAGAGCTCGAAGAAGTTGGATCACAGTCTGGTTGACCTCCTCAGCCAGTCCATTGGCTTCGGGATGTCGGCCAGACGTCATCTTGAGTTTGATGTCGTAGATCTGGGAGGTGAAGTCCTTCCAATCTGCACTTATGAACCTAGTGTCCCGGTCACTCACAAGAGTTTTCGGGGGCCCACACTGCAGAATGTACCGTTTGTGGAATTCCTTGATCACAAGGTCAGTGAGGTGGTAATGGAATCAGATTTAGAAACTTTGAAAAGCGGTCAATGATCACCATCACTTGTGAATATCCATTTTTGCTCTTTTTTCCCATGTCCGTGAAGTCGATGGAAAGAGACTCGCCCGGGCCATCACGAATCGGAAGAGGATGCAGCAGCCCATAGGGCTTCTGCCGAGACGTTTTGATGCGTTGACAGACTTCACACTCAGCCATAAACTTTCGTGTCATCCCTTTCATTCCAGGCCATACAAACTTTTGCAGCAGACTTACGTATGTCTTTTCAATACCGAAGTGTCCACTCCGACCATGAGCCAAGTCCAGAAGTGAGTAAGGATCGGCTCATGGTTGGGTACACACAGTCGGTCATGCTTCCCGTAACGTTTGAAAAGTAAGCCCTTACATTCATGGAAATCGGGTTGATTGCTAGGGTCAGCCCGAATCTGCTCAATGATGGGACTGAGTTCCGGGTCCTTGGCAGTGCGCTGAATGAGTTCCTCCTTTAAATTCTTACGGAGATCATAGGAACCCACAAGGCAAGTCATGTACTCAGGATGGCGAGACAAAGCATCCGCAACGCGATTGTAACAACCTTTCTTGTGCCTAAGTTCAAAATCATACACGTCAATCTCATGCAGCCAGCGGGTCAATGTGGTTGATGGATTAATCTGTGTCTGAATCCATTTCAAAGTCTCGTGATTTGAGAACACTTTGAAATGACGACACAAGAGGTAGTGTTTCCAATGAACTAGTGCCTCTCTCAAGGCGTAGAGTTCTCGCATGTAAGTGAAGGCAGCTACCTTGTGATTGGGCATGAGCATGCGTTGCTGTAATATTCAAGTGGATGTAAGCCATCGCCGTCATGTTGCTGCAGCACTGCACCGATCCCATACAAGCTTGCATCCGAAGTTACTACGAATGTAAGTTTGGGATCTGCAATGCGGAGCACCGGATGACTTACCAAAGCCTCCTTCAATGCTTGGAAGGCTGTTGTCAACTTGGACAGCGGACGGGCGATGATAGAAAATTTGGGTACAAAATTACGGTAGTATGACGCAAGACCAAGAAAAGAACGCAACTCGCGGACATTGGCTGGTTGAGGCCAGTTGCGGATGACCTCAACTTTGGCTGCGTCTAGCTCTAGGCCTGCAACAGACAACCGATGTCCAAGGTAGATGACGCTGTCCCTCCCAAACTAAAATTTCTCCAAGTTGAGATGGAGTTGCGCATCCTTGAGGATCTGTAACACTTGAATGCAGTTTTGTGCTGGTTTGCAGGGTCAACTTCAATCTGGCGGTGGCCAGACTTCAGATCGATCTTGCTCAAGACCTTGCACCCACTTGCAGCATCAAGCAAATCATCACTTGCAGCATCAAGCAAATCATCACTTGCAGCATCAAGCAAATCATCACTTGTGGCAAAGGGTATGCATTCTTTCTTGTTATTCTATTTAGTCCACGGTAGTCAATACACATCCGTAGTTTGCCTCCTTTCTTAGGGACAATCAGAATCGGTATCGAAACTGGTGAGTCCCGAATGATTTCCCGTCACTCAAGAGACTGGATATGACCAATTTGTGCACGACAGAGAAAACCGGAGGCAGGAATGCTGAAAAGATCGGAAGCGTGGGCACAGACAGTAGGAAGCTAGAGGCTGCCCGGAGTCGTCTGGACCGCCAAACTAAGAAAGGGACTGTCTAAGTCGGAAGCGGCAAAGGACGATGAGAGAATAGCAGGGGCGACTCTTTCCCCAAGGACGGAGGAGGGCCGTAAGAGGACCAAGGAGGCCGTCGGCTGGATGGGCGCCGGCACCCGGAACGGAACATCATGCGGGACGCAATAGGAACGGGGAGTGGAGATCGCCGTAAGGCGGAAGGACGTCAGGAGCGCTAAGGAAAGACGTGGTACAGGTGGGGCAGGGGTGTCGGGGACCACGTGGGATCGAAGGACGGGGCGGTACCGGCAGGACAAAGTGTCGGGGACCACGCGGGACCAAGGGACGGCATGATGCCAGCAGGGCGGAGTACCGAGAACCTCGTGAGACCGAGGGAAAAGACGCAGTGCAGGCAGGCCAAAGTGCTAGGGACCGCGTGGGCCTAGATAAAATGGTGGCATCAGCGGAACCACTAGCAGGATGGGTATCGACGGTATAAAGTGTCGGGACCCGCCGACGAGGGCTGAAGGCCGGAGCCGTCGGCAGAATAATCGGCAACCAGCCCAAGGAGGAGGGCGCGCGAGAGCAGGGCGTCAACCGGGATGACGCCGGAAAAAGGGGGGGGGGCTAGGAACAATAAGAAAAAGAGGAGAAGTCGGGTGCTGGCGAAAGTTGCCAACGGAACGGAGAAGACGGGCGTGAGACGGGAAAGACGGAAGGCACCTGGGGCGACCCAAGGGGACCTTGGACCAAGTATAAAAGTGGTAAAAATAAAATAATATCAGGTGGGTGGCGCCGTCAGAGTCGGGGACGCGGACGAAAATACTAGATACCGCCTCGTCGGGCGCCGGCGGGGGTTGTCGAGGGGAAAGAGAAGGGGGAGCAGTGGCAGTGAGGGGGCCCGGCCGGCAGTCCAGGCTGTTCGTGAACCAGCCAGGCCAAGAAAAACGAAGTTCCAAGGGCTCCACGTGGAAAAAGGGCTGGCCGAAGAAAATCGGAGCAAGGGGATCTCAAACTGGAAGCGGCGGCAGCCCCCTTTGGCCTTGGGGGTGCCCCTACTGCAGTCCGAGGTGAATCGGCCATATGTCGGCTGAAAAATCAGACCTTGGGTAGGGTCCAACAGCTAGAAAGAGGAGAAATAGTTGTTGGACACTTGTCCCAACAGAAATAAAAGAGGAAGAAGAGAAAGAGGGGAGAAAAAGAAGGAGAATGAGACAAAGGAGGAGGAATGGGTGAAGGAAAATGTGCCGCCAGGTTGGGACTGCAGCGGTAGGGACTCGCAGGTCTCAATGATGACCTCGTCCCTCCTAGATCCTAGGAGTGCAGTCCGGATTGCAGAGACAAGGCCCTTGGGGCATTATCTCTGCAATATCTGAATTTTAGCAGCAAAAATAAGGAAAAATGTTGTTGTGAGTTGGCCGGCTCATTTTTGGGCCCTATATCTGAATTCTGATCTTGCGGAGGAGGAGATGTAGTCGTTTTTTGTGGGCTGACACAAAAAGGCTATCTCCGGAATGAGTTGGCAGCAAAATGGAGGGAAAACAAAGAGAGGAACAAGACGAAAGTGCGAATTTGGCCCAAGGTTTGGGCCAGATACATTAAAAAAATTGAAAGATAGAGTAAAAGACTCAAGATTGGGGCAAGGGGAGCATGGAAGTAGCTCAGAATGATGAGAACCATGGATCTCAGCCAAAGCCAAGGCTGAGATTTGTGCCGCCGCTTGGGAAAATGCGGTGGCCTACTTACAAGAGGCCCAGGCCAGGAAAAGATGAGAAATGGGCCTCTAGGCCCTCAAATTTCAGTAAAGGCTGCATTTTGGGGTAGTACTACCCAAAAGGCAGCTCTTTTTGAAAGAAAAGGAGGTTGGGGTAGGCCAAGGGGTAGTCCGAGAGGGTACCAACCTCTCGAACGACATGCACCTGACCAAAATGAGGCCCAGGTTCCTCCTGATAGGCCAAAACCGGAAATTTGGCCTTGGGGGCACCTCGGTCCACCTAGAGGCACTTGGAGAGGCCTAGAGGTTGGGCGGTGCGCCTGTTCCAGCCTACAAACGCTGGAGGTGCAGGCAGCCACTCTCATTTGAGCATGAGAGGTGCCCATGCTGCCAAATGAGTCTAGGAGAGAGTCCGAGTGGAAGAGAGGCAAGGGAGTGAGAGTCGGAGCTAGCCTGGAGTCTGGCTATGGTGATAGGGCTGAGGGAGGAGGTCTGGAGGCTAGAGAAAGGCAAGGGAGGTGTTCCGCCGTAGCCCTCAGGGTGTGAAGTAGGAGGAAAGGCTGAAAGGGGTCCCCTTAGCCCTTCTAGAGGGAAGGATTCCACAACCTTAGAGGTAGGAGCCTGCCATAGCTAGAGGAGAGGTGTGAGAGAGGAGGAGGACTTGGGGAGGTGGGAGAGCTATACTCAAGGAGCTAGAACCAAGCCTGGAAGATCATTGACTAAGAGACCAGAGGGAGGTGAGTGAAAGAGGAGGGAGTTTCTCCCTTCTCTCCTCTTCTTCTTCTTCTTCTTCTTCTTCTTTCTTTCTCCTCCTTGTCTCCTTCTCCTTCTGTCTCTCCTTCCTCTACCTCTCTTTCCCCCCTTCTTCTTCTCCCCCTTCCTCATCTTCTTCCTCCCTCCAAAACTGTGATTTTTACTGATCTTGATGCTTGGGTAAGATGCGATTCACCTTGTGATAGTTCGGTGATGTTTCCCCTTGTGTTGATGCTTGAAATCTTGATTTTTCACTGATTTGGGTGCTTGGGTAAGTTGCGATTCACCTTGTGATAGTTCAGTGATGTTTCCCCTTGTGTTGATGCTTCAAATCTTGAGTTTTCA
>BFEA01000181.1:2497782-2516370 GCA_003427395.1 Chara braunii
TCACCCCTTCCCCTCCATGGCATGTGACTAACCTCTACCCTCACTTGATACATTGCCAGGGAACGACCGGAAAGGAACTTGGTCCTCACTTGGTGGAAAGCGAGGGCAAGGGGAGGGTTGTCGGTCCCTTGTGCCACCAAGAAGGAAAGGATACGAGACTATTGAGAACATTTGTGGAAGCAAAACGGAGTGATGTTTTTGGACGAGGTCAGTTTGACTCAACCATCTCCCCCGACTGCATGATTAAGGTGAATGCATGGGTTGCTTGAGGGAAGGAAGGGGCAAAACAAGGGATCATGGAAGGGCAAAGGAAACTTAGGCTTGTGGGAAGGGGCGATGTGTTGACCCCAATGGGGATTGTACTTGGTCATTTGTCTTGTGTGGTCTTGCATAGGTGAGTAGCTAGCGACGATTTGGACGGGGCTGGACCCTCGGATGAGGACTAGGATGGGAGATTGGCTAAGGACTTGGATCTGGCTTAAGCTATGGATGTGGGATGAGTTGAGGCAGGGCGCTCGAGTGGATGGTTGCCGCATGGACTTGGTTTGTGGGGAGGTTGCATGGAATGTCTCTCTTATGTGCAATGCGACCCCTGAAAAGACTAAGGGCGGTCTTGGATAGGTGGCGCGATGCATGAGGCTCTCGCAAAAAAAATATAGCGGGTAGGGGTCCGGGCGACGCTGCCTTACCCCAAGGATGCCGCCGGGGCTGCAGAGAGCCGCTAGGCTTAGCGAAAAGGTGCGTGGCCCAATGGATGACGCTTGGTGTGTGCACAATAAGAAGATGAGACTTCAATGAATTCCCTGGACTGCCTGCGTATTGGAAGGAGCAATTGCCTGGTCAGACCTAAATGAATCAAGAAAACGCCACGAGTGCCTAAAGAGCCACCATCTTGACACGAGAGCGGAACTACATCCCCCAATGTAAAACCCTCTCGCAAAAGGCCCATCCCCATCCATCTCAAAGCACTAGGTGGGGATGCCCATGGGACGAACGACCCTCGCCCTGAGCGTGAGCGCGGGCGGGTCGAGCCAAGTGGGACGCGCAGTGGGGTTGACCGAGGCTCGAAAGTCCTTCTGGGTACGGCCCCTACAAAAATGGTGGAGGTGCCGGGTATGGGTTAAATTGACCCTGACGATCTCGAGGGGGGCGTCCAACGCATGACCGTGTACATAAATAAAGACAAGGAATGAGGAATTGCGTATGCTCTATCCTTTGAGGGAATCGGATTTGAGGGCGGTTGGGCGCATGGCAAGGCCAGGCCTGGAGGAACAACATGCATGTTTGCACACACACTCAGCCATTTCCCCTGGAGATGACTGTAGTCCTCCTTCCTTCGGACTGATGTGTGTCAGGCCGGGGAAGCCGTGGGCAAGCCGCAGGTCGACCCTTCCTCTTCGTGTGAAAGAAGGGCTCCGGTTACCTGGCAGGCGATTGGGATTCCGGGCTAGTCCGGATTCCAATGAAAATCCCGAGGCGGAGTGATCCGACCGACACGGTGCTCTCTTTCCTTTCCTTCGGAGCCCAGCGGGCTCCGTGCACCGCGCTTAAATGTTTGAAGGAACCTCATATGTTCACAAAGGGTAATTGAGAAGGAACAATTCTGCCCTATGAACGAACACATGAAGTGAAGATAAAGAGAATGAAGGGAGTTGCTAGACTCCAAGAAAACTAGCTCACCTTTGAAGATGCTCACGTAAAGGAATCAGGCACTATGTATGGAAGTCAGGGGTGAGTGGCACGCACTGTCCTGAGTGAAAATTTGTGAGCAATGGGTAGGAAGCGCTGGGTGCACCAGGGGAAAGGCACTTGTTCTATGTGTGTCTCACTTGGGACGTGATTGCATGATTGGGATTTCGAGCGTCCTGCCATTTGGAAGGAAAGGATGGGTCTGTGCCGGCCACTGCGGCTTGCCAAACATCGTTCTCTTTGCAGACTGCCGTTTGTTCGTATGCGGGGGTCACGCCACCGAGCTGTCTAACGGGAGTTTGTCACATGGAGTGCTTATTAGCATTTTCGTCCGCGCGGTGACGGGCCTCGACTCGATTGATTTGTCGGGCGGGGTGTGAAACGTTCCTCAGACGGGGCCTAGCCTGTGGACTGGCGGAGGGAGCACCACTGCATGGAGGCAAAGACGGAGCCTGAGAGGCGATAGCTTCTCGTAGCCTGGTCTGGGAAAGGCTGTTCCTTATTGGACCGATGGAAGTGAATGCCTGGAAGGCTGGCTCCAATGGCCTTACCGAGATGTGCGGGGTGATTCCTGAGATTAACGGTGGGTACACGAGTGGCAAGTCGGGATGGGGTATTCTGGGTAAGGAGGAAAGGGCAAATGCCTTGCCGAGACCTGGGTACCGCGCTCGCGACGGTTGAGCTATGCTTGAGGTATGGGGTAAAACCCTGCCGATAGTAACAGTGGAGAGACCATTTCCGGGGAAAAGGTCGGTGAGGAGATGACCGACCTGTGTGCGACGTTTGCCTGAGTTTTGCCTTTGTGCCTCCCTCTGTAAAGTTGCCTGAGGAATGTTGGAAGGGGAACTAAGTTTCTAGAACCCCTGCCTAAATCTGCACGAGTGAGAGAACATGAGGAAGAGGCTAGATAGGAGTCGGAAGAAAGTGGAACCAAGAAAAAGGAATGCGGGCCACTGGTGATCGATTGGTGGTATGGTAGGGCAATGACACCTAGGAAATGGATAAGAGAAGTTAGGGAGACCCGGATGAGGGGTCTGAAAACAACTCTCATCTAGAAAAGGAAAAGCAAACCATCTGACCATGAGAAGCCGTGTGGTGCTCTCATGTGAAAAACAGGACAAGCGCCGGGAAACAAGATGGCGTGATGGTTGTCGCCTCCTGTCTACTCTAGTGGTCCGGAAATGCCTATAGAGGTAAGGGATGGGGTATCTGTTGTTCGCCCGGAAGAAGGGACGTGGACCGACCTAGAATCAGCCTATGAAACCGTGATGCTGGACAAGAAGGATGCGTTCCTCTGGATAGAGACAATCTGGACTAAGGTCAGCCTGACAAGACTCTCACCTAGCTTGATGGACCTAGAATTCCGAGGAACAGTGGAAGCTCGAGGATGGATCTACCTATCTCAAGAAATGGAAAACGCAATGGTAGTGGGACTAGTATTGGGCACGACACCGGATCAGCTCTTTAGGCAAGCGGAACGGGAAGTGGTGTGGGCAGCATGTCAGCGGGCAGAAATGGAGATGGAAAGGATGGAGGTGCGAGTGGAACTCGGGGACCGGAAAAATATGAGACGCCCCCTTAGGACAATGAGATGCGTGCTACCCCCGTTTCTGGTGGATGCAGTCTTTGGGACCAGGGGTAGATTGGAGCGGATATGCCGGTCGATGATGCGCCTGAGGTTGTACCAAGGTGCTAGGCAGGACTTCTTTAAATTGTCGGTGGAAGCGGGGCCGTTCGAAGGAAACTGGGCAGAAGAATTAGCTGAGGTGTTAAACCTCCTCAGCGCGGACGAAATCTTTGTTCCCAGCCCGGTGCATTGGCAGATAGTTTACTGGAATGTGGCGGCGGGAGAAACCTTACTGGAAGGGGTGAAAGAGTTGTTCGTGGACGAGGAGGGGGATTTCAGTGATGACGAGGACGGGGACGAGATAGAGGACTGGGACTTTTGAAAAGGATGGAGGGACTTACCTGGGAAACGGGCTGTCGATTATGTGCAGGCAGGGAGCGATGGTCCGAGAACTTGAGCTATGGGACTGCACGTGGGAACCAAAGCGAGCCAGGAGGGGAGTAGAGATGTCTCTACCACCAAGTAATGAATGGAAGGGGACCACATTTGACTGGCAGGGGTATGAAATTGTGCCGAAATTGTCGTATCTATGGATAGAACGTGCTAGGATGGGAGGAGATTGCAGAAGGTGGGGTGGGATCGGTTGGTACGGTCGTTCTCTCGGAGCAAGGTTGGCATCTGTTCTGCACGATGCTCGCGGCAGGACAGAACCCGATGTGGTTTCTAGGGGACGGTGAGGCAAGGGCTCGGCAGGCAGGGGAAAAGTTCGCCAACCAGGGTTGGGATACGGTCAGCAGTAGAGTCGTGATGGGAGGGTGGAAGGAATTTAAACCGCCTGGCACCCGAACCAAGACCTGGGTGCCCGAGTTTGTGGCGGACTGGTTTGGGGGCTTTGATCACGTGACAGAGGTAGCCGACATGATGGAACGAATACACGTGGACGGCGCATGGCTGGCAGAGGAATTTTATAGGACGTCCTTGAAATTCGGGCCCTTCCACGGCGATAGAGCCCGGGAGGTCCTTATCATTTTGGACATTGAAAGGAATGACCGGCAGGAGGTGGCCCCGGAAACTAGGGAGGCCATAATCCGTCGTGAGGTAGCAGCAACACCTTTATACGTGGATGATGTGTTCAAACTGTTCGAGGTACTGTGGTTCGACTAAGCGCTGGAAAGCCGTGGGGCCAGGCAAACATGGGAAAAATTGCTAAGATAAGGGAATGGGATGTCTGGCCATTGTAGGGTTCAGCGCGGATCGCGAGCCGAGAGATCAAAGGCGAGTGCGCGATGGCGCGAAGAAGGACGTTCCTTGAGGAGCGCCCCCTGGGCATTGAACCACCTAGGGAAGTACCGGGTGGGATAGAGGTTAGCTTGCCGGCAACAGGCGAGGGATGGCTCCAGGTGGCGGATTGGGTCGGGATCGAGCTTGCGGAAAATATGGTTTATTTGGTGACGAAAGTTGAGTGGCGTGCGGCTGAGAATGGGGAATGGAACCCGGACCCGCGGGGGCATGTGCCTGCAGAAGGGCGGCTGTATGTGTCAGAGGATGGGTGGAGGGAGTTCAGAGTTCGGCTGGCATCAGGAGAGGACCCGGTGAGCATGTTTGAAGGGGTATGGGAGTTAGTATGGTAAGTGAGACGATGTAACAGCGGACCTTAGGGTAGCCATGGTCGGGAGTTTTGAATTGCCTAGTGAAAATGTACGAATGAGGCTGCCGCCCTTCCTGCTGGAAAGGCTGGGCGGTCTGGGACGTGTTAGACGAGCAGTAGCCGACCTCGCAAGCCTGACATATGAAGATGCAATGGTACATCGAGAATACTATCGGGCCTTTCTAGAAATGGGCCCGTTCAGTGGAGAGTAGAAGTATGAGGTGTTGCGCATCCTGCGTGCTGTGTTTAGCACCAGGCCGAGGGCTCCGGTCGTGGGAAGTGAAGTCATCTGGGGTGTCATCCGACGGGAAATAAGTCAAGGGATGGTGTACGTTGATGCTCTGTACCGATTGTATGAGCCGATGGACGAAGGGACGGACCAATAAAAGAGGTCAAGGAAAGAAAAGGAAGGTTCAAGCTAGAAACCGGGGAATGTTCGGGCGGGAGCTGAAGATTAAATGAAATAAGTAAAACCACTTGCTGTTTAAACTGTGCAGGGGATTACTAAGTCAAAAATGGCGATGGGACGCGCCCGAATGTTGCGACGGTCCACACACTCGCGGCCACCCACGGAAAGTGGAGGCGGATGGGAGGTATCGCTCCCAGCAAGCTACATGCTCCAAGGATTGGACATCGAATGGAGGGCCGTGACCTTGGGAAGAGGACAGGCGTTCATGATGGTGGAATGTTTGTGGGATGGTATGAGGATTAACAGGGGACCGGGAGACGATCTGTTCACCGACCTTAGGGTAACGGGGACCGTGTACCTGCCGGAACTTGGATGGTACATGCTAGGAACGGAATTGGCACTAGGTCACGGGTTGCTACCAATCTTCCAAAGGACATTATGGCCATCGTCACCTCCAGTGGATCCTGGAAAGAAACCAGGAATGAGATAATGAGGAAATAACTGAAGGCAGAGAAAATGGCAACAGAGGCCGAATTAGCCGCGGTTCAGAGGAAAAACTATGCGACTTCAACGATTTCCTAAGGGCATTCACGTTAATGGCTCTGCGAATTCCCGGGGTAACGGATCGCATAATGAGTAAATACTTCCTCGGGCAGTTTTTCGAGTTTGATAAAGATAAGATTTTGTCAGCATACCAGCAGACCAGTAAGTTCGAATACACGAGAGATGTGGACTTCAGCACCGTAATTGACCTTGCGGAAAAGAGAGTGATCACCGAGACGCTAGCCCTGCTTAAGGAAGGGGAGGTCATAGATCTGACCGGGAAGACAGGGGATAAGGTCAAGAAGGGGATAGAGAGCCTGCACGAACGGGTGCATGGGGTTGACAGCAAGATGGACAGAATGGAAAATGCGCTGTTAGTAATGCAGGCGCAAGTGTCCAGACCCGCCCTCCCGCCCCAAGAGGCCGTGGTTCCGGCAACTGTAGCAAACCGGGGGTTTGGCAGAAGGGACCCCGCCAACGAACAATGCAAGTGTTGCACCATGATAAGGCATTTCGTACAGGCGTGTCCGAGACTCAATCACGATATTGAGCGGCAGAGGTGTAGTAGGTCCCTCAAAGGCGAGATCCTCGGACCCCGGGGGGAGCGTGTCAATTGGAACTCGCCAGGAGGGATGCGGCGAGCCGTCATCCTCCTGAATAACTTAGAAGTGGTCGCCGTAGAAGCAGAGCCGATAGCCGAGATTGTCTGGCACCAGCCAAGGGGACGGAGACCACAGGCCAATTTTATCCTAGAAGGCAATGGCCAGGATAGGGTAAATATCACCACTCGCCGGGTCGGCGCAGAAAAGAAGCTTATTCAAGATACAGTAATGGAAGAACTCGCAGGGACTAGCACGGGCCAGCAAGAGACCGAAGCCGGGGAACAAGAAAAGGTTTATGGGAAGCCAAGGGAGGATGAACCAGTAGACAAAGTTACGGCGGCAAAGAAGAAGTTCAGGTATCAGATTCCGATCCTGACTTCGCCAGAAATCAATGGTACCTTGAGTAAGCTACTGGGTACCATGGTGTCGGTGTCTTTTGAGACCATGCTGCAAGCCAGCCCGAGGCTGCTTAAAGGACTCAGGCAGTTGCTAACGCGTAAGCGCGTAGAGGTAGAGGAGGCCTCGGAACTGCAAGAGCAGGACACGGAAGAGGCCGAGGCGCCGCAAGGAGTCTCCAACCTCCAAAGCATTCCAGGGGGCCTGGGAGATTTGGAGAAAGCCTTTGCGGACATCCGCCTAAGCCTACCGGATCGTGAAGGTGGCGAAGTCATGAGGGCGCCACCCGGGACAAAGCTTAGCTTTCATGCATTACCAGTTGGGAAACTTAAAGTTCAAATCGGAACCCACCACACTGACGCGTTAGTGGACGGCGGAGCAGAAATCACCCTCATACGACGAGATTTCGCAACGGTCATGGGGTGCACGGTAAACAAGGAAGTAGCAGGGAGTATCCGGGGAGCCGATGGCGAAATTCCTTTCACAGGGTATGTCACCAAATGTGCAGTCAGGGCGGGAATCCGGGAATCCATCTGGTCCTTTCAGCGGATGACCGTGATGGAAGAAATGGATCACGACTTAATCCTCGGGAGACCGTGGTGCGCCAATGTGGAAATGATAGGAATGGATCTGCACGACGGCACATACATGGTAGACATAGAGGACCCAGTGACCGGCCGTGGGGAACTCCTTCGACTTCTTGGGACCGGAGTGGAGCCTCCGAAGGGCAAATTGGCAACCTGGTCTCCAACATTCGAAGAAAGTGCACGGAAGGGGGCATTCGCACGAATGGAAGGCATGAGGGAAAGGGTAGAAATTATGATCGAGGAGGCTTTAAGTAAAAAGGAATGGATCTAGATGGGTCTGCCCGTAAAGAAGAGGAGGCCAGAGGACGAGCCCCTGGGGGTTATGGTGGCGGAAAAGGAGTTGGAAGTTGAACTTGGGGCTAGTCTGCCCAAGCCAAAGGAAGGCCGTAACGAGACCCCTGAGCTAGCGCTCGAAATTCCAGACTTGTTGCAACTCGTTAAGGCCATCAGGCACCACAACGTGGGGGTGGATCCCGCAGCGCTCGCTAAATTTGAGGACGGGGTCCGAAAAGGCTACTGCCTCGATGGGAAGGTGGTCAGTCTTCAACCCCGTGCCATGGAGGTGGCAAGGCCAATTCCGACCGTTCATTTTTTAGGAGAACGATCCCAGAAGGAAGTGTGCGAAAGTACAAACCCGTAGGCAAGAAGGCCAAGCCGGTCTCGATCCTGGTAGAAACCTCAAAGGAAGAGGCCATGGAAAAGGAAGAGGAAATCCTACGGGTTATAAGGGAAAGGAGAGCAGCGGAAGGGCATCGAATACCTGATGAGGTAGCAGATACTATGAAAATAGGAGTGGAAGGGTTCTTAACAGCGGAGGAAACTCAGTTGATAAGAAGGGCGTACCAGGAGTTTCACTTGGCCTTTGCTTTCAATGACCACCAGAAAGGGGGATTGGACGCAAAGCTAGTTCCTCCGGTTAGGATCCACACGATAGAGCACGAATGCTGGAATGATAAAGGGCCTCCCTACGAGTTTGGGATAGCAGCGGAAGTCACTGATCTGCTTAGGGCCAAGATAGATTCGTTCGTGGCCGAGCCCACCGCATCCCCCTACGCAAATAAATGGTTCGTTTTTCGGAAGCCCAACAAAACGCTCAGATGGATCTAGGATTTGCAGAAGCTCAATGCGGTAACAGTTAGGGATGCAGGCTCGCTCCCACAGACAGATTTGCTCGCCGAATCTCACGCTGGCCGAAGTATTTATTCCTTGATAGATCTGTACTCAGGGTACGATCAGTTGCCGCTCGACGCAAGGGACAGACCGTATATCGCAATGCACACCCCCGTAGGACAACTGCAGATGCAGGTGACCCCTATGGGCTTCACAAATGCGGTAGCAGAGGCGCAGAGGAGGATGCTTGTCGTTGCAGGGGATATGTTTCCTGAAAGGTGCGAACCCTATATAGATGACAACCCCGTAAAAGGTGCGAGGTATAAGGACGAGGCGGAGGTCCAACCGGGCGTACGGAAGTTTGTTTGGGATCACTTGCAGGATATTAAGGACCTGCTCCAGCGATTCCTAGCTTACAATATTACTGCAAGCGGATCCAAGAGCATCCTGGCTGTCCCGGAGGTAACTATACTGGGATTTCGCTGTGGGGCCTATGGGAGGAGACCCGACCCAACAAAGACAGATAAGATTTCTCAGTGGCGGACACCCCTGCGCACCACGACGGACGTACGAGCCTTTTGCAAAGATAGCAGAACCTATCCGTGCAATGATTAGAGAAGGTGGCACTATGAATTGGACCGAGGATAGGGAAGAGGCAGCCCAAACCCTGAAAGACATCCTGTCATCCGATCAGGTCACTCTAGCACAGCACCCTGTTTCAATGACGTGGTAGGGCGGCCCTTCATCCTAGAAACAGACGGGGGACCGCTGGCAGTTGGAGGAGTATTGATACAGAGAAGCGAGGAGGGCAAGGAAAGGCCAATCAGATTTGAAAGTAGGACCCTGAATTCGGCAGAACGACGGTACTCACAGTTCAAGAAGGAGGTCTTTAGCAATTCTGCATTGTCTTAAGACCTTCCAGGCATAACTGTTCGGAAGGCGATTTATCCTAAGGATTGATCCCACCAACGTTGCCGGAGCCATAAAGAACTATAAGCCTATAGATCCGACCGTTGGCATATGGATAGCCACGGGCCGTAAAAGGGGGACGGGACGCCGTGATGACGTTGGCCGAAGCCGGGGCACATAAGGAGTGTCAGTATCTAGTCAACCTCACTCGGGAAGAGCAAGGTACGGATTAGAAGGAACAAGAGTTCTTCCTCATACAGATGTAAGAGGGCGTCTTCAAAGAAATCGGTCTGCTGCTTGTAGGGAACAAACAATCCACGAAAGTCACTCCCAAGGCAAGGGAGGAAGTCGAAAAGTTCGTCCTAAGAAATGGCCACGTGTTCAAGAAAGAGGAACGGATGATGCCTAGACGCGTCGTTTGTGGGAGGTCTAGGCAGCTGGACGTAATTAAGGCAATGCATGATGGGCTAGCTGGAGGTCGTCGATCGTCTAAAGGAACACTTGCGAAGATCGTGCCCCTGTACTTTTGGCCAGGGATGGCAGGTATGGTCGCAACGTATTGTCAGACGTGTCTGATATGTCAAGAGAGGAGCACCGCACGAGTTTACGAACCCCTTAGACCCACCCGGGTATTGGGACCCGGACACCTTATTCACTTCGACCTTGCCGTTATGCCCATATCAACGGATGGGTTTAGATACATCTTGGATGCAAGGGATAATCTCAGCGGCTATGTAGAAGTCGTAGCCCTCAAGAAGAAGACGGGGAAAGCGGTGGCCGACTGGGTGGAAGATTTCTACCTAAGGCACCCCTTCGTGCGCAGGTTTATAGCAGACAATGGGACAGAATCCGTTAACCAGGAGGTGTTGAACAGGCTTCAGACACTGTGTGTGCCGATCAAGATCACCGAGCCCTACCATCCTGAGGCAAATGCACCAGTAGAAAGGGGTCATCGGACTTTGAAGAACACAATCGCAAAGTTGGCAGCAGATAATTTGGGAAGTTGGCCACGGTATCTCAAGCAGGCAGTCTTCGCCGAGAACATGACTCCGAAAAGAACAACGGGATGTATTCCAGCAGAAATCTGGTATGGAAGGGAGATTGATTTTCCGATAGAAGCTTTGGTCCCTACCTGGAATAGGCTAGATGACGAACTCGGCTCTTGAAAGCACATGGTCTGGGCAGCTGGGAAAAAGATTCAAAGGACCTTATAGGATCGCTAAGCGGGTGGGACTGAATACGTTCGAACTTGAGGATCTTGATGGTACTAGCATAAGAGGACCATTTTCGGGACAGAGACTGGCCAGATTTGTTAGCAGGGATCCGGTGGAACAATGGTTATAAGAAGCCCAGGACAGGGAAACTGGGGAATTGACACCCTGAAAGGCAGGCAGCTGGCTATAAGTTATGGACCGCCTCCCTGTGGGAGTGATCATGACCACAGGGATTGTTCGTCTGTATGTCTTGCTTTTTGTGGAACATGGGGAGACTGCCTGGCCTGACTATGACTAGGCTTGGGAATAAGGGACAAGTATCATAGTTTTTGTGGGGAGATGTTGTGGACTGCCTACACGGGGCACCTATGTGTTGGGACAATGTGTCGAGGGTTCTAAGGGATGATGGGACTACCAACTACATGGGGGCAAGCAAGAATTCTAGGGGAACTTCCAAAGCTGCGAATGGGAGTGGAAGGGAATGTGTGTATGAGGGGCGCGGTGATTGTTATGTATGAATAGGGTCAGGCAAGAAGAAGAAAGCAGCAAGAAAACAACAAGGTGAAGTTTGAAAATGAGAACGACAGCAATGCAATTAACAGGCCGGAAGAGGGACAGTCGTCAAGACAAGTTGGAGAATCAAGCTCCAGGAAAAGGAAGTTGTATGTGGGGTTCAGTCACAACCTAGTTGTGAACAGGGGGGGCAGAAAGCAAGGAACCAGGGGGCCATCGCCGCTAAGGGAAGGGGAGCCAATAGAATTGCCATTAGATAGTGACCCTAGTAGCAAGGAAGAGGGGAACCCGGAAAAAAGGCAAAGGCTGGAGGAGGGGAACCCAGAAGAGGGACGACGACCGGGAGAGGACGAGCCCGTGGAATTTGTCGACCTCACTAGCGACGAGGAGGAAGATGAGGTAACAACGCCCACAAGGGAAGAACGGGGAAGAGGGGAGCAGCGGGGTGAGAAAAAGGACAAATGGATAGAAGAGTTCGGATCTGAGTTCAGCGATTGGTTTGATCAGTGGGGCACTATCTTGCGATATCAGTGGATTATGAAGGCAAGGGAAAAGTTGGGCAGGGGAGAGGATCTTGCCCCAACAGCCTTCTTTACAGAACGCACACTCCTCCAGTTCCAAGGATTAAAGAGGCAAATGGAGCAGGAAATGGAGGATCGCGCAAGGAGGGAGGCTCAACTCAGGCCACCTGGACGATAGAGGCACAACAACCGTAATGAGGAATAGCTAGGAGATGGGAGGGTTTGGTCCCTGGGCAGTCGGAGCTGCCATTTTGGACTTCGCATTTGAACTCCTTTTGTGAATGAATTGTCTAAGCTCGAAGTGACTAAGGACTGGGTAGTCAGCGCTACTTCGTATGAATTGTTGCTTCTTCAGGGAAAGGCATGAGGGTTTTTGCACTTAGAATAGAACTCTGGAGGGCTGGGTAGATTAAGGGAAAGAAAAAGGGGAAACAGTGGGGATCTAGACGAAGACGAGTTTGTAATGTTGTCTTTGCATTCAAACTCTGTCTCCTTAATTTTCCTTGTAAGGGCTGCAATGAAACTACTTTTTGGATTGAGGGAGCTAGTAGAGGGTGGGTGATCAGGGCTACTTTGTACAAGTACTCGCTCCGTTTGGGAAATATGAGCTTGTTGGATTTGGGGGTTGGTTGACTTTAAGGGCAGCAACATGTGAACTTTTGAACGTTGGAAGAAACATTCATGACGAAAGTCTTTCCTTTGAGTTATGCATCGAGGATTGAATGAGTCGCTCCATGAGTCCTTGTGAGAGGTTAGGGGACCTATGGGTAGAAAGGCACCCTCTCCCCTAGGAGCCTAATGCAACTTACCCCAGGCAATCCCAGAGCATTGAGAAGCATATAAGAAGTCAGAAAAGTCGCAGGGAAACATTGAAATGATGCAACGCCCCTTGCAATGGTTGAACTGTCGGGCAGGCTAAGTGTTGCTTGGGGTCGCAAGCCTCAACTCGAGCATTAGACGCAAAGTCGGATATATGCATGGATGTAAGAATGGCAAATGGCATGAGGGAAAAGGAAGAAGCATGCGCAAAAACCCAAGACGCTCCTAACCCCCGAGACGAGATAGGATCCGTGTCCTCGAGGCCCACCCCCCCGGGCGCTAACATTGCAATGGACAAGGATGACCCTAACCAGGCTGTCCAATTGAAATGGACAAGGATGACCCTAACCAGGCTGTCCAATTGAAATAGATAAGGATGGTCCTAACCAGGCTGTCCGATTGCAATGGATAAGAATGACCCTAACCAGGCTGTTCGACTTGGAATTGGAAAGAACGACCCTAACCAGGTTGTTCGGAATGACCCCTGACAAGGGTCATTCTTTGGAATTGGCACTGGGGTCCCCTTGCATGGCTGCTTGAGGTGCATGACATTGGAAGAGCTGAGCCTCTGAAAAGATATTGGAAAGTGCGGAGCGTTGGAAAAGACGTTGGAAAAGCTGAACCTTGGAAAAAACATTGGAAGAGATATTGGACTCAGCCTTGGAAGAGATATTGCATTGAGCATTGGACTGAGAATGAGCACTGGACTGAGATTGAGCATGGGAACGAGACTGAGCAATGGATGGAGCATTGGAAATTGCATTGCATAAACAGGGGACCCTAGGCAATCTGAAATGGACTTGGAAAGAGCCTTGAAATGGAATTTCTCCTTTTTCTAGTCTTTGGCCTCAGCAAGAGGGGGATACCGGTGCATGCACGGGGACCCCAAGACCTCTATCCCTTTGAGGGAAAAAGTCTCAGCGCGACCCGTTCCTCTTCGAGAGGGTGAGGGTTAAAGGACTAAGGCACCTACCACTTGGATCGGTGCGGGACGTCCGGAACCACCTGCAAAAATGAGCTCTAGTCGGGGAGTTCCAACTGCGCCTACTGTTGAATGCCTAAACGTCAAAGGACGAGAGAGCCAAATGGGCAGGAAAGTCATTCTCACCTAGTCTATTTTGCTACTCTCCAACCACACGCCATGTCATAGAGGGGTAGCATGGCCGTTTGGGTTGGACCACGGCTGCCCGCACTAAGTTGGGCGGCACTGTCCAAGGGGAGAAGCTGGCGAGGTACCGGGTGGACTGCCGTTTGGGTCGGACCACGGCTGCCCGCACTAAGTTGGGCGACACTGTCCAAGGGGAGAGGCCGACGAGGTACCGGGTACCACGGGGCATTTGACACTGCCCTGCCGGAATATTACAACCGTTTCGGGACTAATTGCGAGGTCTTCGTAATTGCACTCGCGGACTGATCGAGAGCCCCAACTCTCTTGAAAGAAAGAGGCCGGAATCCAGAAAGTCACCACTCAGGAGGAACGATTCGCGAGGAACGCTCTTACGGCTAGACGAGGCCCTGGCAGGTTTGGATTGGACCCGCTTGGCAGACATGGGGAGGAACCCCGGTATTGGTGCTCGCCACGTAAGAAAAGAAAGGTCGGACCGGGTAGAAGGATGAGGCGTCGTCCGGTGGGGAGGAACTCATCACTCTTCCTTTTGTGAAGCGGACGGGCTTGTGTCCTTGACTTGCGGTTGGTGGGCCAAAGGTCTGCGTACCTCCGAGTGAGAACCAGTCGCGCGATGGGGACATCGCGTTTTGAGTGGGGGGAAGGTGTGCCATTTACCAACGAATACGCATGAAAATAAGACTGGTAGTTGATTTTGCATGGGCTTGGGAAAAAGGGGCCTGTCAAGATGGCCGAAACAGAAAAAGATTGTAATTGGCTTTGTATGGGCCTGAGAAAAGGGGGCCTGGCAAGACACCGGAGCAGAAAGGACTTGAGCAAGTGACATGGTATGAACTTGAGAAAAATGGCTTGGCAAGATAGACAGGAAGGAAAGGGCTGGTGTGATTGATTCTGCGTAGACCTAAGAAAGGAACTGGCAGACTGAGAGTTGGTTGTGTAATTGGCTCGTATAAGCTTGAAAAGATGAGAAGTGGTAAAGGGGTGAACTAAGCATTGTACATGAAGAGTCAATTAAGTAAAGGGCAAAAAAGGGCAGAGGATGATATGCATGCGGAATTGGCAGGTCCTGAGAAAAGCAGGGAGGAATGACCCGGGAAGAATGCATGTGGATTTGGCAACGTCGGAACTTCGGGGAGAGGAAAAATCGTATTGAAAATGTGTGGATGTCCTAAGAGTAATGAAGGAGACGAAACCAAAAGGATGTTTGCTCGAGAATGTTTTCTCAAGGAAATGGGAAGATAGATTTGAGATTACGAATGCAATCTTCGAGATATTGTCAAGAGCAAGAAATAACGTACAATAAAAAACTAGTTGCAGGGGATGTCTGTGGTCAGACCCCTCCAAGCTGCTTAAGCTCCTTGACGTGTTGCTAGCTCGCACCTGGAGGAAGCCATGGCGAATGATCCTTGTAACATCCGTCGCCAAAATCTCCCCTTTACCTCGGTCCCTGGGGAGGGTGATGGGCGCGTCGTCCTCTCTCTTGTGGAACGATGCTGGGGGTTGTGGGGAAGCTCTTGGGTACTTGGGAGTTCCAGTGAGAAAGAGATGCAGCTGTGAGACGGACGTTGATGCACAGAGCATGTTACACACTCGTTCCAAAGACATTATTGAGCTTGGGGACGTTACGTAATCCAAAGGAAACCCGAAACAAAATCGTGACCCCTCCATACCCTCCCCCGTCCCAAGGGGCGGAAACTTAAAGAAGGAGCCGAGAAAAGAGTGGGAAAAGACAAAGAACCCTGGCAAGCTAACTATTCATCCCACCCCACTTCTCCTCCCTGTCTGTCTTATCACCCAAAAATTCCTACTGACCATGGATTGGTGCGAGATGAGGACATCGCGAATGAGTGGGGGGAATATGTCGGGATTGGTGAGTCCCGAATGATTTCCCGTCACTCGAGAGACTGGATATGACCAATTTGTGCACGGCAGAGAAAACGGGAGGCAGGAATGCTGAAAAGATCGGAAGCGTGGGCACAGACAGTAGGAAGCTAAAGGTTGCCCGGAGTCGTCTGGACCGCCAAACTAGGAAAGGGACTGTCTAAGTCGGAAGCGGCAAAGGACGATGAGAGAATAGCAGGGGCGACTCTTTCCCCAAGGACGGAGGAGGGCCGCCGGGAAGTCGGTAGTAGCATAGGAGGTGCGCAGCAAGGGAAGAAAGGAAGTAGGAAGGAGGAGGGCGCAAGGCGCCGACGTGACATGGCGGTAAGAGGACCAAGGAGGCGGTCGCCTGGATGGGAGCCCAACCGGCACTCGGAACGGAACATCATGCGGGACGCAATAGGAACGGGGAGCGGAGATCGCCGTAAAGCGGAAGGACGTCAGGAGCGCTAAGGAAAGATGTGGTACAGGTGGGCCAGGGGTGCCGGGGACCACGTGGGATCAAAGGACTGGGCGGTACCGGCAGGACAAAATGTCGGGGACCACGCGGGACCAAGGGACGGAGTGATGCCAGCAGGGTGGAGAACCGGGAACCGCGTGAGACCGAGGGAAAAGACGCAGTGCAGGCGGGCCAAAGTGCCAGGGACCGCGTGGGCCTAGATAAAATGGTGGCACCAGCGGAACCACTAGCAGGACGGGTATCGACGGTATAAAGTGTCGGGAGCCGCCGACGGGGGCTGAAGGCCGGAGCCGCTGGCAAAATAATCGGCAACCAGCCCAAGGAGGAGGGCGCGCGAGAGCAGGGCGTCAACAAGGATGACGTCGGAAAGGGGCGGGGGGGCTAGGAACAATAAGAAAAAGAGGAGAAGTCGGGTGCTGGCGAAAGTTGCCAACAAAACGGAGAAGACGGGCGTGAGACGGGAAAGACGGAAGGCACTTGGGGCGACCCAAGGGGACCCTGGACTAAGTATAACAGCGGTAAAAATAAAATAATATCAGGTGGGTGGCGTCGTCCGAGCCGGGGACGCGGACGAAAATACTAGATACCGCCTCGTCGGGCGCCGGCGGGGGTTGTCGAGGGGAAAGAGAAAAGGGAGCAGTGGCAGTGAGGGGCCCCGACCTGCAGTCCAGGCTGTTCCCGAACCAGCCAGGCCAAGAAAAACGAAGTTCCAAGGGCTCCACGTGGAAAAAGGGCTGGCCGGAGAGAATCGGAGCAAGGGGGTCTCAAACTGGAAGCGGCGGCAACAAAAAGGAGCCCCCTTTGGCCTTGGGGGTGCCACTACTGCAGTCCGAGGTGAAACGGCCATATGCTGGCTGAAAAATCAGACCTTGGGTAGGGTCCAACAACTAGAAAGAGGAGAAATAGTTGTTGGACACTTGTCCCAACAGAAATAAAAGAGGAAGGAGATAAAAAGGGGAGAAAAAGGAGGAGAATGAGACAAAGGAGGAGGAATGGGTGGAGGAAAATGTGCCGCTAGGTTGGGACTGCAGCGGTAGGGACTGGCAGGTCTCAATTATGACCTCATCCCTCCTAGATCCTAGGAGTGCAGTCCGGATTGCAGAGATAAGGCCCTTGGGGCATTATCTTTGCAATATCTGAATTTTAGCAGCAAAAATAAGGGAAAATGCTGATTTGAGTTGGCCGGCTCATTTTTGGGCCCTAGATCGGAATTCTGATCTTGCGGAGGAGGAGATCTAGCCGTTTTTTTTGCCTGACACAAAACGGCTAGCTCCGGAATGAGTTGGCAGCAAAATGGAGGAAAAACAAAGGAAGGAACAAAACGAAACTGCGAGTTTGGCCCAAGGTTTGGGCCAGGTACATCAAAAAAATTGAAAGATAGAGTAAAAGACTCAAGATTGGGGCAAGGGGAGCTTGGAAGTAGCTCGGAATAATGAGAACTATGGATCGCAGCCAAATCCAAGGCTGAGATTTGTGCCGCCACTTGGGAAAATGCAACGGCCTACTCACAAGAGGCCCAGGCCAGGAAAAGACGAGAAATGGGCCTCTAGGCCCTCAAATTTGAGTAAAGGTTGCATTTTGGGGTAGTGGTACCCAAAAGGCAGCTCTTTTTGAAAGAAAAAGAGGCCGGGGTAGGCCAAGTGGTAGTCCGAGAGGGTACCAGCCTCTCGGACTGCATGTACCTGGCCAAAATGAGGCCCAGGTACCTCCAGATATGCCAATACCGGAAATTTGGCCTTGTGGGCACCTCGGTCCACCTAGAGGCACTTGGAGAGGCCTAGAGGCTGGGCGGTGCACCTGCTCCAGCCTACATAAGCTGGAGGTGCAGGCCGCCACTCTCATTTGAGCATGAGAGGTGCCCATGCTACCCAAATGAGTCTAGGAGAGAGTCCGAGTGGAAGAGAGGCAAGGGAGTGAGAGTCAGAGCTAGCGTGGAGTCTGGCTATGGTGATAGGGCTGAGGGAGGAGGTCTGGAGGCTAGAGAAAGGCAAGGGAGGTGTTCCGCCATAGCCCTCAGGCTGTGAAGTAGGAGGAAAGGTTGAAAGGGGTCCCCTTAGCCCTTCTAGAGGGAAGGACTCCACAGCCTTAGAGGTAGGAGCCTGCTATAGCTAGAGGAGAGGTGTGAGAGAGGGGGAGGATTGGGGAGGTGGGTGAGTTACACTCAAGGAGCTAGAACCAAGCCTGAAAGACCATTGACTAAGAGACTAGTGAGAGGTGAGTGAAAGAGGAGGAAGTTTCTCCCTTCTCCTCTTCTTCTTCTTCTTCTTCTTTTTTTTCTCTCTCTCCTCCTCTTCTCCTTTTCCTTCTTTCTCTCCTTCCTCTACCTCTCTTCCTCCCCTTCTTCTTCTCCCCCTTCCTCATCTTCTTTCTCCCTTCAAAACTGTGATTTTTATTGATCTTGATGCTTGGGTAAGTTGCGATTCACCTTGTGATAGTTCAGTGATGTTTCCCCTTATGTTGATGCTTGAAATCTTGATTTTTCACTGATTTGGGTGGTTCGGTAAGTTGCGATTCACCTTGTGATAGTTCGGTGATGTTTCCCCTTGTGTTGATGCTTCAAATCTTGAGTTTTCAATGATTTGGGTGCTTGGGTA
>BFEA01000181.1:2545159-2559758 GCA_003427395.1 Chara braunii
CGGATCACTGGTATCTAAGTCTTCCGCTGTGTTATCTTGTACTTTGTATTGAAAGGTCGGTTCTTGTTCTGGTCTGCACGTTACAGTATGCAACATGTCTCCTCGATGGAAAGTCATGTCTGTTCGGCAACGAGTCAAAGGCCACAGTCCCAGTCCAGTCATAATCCCACGAGTGTTATGAACATGATTGTCTGATGAAATTTTATCAACACTCACTCACAGGAACTCCCGTACACGCCCATACATGCACAGAAGGAAGGGGAGAGGTAGTGGAGGGTCACACCACTCAGAAAAGAAAATGCAGCGGAAGACTCAGAGAAGCGAAGTGACAGAATACACAATTCAGTGAATTCTCTCCACAGAAGTCCCAACAATCATTCATCGAAGACAACCGAGCGATCACAGCCAAAAATCAATGAAGAGATGACAACTGAAACACAGTATTGCAACTGTTTATTAACTTAAGAGCATCGTTTTCACTGAATAACCTTAGAACAGTGTTGCGCTACCCTCAGAGGGGTAGCGCCTCAACTCCACCACCCGGAACAGCTAAAAATAGCACCGAAACCCCAGGTAACACCCAGTGCCACCCTGACATCCAACTCAGTGGCCTGCGCCAAAGTGAAACAGGCTCCTAGAGCCAATCGCCACCCAGAAGATGAAGAAGAAGCACAGCGCCAACAGTCCCTGATGAAGATGAAGTCCAGATGATGATATCCTCTGAGAAGATGCAGCTATGGCTGCATCGCCACTGGGACCCTACTCATGAGGAGGGTCAGCAGTGCACCACGTGCTCCAAGGCATCAGACCTCTGATAGCCCAGACCGCTTTGACTCCCAGAGAGTCAGAGCGGACAGCGTTGACCCCAGCCTGGTCAGCGCTCCGAAGGTCTGGCTATGTCCGCCGTCTCCACCACAGGAATCAGCAACCACGACCTGATACCGTGTGCGCAGCAACTTCCACCACGAAGTGTCAACTGCCAAAAGCCCAGGACCGATGTCCCCATCCTATCTATACTCTAACACTAGCCTAGACTGACCTAGACCGGACTGACTGACCGATCGGTACCGTTTCTGTTTCGGCCTCTAGGGCCTCTCCCTACCCGGCTACAGGCTATAGGACCGTCTATCAGCATAGGCCCATAGGGCCTCTGTCCTAGGGGTAGCCCGGGTCCTCTATTCGCAGTTAGGGTAGTTGTAGGAAAATCGAGTTAGTACTGGGCCCATATTTCTATATTTACAGATATGTCCCTCACGGATTTTCCATACAGGCAGGTCTCTAGGTTAGTCCTCAGCCAAAAGATTATGAATCTGTCCCTAACCATAGTACAGCCTCGTCATAGTGAGGCTACAGGCAACCTGGAACCAGCAAGTCATTGCACGAGTCAATCCTGATTCAGACCGGGAGTCCAAAAGACAGGCCCGATGGCCCAAAGCAGCACCAGACCATGGGAAGTGATACTGGGACACACACTTTGCAACAAAAGGTACTGGGCAGGAGTCTGAGGCACACTTGAGGCTGAACGCAGGCCACGCCAGACCAGTCCAGCACTATAAAGGACTGGCCAGCCTCCCGTTTGGCAGATGCTCATCTCGCATGAGAGTGTGGAAGTGCCGTGGCACTTGTGCACCAGATGTGTGCGAGCTGCGCTTAGCTGAGAGCAGCGCTACGTGTGAGGAAGAGGAGAGGGGCGCCGACTGGAAGGCAGGCAGCCATAGCTGCGCCAGCGCCAGTTAGTACATTAGTAGGGATAGTTAGTAGAAGAGTTCAGTGAGTAGTATTCAAAGTAGATCCTCGTGTGATAGGGAGTGTGCGTGCATGATGAGTGGGAGTAGACCAGGACAATAGACATAGAGGGAGAGAGAGAAGAAGACAAACGAGAGAGGGGGAGGTGTGAGCTATGGTGACACCTGTTGAGCACTGTTGTTGAAGTTTGGCAGCTGGCGCTGATGAGCGCCAGGCTTGGAACTCATGTTGATCGAAGAAGACTTGTAACTTTGTTCAGCGCTATACATTTTGGACTCACGAAATTCCTCTCTTAATCTGGTTATGAAAATTGAGTTGAGCTTCCTGGTTCTCATTTCATCTTCTATTGGGTTTTGTGTGAGACATCGCAATCTGTGAAATCTGTGTATATGCATGTGATCTGATGCACTCCAGCAAGTGATGAACAGTCGGGTTCCTTGCAAATGTGCGATAGCCCATGCAGTATGCCTCATTGAATGTCTAAGGGCCTTGCCAGGCCACCACTCTGTCTCAGGCCGAAAGGGGAAAAAGACCCCTATGTGGATCCAGGGCCTGAGCGGGTGACACTTGATCAAAGTCAACTGCCCGAGGCCAACAGTCAAAGTTAAAAGTGGACGCAGCCCAGGCCGCCGGTCAGACGCACACACTTGTTTGTATGCAGGTACCCAGACAGTATCAGGACCAAGTGGAAGTCTGCAACTGTACACAATCCAGGCCCTCGGCTGCGAGTCAATCTGCATGACTGTGGGTGGGAGACCTGAGGCCAGACTGCCTCGTCAAACACTATATAAGGCTTGGTCCCCAGGAGGTCAACATTCAGTCTTGCTATGCTGCATTGACGCTGGCTCAACGCTGGCTGGACGCTGGCTTGATGCTGGCTCAACGCTCGCTGGTCACTGGCTTGACGCTGGCTGTGTGCTAGCACCGTGGACGACGACGCGGGACTGTGGCAGCATGATGGTGCCTTCTCTACTGAGAGCTAGCATCTGCTGATGTGGCGCATGCCAACTGTCTTCATTTCTGATATGGCGTATGCCACCTGTCTTCATTGCTGATGTGGTGCATGCCACCTGTCTTCATTGCGGATGTGGTGCATGCCACCTGTATTCATTGCGGATGTGGTGCATGCCACCTGTCTTCATTGCGGATGTGGTGCATGCCACCTGTCTTCATTGCTGATGTGGCATTGGCCACGCTGTCTACATGAGGTGATTGGTCGCAACAAGGAGGGAGATCGGGTCTGTGGATGATTGAGGAATGGGATACTTACCTGAGGTTGACGTCGACATTGTGCGCTGCTGAATGCATCCATTGCCTTCACGAGAGAGCAGTGCCGCGTGGCACTTCTATGTGATCAGGACTTGGCAGACTCGTTTCTGGATACTGTTTGATGACGTGGAGGCGAGGGGAAGCCCGGAGAAGAAGTGGGTAATGTTGGGATACTCTCCTGGTGGTCATTGATTCTCTCTTCCACCCTCTTACTGTCCATTCACCCTCCACTCTCTTCGTCTACTGTAACGAGACATTGTATCAGAGATCACATATATGATTGTTGGAGATGTTATCCAGATCTGAGTTATCTTGCATTTCGACGTCTCATGAGTATCTTCCAGTCTGGGTTCATTACAATTTGGTATCAGAGCATACGTGCTTCGTCCCAATCTGCTGTCAGGCGCCATGAGGCGCGCAGGTAAGTGGGAGGTGCCGCACGTGTTAGGGACGAAACATATTTATCAACGTGCGTGAGTAGTCACATGTTTAGACATTGAGTACCGCACCTCCCTTGAAGGTGATGACGTGGACACTCTGAAGAAGAAGACGGCGACATTGCTTATGTGGTGCTTTGTTGCTGACGTGGCACTTGGATACCGGCGAGACCATCGTTGGCAACAGGCTGGCGTGGCGCTGGTGAAGAGAGAAACAGTGTGGATATTGGGATCGCTAACGTGGCGCGCTACCTACGTGGCATGACATAGGGGTGCTGAAGTGGCATTGTAATATTGGCAGGGGCATTGTTTGACGTGGCACGTACCTGTGTTGCGATTGCCTGCTGACGAAGCGCTCCACACTTTAATCTGATGTGGCATACCAGTGTTGGATGTGTTTGCAGACCGTGCATTGCTGACGTGGCATCCCCCTCGAAGACCTTCTAGGTCATTGGCGCTGACATGGCAGACTTTGTAGAGCTACTGTGTTGCATTCTAGGGGTGACACGTGGCATGCTTGCCACGTTGCTGTGGGTGAGGTGTTGATCTTGCACTTGTGTGCTGGCAGACGGTACGGTTTCACGATTTGTTGTACTGTCACGTGCCGGCCCTTGTTTCTGGTTGCATTGGTTTTGTAGATGTTACAGCTGTAGAGGAATGCAGGTTGGCAATTGATTGTTGTTGATTGTGTTGGCTGACCTACTCACTTGTTTGGCTGTTTTGTGGTTGTTGTGCATACTCACTTGTGTGTTGTTGTCTTGATCACACTGGTGGTGGCTGCGGTACCTGCACACTTTCTGTAGGACGTCATCACACATAGAACAGAGCAAAGTTCGAAGTAGAAATAAATTGAGAATCTGGTTCTTCTTATATGCCTTTGATTATTTCTTGCTGTAGGAAAATTGTGTGTGGCTGTGGAATTTATTTCTGTCTTTGAAATTATTTATTGTGGAGCATTCACACGCTGGGAAATACGACTTGATCTTTGTCGGGAAATATGACTTATCTTGCTGTAGGAAAATTGTGTGTGGCTGGGAAATGTATGCGTGCCTCCATTCTCACGTGGTATATACCTCTTTTCCTCTTTCATATCCCTCTCACCGTCTATGCCAATGAGAAGGGGGGGGAACTCGGAACTCGTGGTCAGATTGATGCAAGAAGGCAGACCTTGTTAGGCCTTCTTCGCCAGTTGCTCGGCAAAATACACGGTGTCGGACGAGAAGTTGAACGGCTGGTGTACGGACAGTTTAATCTGCGTGCTGCAGAAGGTGAACTGGAAGACGCTCAGACAACCGTCCTGATGCTGGAAACCGGAACGAGAGTCGAGGAGCTCATCAAGCAAGGGCGAATAGCCCTTGACCGTTATGTCGCTGAGTCTGGGAAAAGATGGACCGAAGAAGAAAAATGAAGGAAGAAGAAGGAAATGAAAAAACAGAATTGTCTGTAGAAATTATGGAGGAAAATGTCAGGCAACTAGAAAACACGTTGAAGGAAGAAAGAAGGAAGATAAAAGAATTCTGGAGAAAGAAAGAAGAACGAGAACAGGAAGAAAAAATGATGGATGAACTAAGGCAGAGATTCCATTATGAAGAAGCAGGCACTGAACTTGCATCCATTTTGCAGTCTATAATGGTTTATCTAGTCCACCTTGAGAAGAAGATAGATAGCAACACTTCCGCATTGGAGACAGTGACCAAACTTCTTAAGGGCAAGGACAAGGTAAGGATCGAGGAGGAGACCCGGGGGGAGGAAGTAAAGAGAGAACCTCAAGAAGAACTCATGAAGGATGCACTAAAGAAAGTCGCGCCGAAGAAACCGGAAGGATCCAAGAAGGAACGCGAGAAGCCGGCAGAGAAGAAAGAGGAACCCGCCAAAAAGGAAGAATCGGCCAAAGAATTAGAAAAAACGAAGAGGAAGGAAAAGGTGAAAATGAAATTACCATTCACATACAACTGTGAGGCACAAGGCCTCGGTATGCCCTACTGGGCCCTGCCATCTGTAAGGTCGCCGGCCCTAAGTGAAGGCAGCCCCCTAGGCCTATTTTGGACTATCACGCAACTTGGGAAAATTCGGGCAGTTGTGCAGCGCCAGTTGGTTGAGAGCGCCCAGGCCCAGGCTGCCTTTCTCGTATGTAACTAAGGCAGGCCCTGGGAGTTGGGCACGGGTAACCACCACAGGCCCTGTGACTCAGTTACCGGAAGCTTTTGGACCGAGGCCCAGTGCAGGCAGGCCGCACGCAGCAGGCAGGTCACTTCCATTTAGGAAAGTGCCTGGCCCAACACTCCTCATTCGGGCACTCGCTTCATGCTGCGCAAGCGCTGCTGGCCCGCACTCAAGCGCTCACGGGCGAGCTGGATGAGCAGGCAGCCATAGCCGAGCTGCGCTGTTGTATGCTGGATGAGGCACATGGTGGTCCTTGGGTGCATGTGGCATCTGTGAGTGGGGGGATCGAGGTTGTGAGTGATACGAGAGACATACCTGGTGCTTGAGGCGAACGACATTGGCTGAGATCTGCTCGTACTTCGGGGAGTTGTTGACGTCACCAGTGACATTGTAGATTAGGCAAGATAGGATCTGCCATTTGTAGTCTGGGCGCATGTCGACATTGGTTCTTTGTTGATGATGATGAGACTATTCCAACATTGTCACATATGAGTTTTTGATGTGCTCTTATTTGGTGAAACTCATGTTGCAATTCTGCTTTTTGGCTTGAGGTCACGACTATCTGGTCTCATGTGTATGATGCTGCTTGGCGCTCATTCTCCTTGCAATTTGGTATCAGAGTTGTGGTACGTTACGCTCATCTGGCGCTCGTCTTCTTCCTATGAGGCACATGCATGCGAGCGGCTGTAGGGAGTGTATAGTGAGGAGGGCGAAGATAAGCAGGCGACCCAGGTGGAGAGGGGATCGCCAGGAAGGCTACGTGGTGTATAGTGGGTGTTTCTAGTGTGATGAGAACTATCTGATGTGCGATTGATGCTGAGGTGGAACGGCGGTGTAATGCTGGTTGTGCCGAAGGAGCAATTGGTCATCACAGTCGGCATCAGGTCATCTGGTGAGACCATCTGTGGTTGGGGGCAGCTATTTGAGGTACGTTGCAACTAACCTTATCTACCCTCTTCGACACTTTTTACCGTGAGGATGTGTGTTTCGTCTTGAGAGTCCTCTCATGTGAGGAGTCCAGTGCGCGCAACCTTGAGAGTCGGCATTGTTCACGTGGAGCATCTGGAAGGACAAGGCGGAGCTATCTAAAGGGCCCTGGACGAAGCAGTGGGTCACAGTCACCATGCCAACCCACCGGGAGTAGAGCACGCATCCTTTGCTGCTTTGTCCTTTGTTTGCTTGCTACGCTAATAGATGGGTTATGAGGGGCAGGCCAGCCCTACAGGGGAGACGAGAACCGGGCGTCTATAAATAAACACCGATGGGGTACCTTCCATTGGTTGTGATCGTTGTCCTGTCTGCGACGTTAAAGAATTCTTGAGGACTGCGGGGGCCGTCCTTAAACGCCTCCTGATCAGCCAATTGGTCGGTGTAAGACTCGCTGCACGCGAGGATAAACAATGTGCAGGGCTGGCCAGCTCAGCATATACTCGGGGCACAGAGGCGGGCCGTGTGCGCACCTTTAGACACGCACGCTATGCTGGATCGCTCAGGGACGCTGACGTCAAGTGACCATCAAGAGGGATTGAGGGAGGGGTAGATTCCAGGTGATAAGTTCGTGGCAATTCCATTCTGCCAATATCCACACAAACGATTTTATTTTTGTTCATGATTAGTTAGATGGACTGCCATTGACATCTAACAGACAACAATAGTTAGATTTGCTCTCTGTTCGTGGATTAATCAAGTAAAAGTAGTTTCGTTTGTAGGAATTTGAACTTACCTGTTGAAACAAAATGTATATACTCCGACTTAGCCACCGATTGATTATTAAACCGGTTTGTGCACTACGTTGCGGTAGGCATCGAGTGTGACCTGGTGCAGTTTGTCTATAGTTCTGTAGCTTATGAGCGACAGGGAGACCACCAGCGAGGCACAGCTACAAAAGGCTTTAGGGGAGATAAAGGCGGAGAAAGAGAAGATGATTAGAAGAAGTGCCAGGATGCAGCACAGACAAGCGAATATTAATGAATTAGAGGTGATGGACCTGTCAGAGATGGATGATGATGTGAGGACCTTGAGGACGGTCGTGCTAGGTGTAGTAGAGATGCAGCGTTACAGGACATCCAGCACAACCTGGCCGTGTTGGTCGGGCGAGCTCAGGCGGCGCCATCAACATCAGGGCTTGGTGCCTGGCCCGTGATACAACCTCCTTTTGTCCCACCGGTGATTGGAGTATCCCCATACACCTTGCCAACATCGGTTTAAGCCGTTTTCCTAGGTATGCCGCTAACAGGAGGGTTCTCAGCAGGTCCTAGAGTGCGAGTTCCTGTACAGACAGTGTATTCCCAACCTCCGTAGCAGGTTGTCGTAACTGGGCAGCTTGTTGTCCCGCAGTCTGCACAATAGCAATTAGTGCAGCAGCCTACGCCCCAGGGTCCACAGCCCGGAGTGGGACAGGTGTCGGGGCAAGGTAAGTGGGTCCCAAAGACGGCCATCGCCTCGCCTAAACCTCTTTTGAGGGGATAAGAGGGGGAAAGACCTCGACACATGGTTGAGGTCAGTGCTAGTCTACGTCAAGTGCAAGTTGACCTTGCCGCGCAAGGAAGTGTTTGTGGCTGCCTCCTACCTTGAGGCGAGTGCAGCAAGATGGTTAAGCGGGCTAGTGCAACTGCAGGGGTACAGTCATGACTTCCGCGCTTGGGCAGTCAACCAGAAACTGGAGGACTTCCTTACGTTGGTGGAGGAAAGGTGGCATGATCCTCAAGAGGCCCAAAAGGCCACTGACGCGATCCTGACTCTGAGCAATAGACCGTTCAAGTCAGGTAGGGATGCCACAGACGTGGTAGAGCGTCTGATTTGTGTTCCTGGAGTTCGTTACGACTCCCAGGTCTTACTCACCACTTATCTAAGGTGTCTTCCTGTGCCCCTCAGAAATTAGTTGGCGGGTGAGGCAAACATCAATGTGCACAACTTTCCCTCGTTTAGCAAGAAGGCGCTAGACCTGGATGCAAAGATAGGGCATGGGCACCAACCCACTACGGATGGTAGAAAGAAAGCACCGCCTCCCAATTGGAAGGCGAAGGATCGTATTATGTTCGTCGATAACGACGGTTCCACCATCGAGTTGGATGATGACTTCCAGGAGGGAGTCGGTCAGAGGCGGGTTAAAAGGGGTGGAGCAGTCACTGCCTCAGTGCAAAAAGGCAAGGCGACCGGTAGACGCCGTGGAGGTTCCCGGTCAAGAGTCAAGTTGACCCTAACGCTTCTCCATGGGAGAAAATGGGTCTCACAGAGGACGTGTGGGGAGACTGGTACGCCAGGCAGGCCTGTATTCGTTGTGGTCAATATGGCCATAACCAGTTCAAGTGCCGCAACAAGAAGGTGACCGAGAAGATCCCGCCTACAATGGGGCAGGCGTTGGGATCCTCCGCTCCCGGAGGTAGCAAAAAAATTGTGGCCAGTAGTTCTGGCACTACTCCGGGAAACATGTCCGGCCAGTAGGAATAGTAGTTGTTCCTGTTGGGGGTCGAGGTGGTGGACACACCCTCACCATCTCGAGAGATGGCCCAAGTTAGTGACTCCATTACCGTCCCGCAAACACATTCGGATCCAGCGATCCTTTGTTCGCTGAATGTGTTCGAGTCCTTAGAGGAGTTATAGGAGTGGTCTAGATCGAGAGAAGGTTAACGGAGACCCTAATTTTTAGACCACTTGCCATTCCATTTATATGAAAACCAAAGGGTCATTTTAATCAAACTTGCCACCAATGCACGGCCTTGTCAAAAAGCTCCGCCGTTGTCCTCGACGTGAGTCAAGGCGTTGCCCAACGCCGGACACAACCTCGTGATGAAGTAGTGTTTGACGGCCTTGAAGCCCATCTGAACGTGTGACGAATGCCAACCGTTGGTACTCGGCAATCCAATCAACACTCGGCATCGTGCCTTGTTCGAAGGTCAGCAATTTGTCCATTGCCTTGATCTCCGGCGGCTCAACTTTGAACCTCTTATGCCACATCGCCTTTAGATCATCCCAGTTGATCTTGGTTTACAAGTCTGCAGCTACCACCTCGTACTTGGGCAAGAGATTGTCCAACCATGCTTGGCACGCGCCCCCCGATCAGGAATATAAGTACGTGTGTTTCTTGTCCTTGCTGACGTGACGTAGCTGCAACTTGAGTTCAAACTTGAGGAACCACGGAATTGGGTCTGTCTACGTCGAATCGCCGAAGATTTCTTGACTATCGAATTGTGGAGTCGTCTCGCATAGTGCCGAACTCAGGTTGGCGGCGGCAGCACTGATCCGCTGCTCCAGTTGTTACATGGCGGTTTGATGTAGCTGCGTGCCGTCCTTGAGGGCTCCAAGATAATGATTAATTCCAATATTACCACGTTGTAAGCCTCCTGAAGTTTATAAAGGCTTTTCCGACATGCTCTTGTCCTGTCGAATTCACAGTAAGTCGAATGTCCAGAGTGCAAAATTGATTGCACAGGTTCTTTCTTCTTGTTAGAGCCTTTCGTAATTAACTTCAGATAACCTAACGGTCACCAACATACTTGCTCGAGCAGGTCACGTGCCCGAAGTCGCTGGGGCCATGGAACCGCGAGGAAATTAACGAAACGGGAGGCGGCAAAGGACCGCAAGAAAATGGCAAAGGCAACCCTTCCCCCGAAAAAGGAGAAGGACCGCCGAAAAAAGTAAGGACGTGGGACGCGCGCCGCAAGGAGAAAGGAAGGGAGATGAGGTGCCGGCGCATGAAGACATAGCTCAAGCCAAAGGCGGCCACCGGGATGCGACGCCGAGAGGGCGAAGGGGGCCACAGGCCAAGTAAGGATCCACACCCGGGGAAGACGGTGCGCGAGACGTAAGAAAACACAAGGGGAGGAGGCCGCCATAAGGCGGAAAGACGACAGGAACATCGATGGGACCATACGACACCAATGGGTCAAGTACCGGGGACCACATGGGACCTAGCAAAGAGGCGGCACCAATGGGTCAAGTGCCGGGGACCACATGGGACCTAGCAGAGGTGCGACACCAATGGGTCAAGTACCGGGGACCACGTGGCACCAATGGGACCAGTGTCGGGGACCATGAGGGGCTAAGCAAAAAAAAAATAATGACGATACTAGCACGGGACCAGTGTCAGGGACCACGTGAGGCTAGGCGGAAAATGCGGTACCGGCGAGACAAGTACCGGCGGGACTAGTGTCGGGGACTACCGTCTTCACCCGAATAGAACGCCAGTCATCATAGCTGTATTTGGTGCAACTTTCAGTCTACATACAGTGATAATGACCAGGTGTTCTATTCGGGTGAAGACGGTAGTGCGGGACAAGTGGCGGGGACCTGTGACGTCCCAAGAAAAAAATGGCGGCATGGTATGCAGTGTTTAAAAAAAAAAAAAAAAAAAGTTGCACCGTCGGAGATCTTGACGGCCAAAATTATTAGCAACACTAGTGCAAGCACTAGTGGGAGCAAGCGGGAAGGCTAAAAGAAAAATAAAAAGTAAGAAAACAGGTAATAGGAGGCATGGGAGCAACCCGAAAAATCTCGGATTAGCCTCCCCCAAGAAAACGGGGCCAAGAGGACCCCACTTGAGAAAAACAGGCTCCCTGGGAAAAATCAGTGCATGAAGGCCTACCGTTTGGGAAAGAGAAAGGCTAATGGTGGCTCCCAAGGGCAAAGTAGGGCCACAACTGCAGTCGGCAAAATAACGGACTGGCCCTTGGGCATAGGAAGGGGCAAAACTAAGAGGAAGAGGCAAAAAAAGGGCCTTAACGGACACTTGGCATGCAAAAAGAAAAAGAAAAAGAAAAAGAAAAAGAAAATGTGGGAGAATAGGACAAGGAGAGTGAGAGGGAGTGAGTGAGTTGGCCGTCAGTAGGGACTGCAGCAAGTAGGGACTGCCAAGTCCCAACTGTCCAAGAAAGGAGGAAAAAGAAAAAGAAAATAAAAGAAAAATGAGAAAAGGGCCTTAACGGCTAGTTGACACTTGACATGCATAAAGAAAAAGAAAAGAAAAAGAAAATGGGAGGTGAGAGAGGATGAGTGAGGTGGCCGTCAGTTGGGACTGCATCAAGTAGGGAATCCCAAGTCCCAACTGCCAACATGTGGAAGAAAAGAAAAAGAAAGGGAAAAGAAAAAGAAAAGAGAAGAATAGAAAAATGGGGAAAGTCAAAAGGGCATTAACGGACGAAAACGGCCACCTAGGGAGGGCATTTTGGACCAGATTCACTTTGGGCATATAGCGGTTACAAAGGAACTTGATTTGCTTTGATTTATGCAAAGAAAATCAAAGAAAATCAAGGCCCCTTGCAACCGAAAATTAACGGATTGCATGGGGGAGGCCAAACACATGTTTTAGGTGCATCAGGAGCCAAAATGGAGACCGGATGCACTTGGTTTGGCCGTTTTGTTTTCTTTCAGTGAGGGGTTAATTGTGGGGCATTGGGATAATGGAAATAACCCCTACCGTAGTCCGAGTTTCAACGGACTGCATAGGGAGGGGCAAATACGAGTTTTTGGGGCTCCGGGAGCCAAAATTGAGCTCGGATGCCATTGGAAAATTAACGCTTCATTTTCCTTGGGCATGGGGCATGACGTGGGGCTGTGGGGCTAGAACATTGGTTGTGGCTGCAGTCCGAGAAATGGCGGACTGCATGGGGATGGCTAGGCCTGCAGGAAATAAGCCACGGCACGCCCAAAAGACTAGAAAACGGCGCCGCAGGCATAGGGGAGCATAACGGTAAATGGTGACGGCAAGGCGGGGGTCCCGCGGCCGGGAAAATAAACGGCACACTTGAGGCATATGGGAACAATGAAATGGGATTGTCGGGGACATGGGAAGTCCCAAATTAAAATTGGGCAGCAACCGGGATGACGCCGGGGGCCAAATGGGCCCAAAATAAAAATTGTCGAAAATCGGGCGTTACCGATGGCACCGCCGACGGGGTGGAAAAATGGAACTAGCACGGGGAAATGGCGGGGACTTGAGGTGTCCCAAGGGAAAACACTAGCCAAGGTGGGGAGTGGACGTGCAAGGCAAACGGCACCGCCGAGATCGAAGATCTCGATGGTGGAGAATATTAGCACCACTAGTGCAAGCACTAATGGGGCTCAAACGGGTGAAGCGGGAGTGAAAAGCAAAGCAAGATGAGGGCTGCCCAGCAGTCCGAGATATCTCGGACTAGCTAGACATGGGAAAACAAAAGCCCAAGGGGCTTCCTACAAGGAAAAGGCTGTCCTTAGAAAATTGGAGCCAAGGGGGCTCAAAATTGAGCAAACGGGAGCAAATTGGAGCACCCTATGAGCATGGGGGTGACATCATTGTGATCTGGGGTTTAACGGCCAACAACCGGCCATGAACCTGGCGTTGAAAAAGGCTCTAGAGCCTAGAAAGAGAGAACACAACAATTTGATACTTGTCGCAACAAAAAGAAAAGAAAAAGAAAAGAAAAGGGAGAGAAAATGGAGGGAGAATGAGACAAAAAGGGAGAAATGGGTGGAGGAGAATATGTCGGCCCATTGGGATTGCTGCAGTAGGGACTGCCAGGTCCCAATGATGACCTCATCCCTCGTAGATCCAAGGAGGATAGGCCGGATTGCTGAGATAGGGGCCATATCTCGACAATATCTGAATTAAAGAGGGCAAAAAAAAAAAAAAAGCAAAAGGGGGAAATGTGGTTTTCTTTTGAGCCATGGATCTGAGATCAGATCTCATGGTGGAAGGAAAACAGCCGTTTTTTGTGGGCCAGCACAAAACGGTTAGATCCGGAATGAGGTGGCAGCCAAAAATGGAAAGAAACAAAAGAAGGAAGAAGACGAAACAGTGCATTTGGCCCAAAAAGAGAGCTAGATGCACCAAAAATTGAAAAATTGAGCCTATAGGCTCAAAATTGACCCAAGGACCACCATGGGGTAGCTCGGAATATTGGTGGCCTTGGATTTCAGCCTGATCCAAGGCTGAAAATATGCCGCCACTTGGAAAAATGGTCCGGCCTACCCAAGGGAGGCCGAAACTCCCATATAGGCTACCCCGTGGACCTTGGATTCAAGGGGGCAGCATTTTCCAAAGGGTTGGAGGTCTGGAAAAAGGCCCAAGGGGCAGGTCGAGTTGGTACCAACCACTCGGACTGCGTGAACCTCGCCAACAAGAGGCCCAGGTGCCCCCGAAGAGGCCTAGAGGTGAAAATTGGCCTTGGGGGTACCTCGGTTCTCTATGGGGCACTTGAGGAGGCCCATGGGCTGGCCAGACTACTGTTCCCATCCTATATAAGTTGGGGATTCAGTCCGCCACACTCACATTTGCATGAGGAGTGCCCATGCTGCCCGAATGAGCCTGTGAGAGCTTTAGAGCTACTTGGAGAGGAGTGAGGGGAACCGCTACCAGTCTGGGAGTGTAGAGGAGGTTGTGAGCTAGTGAGGTGGACTCTACAAGCTAGTGGTAGTGGAAGGAGGTGATCCGCCATAGCTCCCACGCTAGTGAGGTAGAAGGCAAGGCTGAGAGGGGTCCCATTAGCCCTCCTAGAGGGGAGGACTCCCTAGCCTTAGTAATAGGAGCATGTGGCAACTTGGGGAGAAAAGAGAGAGAAAGGCTTGAAGGAGAAGGGAGCCACAGCCAAGAGGAAGGAAGCTTCGATGAGAGTTGAAGACATCCAAGGGGTGAGTGGAGAGGCACCTCCCCTTCTCCTCCCTTCTCTTCTTCCTCCTCTCCCTCTCTTCCTCCTTCCCTTCTTCTTTTCCTTCTCCTTCTTCTCCTTCCTCTTCTTCTTCTTCCTCCTCTTCTTCTTCTTCTTCTTCTTCCTCTCCTTCTCTATCTTCTTCCCCTTCCTCCCCCTCTTCCTATCCCCCTTCTTTCTCCCCCCTCTTCTCTCCATCTTCCTCCTTTCCTCCTCCTTGTGTATGTGAGTCTATGTGAGTGATTCTCTCTCCTTCTCGCCACTTTTCACTTGTTTTTCTACTTGGGTGTGAATCGCAACTCCTATGTTGATGTCAACTAGTGTTTGAGTGATGTGAAGTGCATGTTTTGTCTATTTCTTCAC
>BFEA01000181.1:2565852-2582722 GCA_003427395.1 Chara braunii
CCCGGCCAATCCCGCAGGTGCGCAGAGTGCACGCTACGCCGTGTGGCTCTCCCCTGGCCAATCCCGCAAGTGCGCAGGGTGCGCGCTGTGTCGCGCCGCTCTCCCCCAGCCAATCCCGCTAGTGCGCAGGGTGCGCGCTGTGTCGCGCCGCTCTCTCCCAACCAATCCCACTAGTGCGCAGGGTGCCCGCTGTGTTGCGCGCCTCTCCCCTCTGTTCTCCGCATGTGCCCGGTCATGTGCGTAGTGGTGCGCGCTTCCTCTCCTCCCAGTCCCGTTGGGGTGCGGCTGAGCGACGCGCCAAGATGCGTGTACGGTGACGCACGTTCCCCCCCCGATCCGACGTGCGTGGTGTGGTGCTCGAGTGCACGCCCGCACGCTCGCTCCAGCTCCCGATCCGTACATGGTAAAGAACGCGCACGCGCACCTGTGTGCGCTGGTCCTGTTCCCGATCCCGTCCCGTGCGCGAAAGTGCGTGCCAATGTCCCTTGTCCGATCCGCAGCGACGGGGGTGCGTGCGGGTGTGCGCGGCTCCCCCGCTCAATCACCGAGGCGCGCGGGTGTGCACAGTCGCCCGTCCCCCTCTGCTTCCACCGTGCGCGGGCGAGCACGGGCGCGCGCAGTTGCGCGCGGGTGTGCACAATTGCCCGTTCCCCTCTCTCCTTCCACCGTGCGCGGGCGAGCGCGGGCGCGTGCAGTTGCACGCTATCCCCCCGCCTCGTCGTACGCGGGTATGTGGACGCGCATCTGTCCCGCCGTTGTGCACCGGTGTCCAGCTCCTCCCGTGCGTGTCTCAGTCCGTACACGTCTCCCTTCCGTAGGCCTCTGCCTGGGCGTGTCGGAGGTGCTTCCTCCCGAGTGTGTCACAGTCCGTGCGTCCCGGCTCCCGTGCGTGTCGAAGTCCCGTGCGCCTCTCCCTCGTGCATGCGAGAAGTGTCTCATTCCTGGGCCCGGTTGAGCTTAAGTACTCCGTCGGGCCCCTCCCCAAGTGTGAGCTTCGGCCTCGTGTGCATCGACGCTGCCGACAACTTGCAGCGCCTCGGTACCGGGCCTACGCCCGGGCCTGATTGGGCCCTCGAAAAATCCCCGGCGGAAAGGGCCTTCCTGTCGGGAACTGGGCCCTTTGCAGCGCCCTGGTACCGTGGCTACCCCCGAGCCTGTCCCAGACTCGCCTGGGCCTAGGTGGTCCCCACGCCCCTTTGGAAGAAAAATCAACTGGTCCAGTGGGACCCTTGCCCGTAGCGCCGGCCTGCCTAATGGTCGGTGAGTCTCGACCAGGTAAAGTAGCCTCATTGATCTTAGCGTCGGTCTGCCTCATGGTCGGTGAGTCCCGGTCCGACAAAACAATATGAAGCAAGGATGTCGCCGCCCCGCTCTTCGGAGTGTCGTCCCGCCGCATGGTCGGTAAACGTCGGTAGCCCCGTTGGTCGTAGTGTTGGTCTGCCTCATGATCGGTGAATCACGACCAGGTAGAATACTGTTGAGTGAGGGTCTCGTTGCGTGCCCTTGCAAAGGAAGTAAAGTGCGGCGTAGTATTGGAGCCCCCCGACAGCACCCCCCCCTTCCCATTCTCGACGTCCCCGGCGAGCGATCTTGGTGTATGAAGGAAGAATGTGGAAAATTTGTTGACTCCTAATCTCTACCCATCAACCCAAGATCATCCTCTCTGTCTTGCCCGGACGCCTTTGCTTCGCTTTTCATTCTTGCTTCGCTTTTTCTTAGTTGTCCTCTTTTTAACCGTAAGCGTTTCTCTGCTCCGCTGCGTCTATCTTGTCAGCTGCGTTTGTTTTCCCTTCTTTATATGGTCTGCACCTCTCTGATGGTTCTTTAATCTTACGTTTCCTCTGCTTTTTTGTCGCAGCCAACTTGATGATCTCGTATTTGCCTTTTTTTGTAGTTTTGCGTTGGGTACGTCGGACCCCTAGGACTTTCTCTTGTCTGCTTTTCAATGATCGCCTAGAGGACTCCCCTACCTCAGAAGTGGATGCTGCCGTAGACTCTTCTAAGTGCTGATTAGGGGTCTCTCCTACTTGAGAAGTGGTTGCTGCGATAGGTTGATCAAAGTGCTCAACCTTCTTCGTACATTTATCCGGACATGGAGTAGCCTTTTTTCGGGCTTTAAATACTTTTAAGCGGGCTCCAGACACCGGTTCCTTCCATCTTGTGTCGTCTAATTCCTCTATCAAGTAGGTTCCGCCTTCTAGTTTTTTGACCACTCGGTAGGGCCCCATCCATCTGTTTGCTAGCTTCCATGTCCATGTTCTCTCTAATGAGGAGTCATAGAGCAGGACTAGGCTTCCTGTAGGTATCCCTTCTTGCCTGACCCGAAGATTCTTATCCCATCTTTCTTTCTCTTTTCCTCACTGGGTCTTTAGCGTCTCTATGGTGTCTAAGACGCTGCTCTCAAGAGTTTCAGCTATTTGTTTGATCCTTGCGGCCAGCAATTACTCCCTAGTCGATATGAAATTCTATAGGTAAGGGGCAATGCCGTTCGAACCACAAGGTGTAAGGTGGGTATCCCGTAGTTGCACGGACCGTAATGTTATCTGCGCAGACTGCGAATCTCAGATACTTCGACCAGTTCTTCTCCTTTCCTTCGCACCATTTAGCGAGCGCGTTGACTAGAGATTGGTGCCCCCTTTCTACAGGAGCATTAGTTTGAGGATGATATGTTGTGGATAGTGATACTCGTATTCCCGATCTCTGAAGCAATTCTTGGACTTCCTTAGCCATGAACTTCGATCCTCTATCCATGACGATCTTCCCTACGCAACCGTATCGAGTGATATATTCAGTCAAATACCCACTAACTGCTTTGCCAGTTTTTTTGACGTAGTGGCCATGCCTCGACGAATCCAGTCAAGTCGTCTCTAATGTACATGATGTAGTTCATCCCTCCTTCTCCCTTGGGCATCTTAACTAAGTCTACGTGAACTTTTTGGCCTACTGCTATTGGATAGGAAGGAAACAAGGGCTCCTTATACTTAACTACCGCCCTCTTCTGGCATTCTACGTATGTAAGACAGTATGATTCCACGTCCTTATATAAGCCATCCCACCAGTAGAGGTTCCTAATTTTTTCGAAAGTTCTTTTAACTCCTCTATGTCCTCCGATGATGCCGTCGTGAAGTTCCGCTATTATCTTCCGACGCTCGTCCTCATCACAGCCCACTGTCATTGGCATTTCGTTTTTAGGTGGTCTCTTAAAAAGGTGCCCCGCCTTGAGGCAATACTGTTGAGCTTCCTTCCTAAGCTTGTCATCTAACTCGATTTCCCCTATAAGATACCGCCATATCTTATGATACTTGCCAATGTATAAATTCTCAAGGAATAAGGAAGTTCCTCCTGCAGTGGGCTCCATTTTTAAGGAGCTGATGTCCATTTGTAAAAATTTGCCAATACCACTAGGCGACCCTAGGTCTCCCTCTTCTAGTGGGATTCGCGAGAGTCCATCAGCAACTGAATTCTTAGCCCCGGATATTCGCTCTATTACGTAGTCAAACATCCTTATATGCATGAGCCACCTTGTGATCGTTGGGTCTGTCAATGAGAAGTTTTTTTGTAAGACAGTTGCCAACGCCGTCGGATCGACCCGTAGTACGAACCTTCGTCCGTAAATATAATGTCGGAAAATATTTAAACAGTGTAGCACTCCTAGAACTTCTTTCTTAAACTGTGAGTAGTTCCTCTCGGTGGCGTTTAAGGTTTTACTCTCAAACTGAGAGGCCTCTCGTTGCCGGCCTGATCCTTTTGAGCCAAGACTCCACCAATAGAGGCAGGTCCCGCATTCGTACATACCACGAATGACCGATTTTTTTCGTTTTCGAAGTAAGGGACTCCAAGGACTTGACCTCCTTCCTTAAACTTCTCTTTTAGCTTTCTTACTGTATCCTCTTGTTCACCCGTCCATTGCCATTCTACTCCCTTGCGCAAGAGCTTTCTTAGCAGTTCGGCCTTTGCAGCATAGCCTTTTATGAAATTCCTCCAGAATCCGACCACCCCTAGAAACTGGCGTATGTCAGTGGTATGTCGTAGGGGAGTAGGCCAGTTCATAAGCTTTTCTAACTTTGCCGGGTTTGGGCGTCTGCCATTTTTGTCGCAGATATAACCCAATATCTTTATAGAGGATACCCATCTGTTTTTTGTTCCACTGACGATAAGGTTCGCATCCTCTAACTTCATTAATACTTTCTCGATATCCTCTGCGTGGGTAGCTACGAATTTCCTCACTCCAGGTCTCACCTCTGTCTCATCTTTCTCATACGGCCCTTTGATCGGGAAATCCAAGAAAACCTCCACCAAATTTGGTTTAAATTCTCCCAGAACGGCCACCATCGCTCTGTGGAAGACGGCAACACCATTAGTCCACCCCATTGGGACCACCATCATTTGGACTAGTCCTAACGGCGTATGCATCGCTGTTAGATGCCTGTCTCTGTAGTCAAGCGGAATCTCATCATAGCCCGAGAAAAGGTCGCAGACTGAGTAAATTGAACGCCCAGTTGAGCCTTTGGATAGGAGATCCGCGTTAGGGATTGACCCAACGTCCCTCACAGTGACCTTATTTGTTTTTTGTAAGTCCTGTATCCATCGTAGCTTCCCGTTTGATATTCGTATGAAGAACCACCGGTTGGCGTAGGCGCTCTTACAAGGCTCCGCTACGAATGTCCTTATCTTCTCCTCTAGAAAGTCGACTATCATTTCCTTTTCCTTCTGTGCACACTACCATTCGGCCTCATTCCATGGAGTATAAGGGACCGTATAGATTTTTTAAGTTTAGCATATCGTGGATCTATTCGCCCTCTTTCTGTGTCACAAAAGGCTTCTGCCTTGTCGCATACTCTTAACGTCTCTATTATGAGTTCTCTCTCCTTTTCTGTTATATTGTTGTCGCCTATATCCATTTCCTTTAACCTGTCTTCAGTAATTCTCTGCCCTTCAGCGGCCTTTTGTTCTCTGATCATCTGAGTAATTTCTTCTTCACTGATCCCTATTTCCCCGGTCCTATCATGGCTGACCGCGGCTGGCTTGACATTTTGGGCTACAGTTTTGTATCTCTTTCCCCCGCCGTGTGGCGGAATTCCTCCAAAAAAGACAGGTTTATGCACCCACCGAATTCCTCATCGTCAGCCTTTTTTGCATAGGTTGTTCCGTCCACCACATACTTACTTTCTAGGTCCTCGACGTCAATCTTTTTTCCTCTCACTTTGTGAGGTCCCTGTGTGAGGTCTTCAGATATCATTTGACAAGTTCTCGTATTTAGTCTTCCTTTCTTTGGCAATGAAATCTTATGACGTTTGTCAAATTCGTTCACGGTCTTCAAGGTAACCCTGCTACCTTGAGGTCCGTCTATGGTAACTGTCTGACTTCCGTCCCGCTTATTTTCGGTGGTGGCGTTGACCCATGTCAGCCATGTCCTTCCAAGGATTATTTCTGACGAACAATGCTCGACTGTAAAGACGGGCACAATGACTTGATTTCCGTCGATTACTATCTTGGCTTTATGGCATACCCCAAGCGCGGGTTGCTTGAGTTTGTTAGCGGATATCATGGTCATAGCTACGGTCCTGTCTACTTCTAAGCCAAGGTTTCGGGCCACCTTGTCCTCACAGACAGTGTACTCAGATCCGTCATCGACTATAGCCTCCATGCCTATGCCATTGACTGTGATGTTGAGCTTTCCACTGGCAAGGACGTAAAAGTAGTCGCTTCCACCGTCACTAGTTTCTACTCGTTTGCCTTCTTCGTTTTGTGTCGTTAGGACTGAGGTTTTCGCCTCCTCCTTCTGTTGTCCAGAAGCTGTCTCTGGTAGCGGTACTTTAGTTTTCTTCATCATACCTATTAATTCATCCCTCGTCGGGCCACAACCTGCTATGAATTCCTTGAGGGTGATAGGGATTAGCATATCCATGACCCTTCTTAATGGTTCCCGTAAATCGACTTCGTCTAACGAGCTTTTTAGGTGAAACTTCTTGGCCGCTCTTTTTCTTGGGGATTGGGGTGACTTAGGCGAGTCAATTTGCTCATCCGTCATAGGTTTATCCTTATCTTCTTTCTTCGTCTCGCTTGATTTGCCGACCTCGCCGACGCCTTGGGTACGTACGTAGACTTCTGCGTTATTTATTGTCTCCTCAAACTTAATGGATGAAATTCTCATACCCGGGCTTTCTGGTGGTTCGTCGAAGTCGTCCTCGAAAGTTACTTGGGAGACCTTGGCTGGTAATTGATCCTGGGTTTGATTCCCCTTTGCTTCATTCATTCTCCTCCTTCGGATATCCACATTAATCTTCATCGAGGGTAGGAAGGGTACCGGTTTGCCTTCATTAGCCCACATGACGTACTTTCGATCGTCAAGTTCAATGATCCCCTCCTTTAGTGCATCCAACATCGCTTGGCAATCTCTTTTGCGGTGGTCTTCGTCTCCGCAGTACATACAAGCTTTATCATTCCACGTTCGCTTTGGGCTAGGGTCGCTTTTCTCGCGCGTGATCCGGACGGGAGGTTCCTCCTTTCTCTGGTTATTACTTTGCAGTCTCTCCACTGCCGCCTTTAGGACTACTATCTGTTTTGCCATCTCCTTTTCTCGTTTGTCTGGTCTTTTTCCCTCTATCTCATCTTTTGGCTTCCACCTGTTATCCTTTGTATTTGACCACTTGGAGGTTCCCCATTCCGCGTCGTTTCTTTTTCAGTCGCTCCTGTTTCCTTTCCTCCATTCGCCCTCGCTTTTGGCTAAGTCCCCTCTTCTAGGTGAGCTCGCGTAGGTTTCCCTTCCTTCGAATTGCGATTTTCCTCCCCTTTTTTTTGTAGTTACTCCTTTCCCTAGGTTATCGAGAACCCTCACGAGATGTGGCTTCGCACTTTGGCCTTCGATGTCATGGGCTAAAACTTTGACTTCACTAAATGTCACCTTAGAGGGGCGGTCCCTCATAATCTTCTCTCGTTTTTCCCGAGATAGAAATCCTAGGAATATTTTGCATCTTTCTATTTCGCCCATAAATCCCCTTTCTACCAGAGGATTTAAAGCCTTCTCGTACCTTCTCGCGAATGCCACCAAACTCTCGTCCTCCTGTTTTTTCATTTCTTTGCGATCTTTTATCGAGTAGGAGGTCTCATTGCATGCGAAGATTCTGGTAATCCTTTCTCTGAACGTTAGCCAACGCCAGCTGTCCGGAATGGCTTCTCTCACTTCCCGATTTATCTTGCGGGCTGTATGGTGGAGGAGGTTTATAATCATTTCTTGATCGCTCCATTCCGCCCTCATTCCCAGTACCTCCCAGTCATCTAAGAATTCTGAAACGTTCTTCCCTGTGAAGATCGTTTGGATTCCGGACAGCACCGGTAATTGGAATGCGTGGGCTCCTAGGAAGGGGGACATGTAAGAGCCCGGTGCATACGCCATTCTTTAAGGTTGGCTTATAGTTTCCCTATATGGTTCCCTTATGCCGGGATCCGAGAATCGTGCGACTTTATTCCTGTTTAGAACCTCTTTCCTCCACCCTTCACTCTTCGAGGTCCTTTCCTCGAGTTCTGTGCCCGTAGTATCTAATTTTCTTAGGGCCTTCCTTAATTTTTCCGCATCTTTCCCAACGTCAGTTCCCATTTTTCTCACTGGGGTACTCGTCCTTGATTCTTGTGTTTTGACTTCGCCACGAATCGATGATAGATAGGCTCCCTCTGCATCCATATTTCTATCTCAGTCCTCCAGAAGTAGATCCAAGGCGGCCTTAATTTTTTCCGTTGATTGTTCTAGCAACTTTTGCAACGTGTCGAAGTCCTCGTCTTTTCCTTCAGTTTTCACGACTAAGGCGGTAGCTAATGCGGTTTGCAGGTAGCGCGAGTTTGCCTCCAACGTACTCAAGGATATCCCATCAACTACTACGTTCGAGAGCTCCCCTAGAGCTCGAGCGTCGTTCCTCAACTTTTCTGTAGATGTAGTTATTGTCTCTCTCCAGGTGCGCGAGATCGTTTGGCCTTCAAAATTCACAGTGAGGACTTGTATTCTTGCTAGGAAGAGCTCACCCGCAACTTTCCAGACGGCACACTTCCTGGCTTCTATCGCCGCTTTTGTGGCACACTCAGCTTCCTCTGCCTGGTTTAATTTCTCATCATGTACTGCTTCCACTAGGACTCGCACTAAAGACCCTTTTCTCTCTGCTCTGGGCGAGAGACTGAACTTTTTTCCTCTAGATTGAGCATTAGCCATTCCTTTCCTGGTTGGGTTTTTTTCGAGCTTGCTTTAGGAGTCTGGCAATGAACTCGTTTCTCCATCCTATAATCTTTTCCCTTTCCTCTCTGTAAATTGCAACGAGGCGTTCCACGTTTCTTTCCAGTCTATCGAAGGCGGTTTCGTTTGTAGAACCACACCAGTGTTGGTATATTGCGAGCGACTCCTCTACCTTCCTCTCAATGAGGTCTAATCAAGGATGGCATCAATGTTTGCCTCTCTTCCTCTCACACGCGGGTTCGCGCTTCGTGGATTGTCTCGTCTTTATCTATCTCGCTCCTCATCCATCCTTCGGTCCAGATCATCACACTGTAGGTTATGTGACTCTCTGTTCTAACTTGTGTCAGTGCCCTTGGCCTTTCGCGCTCTATAGCTTCTTGTGCCAATCATCGACAACCTAGTGTATCTAACGCTCTAATTGTTCGGATCCGAATAATCAAAGTTATAGTCCCCGCGAAGGATACCCTATTCACTTCCTCTTCATCAGTCACCGCCCCTGGCATTGCTCTCGGCTTCCTTTTCAATCCCAAGCGTTGCACTAGCAATTGATCATTTTTCTCCTACAATCTAATTTTTCACTGCCCTTAAGACCCCCATCAGCCTGCCTCTCTCTTATCTCATGCTCACCCTCCACTCCGAAAAGTCCTGTGTCAAGATACAATTCCCCTTCTTGGTCATTTAGGCAAGCGGCGCCTCTCCTGATTTTCACTGTCCGAGTCCTGGAACACCTTATCCTTCTACAGATTGACGTTCTCATCGTGCATAGATCCTCCCGAGTCCATGGCCTTAGAAGTCGGAGCAGATAATCTGACGTCCTTTTATCAAGATCTCGACCCAGTATCCTTTGAAGTACATTTCCGTCCCCCGACCCACAAACTCCGCCTTTGGCCATTCGTACATTAGTGAAGCAGTAGTCACTCCTGTAGCTGGGAGTATTCGTCTTGTTGCCTCTCAACCTTCCACCCGAGGTCTATCACAGCCGACCAATTATTTTCAGAGAGCATGAGTCCTTCGACCAGTGGCGATGGTATCCCAATGAAGGGCCTAACGTAAGTACTCCAAGAGAAATTATTTCCTTCTCGTTCAAGTCTTCTTTTCTCGTCATGCACTAGGTTCGATGCCCTTTGCCAACACAGACTTTTTCATCTTCTACGAATCTACGGTGCGGTACGTATATCCCAACATCATACTCATCAAGGTTGTTGAAGTAGTAGGTGAGGACATACATACCATCAAGTTCCCACCCTCGACTTTTTAAGCCTTCATACCTGACGATCTCATAGGAAACCTCAACTCTCTTTGATATTGTGTCAAGGGAGTTGACCAGCCTCTCCGATTTTTCCTTACCCAATCTCCTACATCTCCTCTGTACCATGTGACGACTCATCTGTGCTTTAATCTCCTTCCTTGGTCATCTAGGTCTCAAGTGTCTGAGTACGAACTCTACTATCACCTCGTCCTTTTCATCCTTCAATGCTTCCATAGGGACCGGAGGTTTAGGTATTCGCTCATAAGTTACTATCCTTGTGCTCCAGATTACTTCTTTCCCTTCCGAAAGTAACCTGTCCCTTTCATCTTCCACTGTTTCTTTTGCCCTCTCCCAACATCGACCATAGATAAGGTCAATTTTTCTTTCTATTGGTAGGTAAATTCGCACGTCGCACACTTCCGTTCGTAGGAAGCGTACGCTCATCACATAGAGGCGTATTTGTTCCCAACCGTTATCAACTGTCTCGTACGCGTCAACCTCGTAGGGAATTGGCTCCCTCCTTCCTAGGCGAGTAAGTGCTGCACATACGGTATTTACTTTCTCCTTTGTTGGTTTGTTACCTGAGAGGAACTTGTCCCTTCTTACTTCCAATTCTTCAGCCGAGATTCCTTTCCCTTTACTCATCACTTAGTTCTTCCAGGATCTCGCTCTAAGCACCATGCCTATCAGCGATTCCCAGTCACTCCCGTTAAGATAGCTATCCGGAATCGACGGACTCGGCACTCTATCGTACTCTCTAGGTTTTATACTCAACCTGACCTTTCTCCCTGCCTTCTCTGATTTGTTCTTGTAGGCATAGGCTATGGTCTCGGCCCAGTTACGACAACCCCGCAGTGCTCCAGTCAGCCTTCTTCCTCTACGATTGTAGCAACTTATATCATACTCGTCGGTGTCCTCAAACCTGACCACTAGCACATAAACCTTTTCCTTTAATTCCACATTCACTATGGCGGTGTAATACTCAATTACACAAGGAAAGGCCCCTCCCCTAGTGAAGGCTGTGTGGCGTCGTAATAGAGCCTCTATGCCTGGGTCGCTTGAAGAAGGCAGCCCACAATTCACTCCTCCCTTCCAACTAATCCTGTATGTCAAGAGGTCAATCATCTCTAAGGTCCATTCGGGCTTCTAGTCTCGGCCACTGGTCCTCAACATAACCTTTCACCTTGTCTATGCCTCTAAGGTATACTAGCTTTTAGGCTCCCAACCTTGGCCACTGCACTTCCCACATCTCAGCCTCGTCAGCGAACAACTCTTCCTCAACCCAATCCTCCTCTTGAGGTTCCTCCTCGTCCTCGACAACTCCGGTACTTCGATAGTACGACCTCAACTCGATGAAACCTACTAGAGACCTCTCTCTGACCGAAGGATCGAATCCCCGTCCGCTGAATAGTTTTGCCAGTCCAGCCAAATGGTTTGGCGGCTCCCGTATGCCCCTTTCAAATGTGGACCAAAACTCAGTTGGCTGGTCCAGATCGGGTGCGTGCCACGAGTCCCGGAGGGAAGCTGCCTTGATCAACCCTACTAATTCTAAGGCCGTGTTTTCGAACGTGGGTCCTTCCTTCCACAAAGCGTAATAGGCGTGATGTTCGTCGCTACTACGTAAGAGGTTCTGGATTTCTTGGACGCTCAAGTGTACCTGGATTAACCATTCAAGCCCCCCGAGGTGTGTCTCCAGGACAAACAGTGGAACGGGAAGCCTCACGGCTTCTTCCGAATGCGGTAAAAACCCTTCCTTGGCTAGTCGAAGGGAAGCCCTGATAGACCTAAACTCCCTGCCCACCTGACTCTCCTGTTCCTGGAATCTTTCGACCTCCTTCTGCAGCACGTTTGCGGCCGGTATCTCGTCCTCCCACGTGTGTCAATCGAGGCTCGGTATTATCCCGAGGTGTTACGGACGACATCCGCTAGTACTATGGTTTGATAGTAAAGGAAGCCGTTTACTGACAATTCTACCGAGGTCGGAATCACCCTCCCCCTGCTATCCCGGTCAAATCCTGCGTGAGATACTACCAACAACCAAACCCCTGGCCTCAACAGTATTGATCTCCAGGTCTTATCTGTCCTTCCTTCGTTAGGTATCAAAGTCGGTCTGCCTGGTAATGTGAACTCTATCCAGTCTTCGTCGATAAACTCAGGCTCTCTGTACGTGAACTATCTCAACGCCACTGGATGCTCTATCTCGTAGCGAGGCATCTATACCTCCACGGAGCTCCCGTTTAAGATCCTTGCCCTATCTATCTCACCCGAAACGGGCCCCCCGACGAAGTTCGGCCCTAATTCTGAAGAAGACCTGTCTCAACTCCCTACTATTTGGCACCGCCCTATCAACACTCACTAGCCATGCTAGCTCGGCTGTAGAGGGTCTAAATTGGAAAGCCTTCCTGAGCGCCCTCACCAACCTCCAATGATGCTCGACTCTGCCATTGACCAGACCTGTGAGGAACCTGGGTACAGTTGTTGGCCCAACGACAGTCACTCTAGGACGCTCCCTATCGTAAGCGTAACGGACCGAGTACCGAGCTACGGTGTCTGATCCTGCCGAAAAGTCCCGAAATAACCTAGATCCGTACCTATGGTTGAGGGATAATAAACAGAGGAATGCACGGCCACCCTTCGCAGCATCTATTACTAGGAACTTCCACTCTTCTGGAGACAAATAAACTCTAATGTTCACCTCGACGACAAGTGGGTCACTCTCTCTGTCCCTCCTCACACAAGGCCTGGGTTGACACCCGACCCTTACCCATACGAAAACTCCTTCCCTGACCACTAACCCTCGCTCAGTTGTGGGTCTATACTTACTTCTCCCTTCCAGCGGTAGGTTCACGACATCGTGCTGGCCGACCTCTTGTCTAAGATGAATCTGAGTGCCCGATTCGATAAACACCATTCCTAATCAAGTATCCGCAGTTCTCTCACTCCACCCTTCTCCCGTGTTTTGCTCTCAGATTGTTGAGCTCACAGACCCCAACGACAGGCCCCCACCGATCGCTCCTATATCCCCTCAAGACGTCAACAGGCCTAGGAAAAAACCTCCCTCTGGCGTATCTCTCCCTACCCTCATGTCGAGAAGGAGGATTGATCAGCGTACCATCGTCGCTGGCCTACCACCTACGTCGCGACCTGGGCACGAGCCGGCCAGCTCATGTGCCCTAGGGTGGCCCGAAGTCACACGAGGCGAAGGGACGGTGTCTCACTCGTGCATCCTCGCGCTATCAATGCCTCTACTCGGCCCACCTCAGGTATGGTCTCTCATCCCTAACTCGTGCAGTGAATCAAACCCCCCTGCTATCCATCAGGATCAGCTAGCCTATCTAATCCCTGCCCAACTCCTTGAAATCCAGGGCGCTTCTCCCTTCCCCTTCAATCCCTCCAGCTCATCCCCTGCTCACGATTCTCTCTCTTAGAGTCAATGTCAGGGTAGACTGACCGAAGGGTAGGGAAATCAGAATAACCCCTCTCAATCACGAGGAATAGCATAGAGGAAATGCACGAAAAACCGAGAGAAAGCAGGAATCGGCAAAATCACGAAATGTAGAAATCACAATCTCACCGGAGAGCGTCGATCATAGGTCGATGGGGGTGTCGTCTGCCCGCTCGTGCCCGTACTGTCCATCGTCTCACCTGCGCACTCAGATCACTGGCCAACTGATCAGCCTCCTCTCGTCTGCCCTGTTCCAGTCACATCCTTGTCCTGATCCTCTCACATCCCCGCGGTTACAGGCGGATCGAAGTCCCGAGAGGCAGCCTTCCCCGGCAACAGCGCCACTGTCGATCGGAAGAAAGGCTCTGCCAGCCTCCAACACAAACCCTATGTCTCGCGCCGTGTCTGTCACCCACGGGAGGGTTGGTCGGGACCCCTGTAACCTGCACAATCCACGTTAGTACACATCCACGACAAAGTACAGCTCAGACTGACTCCATGCCTCATGACACAAGTCTCAAGGAGTAGGTCCGAAAAAGATCAATGCAAGAGTTCCCACTCAGTCAAGTACAATAGGGCATTCAGCACAGTTCCCGATCTCAGGTGAAGTCCCCCTATCTATACGCATGGGTTCTGTCTGAGTACCCACAGATCGCGTGAACAGTCTCTGCCTAACTCCCCTTCTGACAAGGGTCCGGAGATACCGAGCTGGTTTATCCCATGGAATGGTACTTGAGCTCTTTGTGTCAGATGTCTCCTCTCGCGCCCACCGGGGCCATAGCTCAAGGTCGGTCGTGATCATGCCTCCAGGAGAACCCGATTCCCTTCAAAAGCCCGGTCCGTGAAAGTACCCGTTCAAAGGCCCGGTTCGTGAAAGTACCTCTTCAAAAGGCCCGGTCCGTGAGAGTGCCCCCTCTAAAGTGCCCGGTTCGGGATGCGCCCCTTCGGAGTGAATATGGCCGAAGTACCTGTTCGTGTGCCCTTGGGGAATGAGGCCAAAAGTGCCTGCTCGTATGCCTGTAAAGAATACGCTCACTCACGGGGTCCTGGTTCAAAATGCGCCCCTTCAAAGAACCCTCTTCAAAAAGTGCCCCTTCAAAGTGCCCGGTTTAGGAAAGTGTCCCTTCGGAGGGCCCGGCTCAATTGTACCTCCTCGGAAAGCCCGGCTAAAAAATGTGCCTCTTCAAAAGCCCTGGTTCATGATGTACCCTCTCGCGCGCCCTTGAAGTACGAGCTCAAGGTGCCTATTCGTGTGTCCTCGGAGAGTGCGCCCAAAGTATTCGCTTGCGCGCCCACGGAATATGAGCCCAAGATGCCTGTTCATGTGCCCTAGGAGAACGCGCCCAAAGTACCTGCTCGAGCGCCCTTGGAGTACGAGCCCAAGATGCCTGTTCGTCCAATACCCAACTGCGTCCGAGAGCCCTGTTCAGCCCGATGTCCCGATCTTCTCCCCAAAGCCGTTACGACTGGCGCCCTGGTCGCGCCCAAAAGAGCCCGCTCCGCTTGATGGACCGAAATCCGATCAGAAGGTCCGTCCAGGCCCGTGACCCAAACGCGCGCTCAAAGGTGCCGTCTTGCGTGATGTCCGGGTGCATCGGACCCCGCCCCTCGGAGCCACCGCGAAGTCTCCAGCTCGTTGCCCAGGGCTCCTTGTTGGTCCTTCCCGCCGCGCTGCCTCCCCCGCTGCTGCGTGCAAGTTCCTCGCCTGTCTGATTCCGCTGCGCTGTGCTCCCGGCTATCTGCTCTACCGCGCTGTGCTCCCCGCTCTCATCCTCCGCGCGCGCCTCCCGCTATCATCGCGGTACTCCCCCGACCAATCCCGCAAGTGCTCATGGTGGGCGCTATGCCGCGCGGCTCTCCCCCGGTCGATCCCGCAAGTGCGCAGGGTGCGCGGTGTGTCGCGCCGCTCTCCCCCCAGCCAATCCCGCAGGTGCGCAGAGTGCGCGCTATGCCGCGCCTCTCTCTCCCAGCCAATCCCGCAGTGCGCAGAGTGCCCGCTACGCCGCGTGGCTCTCCCCCTGCCAATCCCGCAAGTGCACAGGGTGCGCGCTGTGTCGCGCCGCTCTCCCCCAGCCAATCCCGCTAGTGCGCAGGGTGCGCACTGTGTCGCGCCGCTCTCCCCCAGCCAATCCCGCTAGTGTGTAGGGTGCGCGATGTGTCGCACCGCTCTCCCCCAGCCAATCCCGCTAGTGCCCAGGGTGCGCGTTGTGTCGCGCCACTCTCCCCTAGCCAATCCCGCTAGTGCGCAGGGTGCGAGGTGTGTCGCGCGCCTCTCCCCTTTGTTCTTCGCATGTGCCCGGTCATGTGCGCAGTGGTGCGCGCTTCCTCTCCTCCCCGTCCCGTTGGGGTGCGGCTGAGCGACACGCCAAGATGCGTGTACGATGACGCACGCTCCCCCCCCGATCCGACGTGTGTGGTGTGGTGCTCGAGTGCACGCCCGCACGCTCGCTCCAACTCTCGATCCGTACGTGGTAAAGAACGCGCGCGCGCACCTGTGTGCGCTGGTCCTGTTCCTAATCCCGTCCCGTGCGCGGAAGTGTGTGCCAGTGTCCCTCGTCCGATCCACAGCGAGGGGGGTGCGTGCGGGTGTGCGCGGCTCCCCCACTCAATCACCGAGGCGCACGGGTGTGCGCAGTCGCCCGTCCCCCTCTCTCCTTCCACCGTGCGTGGGAGAGCACGGGCGCGCGCTGTTGCACGGCCCGTTCCCCTCTCTCCTTCCACTGTGCGCGGGCGAGCGCGGGCGCGCGCAGTTGCACGCTATCCCCCCCCCTCGCCGTACGCGGGTATGCGGACGTGCAGCTGTTCCGCCGTTGTGCACCGGTGTCCAGCTCCTCCCGTGCGTGTCTCAGTCCGTACGCGTCTCCCTTCCGTAGGCCTCTGCCTGGGCGTGCCGGAGGTGCTTCCTCCCGTGTGTGTCACAGTCCGTGCGTCCCGACTCCCGTGCGTGTCGAAGTCCCGTGCGCCTCTCCCTCGTGCATGCGAGAAGTGTCCCATTCCTGGGCCCGGTTGAGCTTAAGTACTCCGTCGGGCCCCTCCCCAAGTGTGAGCTTCGGCCTCGTGTGCACCGAGGCTGCCGACAACTTGCAGCGCCTCGGTACCGGGCCTGTGCCCGGGCCTGATTGGGCCCTCGAAAAGTCCCTGGCGGAAAGGGCCTTCCTGTCGGGAACTGGGCCCTTTGCAGCGCCCTGGTACCGTGGCTACCCCTGAGCCTGTCCCAGACTCGCCCGGGCCTAGGTGGTCCCCACGCCGTAGTGGTACCGCCCCTAAAGGGGAAATTCAACCGGGCCCCCTAAGTGAAAACTGGCCCCTTCACTTATTCGGGCCTAGGCGGACCCCGTGCCCTAGCGGGACCGCCCCTTTGGAAGAAAAATCAACTGGTCCAGTGGGACCCTTGCTCGTAGCGCCGGCCTGCCTCATGGTCGGTGAGTCTCGACCAGGTAAAGTAGCCTCCTTGATCTTAGTGTCGGTCTGCCTCATGGTCGGTGAGTCCCGGTCAGGCAAAACAATGTCAAGCAAGGATGTTGCCGCCCCGCTCTTTGGAGTGTTGTCCCGCCACATGGTCGGTCAACGTCGGTAGCCCCGTTGGTCGTAGTGTTGGTCTGCCTCATGATCGGTGAATCCCGGCCAAGTAGAATGCTGTCGAGTGAGGGTCTCGTTGCGTGCCCTTGCAAAGGAAGTAAAGGGCGGCGTGGTATTGGAGCCCCCCGACACCGTCCACCATAGCCAACCACCTTGCACCTTCTTCTTCCTCCATCACCCACACCCATCCTCCATAGCCAACCACCTTGCAGCTTCTTCCTCCTCCTCCTCCATCACCGACACCCCTCCGCCATAGCCAACCACCATAGCCAACCACCTTTCACCTTCTTCCTCCTCCATCACCCACACCCATCCACCATAGCCAACCACCTTGCACCTTCTTCCTCCTTCCTCACCAACACCCATCCTCCATAGC
>BFEA01000181.1:2583107-2604208 GCA_003427395.1 Chara braunii
TCTCTCTCTCTCTCTCTCTCTCTCTCTCTCTCTCTCTCTCTCTCTCTCTCTCTCTCTCTCTCTCTCTCTCTCTCTCTCTCTCCCCTTCTCTCTCTTTCCTTCCCTCTCTCTGCTTCTATTTCTTCCTCCCGCTCTCCTTCCCCTTCCCCCTTTGACCTTCCCCTTGGTACGTGACTAACCTTTCCCCTCACCCGTTACATTGCCAGGGAACGCACAAGCAAAGAACTTGGTCCTCACTTGGTGGAAAGAGAAGGCAAGGGAGGGCTGCCAGTCCCTTGTGCCACCAAGAGGGAAAGGAACGGGACTCTTGTGGGAGCTTGAAAAGGCGGGATCCTTGGTAAAAGCGGGAAGGAGCGAAGGCTCGTGACAAGGTCAGTTTGACTCAACCATTTTCCCTGACCGCATGACTAAGGAAGAGGCCTGGCTTGCTTGAAGGAAGGAAAAGAGAACTAAACGGGTCATCGGAAGAGAAATGGAACTTAGGCTTGCGGGATGGGCAATGTGTTGACCCCAATGGGGATTGTACGTGGTATTTGCTTGTGTGGTCTTGCGCAGGTGAGTAGCTTAGGATGGATTGAGCGGGACTGGACCCGCAGAAAGCGGGCGGGAATGGGAAAACCGACAAAAGGAGGACAAAGGCCTAGCGTAAACTATGGATGCGGGTGGGACTTGATGCTCGTATGCTTGGGAAAAGAGACATCGCTTGTGTGATGGATGCATATCTTGATTTTCTGTATGCAAAAGGGGGCCCGAAAAGACTAAGGGCGGCAATGGATATGCGGGTGGGATGATTGTCGAGCAAAAAAAAAAGATAGGGGCTAGGGGCATGGACCGCGCGGCCGCACCCCGATGATGCCATAGAGATCGCTGCGCTTAGTGAAAAGGTGTGTGGCCCAATGGATGACGCTTGGCCTACACACGAAAGAAGATGAATTCTCAATGAACTCCTGGACTGCTTGCGTATTGGAAGGAGCGATTGCCTGGTTACATCCGAATGAATCGAGAAAACGCCACGAGTGATCAAAGAGCTACCATCTTACGCGAGAGCGGAGCTACATCCCCCAATGTAAAGCCCTCTCGCAAATGGCCCATCCCCATCCATCTCATAGCACTAGGTGGGGGTGCCCCTGGGACGAACGACCCGCGCCTTGAGCATGAGCGTGGGCGGGTCGAGCCAAATGGGACCCGCAATGGGGTCGACTTAGGCTCGAAAGTCCTTCAGGGTACGACCGCTACAACGTATCTCCGAACTTCAGGCAGATTACCATAAAAAATAGATAACTTTTTAATCGCTTGTAATTTTTGTGAAAATTCACCAGCCTTGTTTGTTTTTTTTCGAGCCTTCAAAATATTTTTTTTTTGGCTTTAAGTTTTTTTGTTTGCCAAACATTTTCCAAGATTTGTTGACAAGTTCGTGAAGAAACCTTACATAACAGAGGTGCGAAGCAGAGACGCGTAAGAGCTTGTGGAGTTCCGGGAATATGCACTTTGCCTACATTGGTTTTGTATCTCGTTTTAAGCGAGCCTTTCACCTGTGCTATGAATTTCCACAGACAATTTTTTTTTGATAATTTGCATGATAACTTTATAATTTATAGAATTAAAACAGTTATACAATTTGAACTTCCAGGCGACTGGAAGCTCAAGCGTTTCGCTTGGGAACTAATCAACACTTCGTGCCTCCAAGCTCAGGCTTGATTTATCGAAGTGTAGGTACTTGACCTATCAATTTTTCATTTCCAAGCGGGATTAAATTAACACAATTGCCTAAAGAGTAACGGAGGCGCGCGAAGGTAGGCTCAAGCTAGCGCTTTGTGCAGTTGTAGAGCGTAATGGTCAAAGCCTGCCTGACTACAAGTCGAACAGAGACGAAAGTCGACCATAGTGATCTGGGGGCCCCGTGTGGAAGGGTTCTCGCTCAACGGACTTGCTCCATTGGCGTGCATATATCGAAGTAGCCAGTCTCCTTGAACATCTCTCATAATATGTTCTACACTGTAGAAAGCTAAATCTACATGAGGCGTATAATGCATTGCTAAAAAAATGCCTGGAATTATCTGGATTACCAAACAAATACCAGCAAGAGATCCAAAACCCCACCAATAGCTGAGATTGCTAGGACTTGGATAATCTACGTAGCGAGTCTACGGCATTTGCTTTTTTCCGACTATATTAGATTGCTTTGGCTTTGAGAGATCGATCATCAAAAAATCCGTAAAAAAAAAAGAGAATTCATAATGGTTTTTAGTCCACTAGAACAATTTGCTATTATTCCATTGATTCCTTTTCATATAGGAAACTTGTATCTTTCTTTTACTAATTCATCTTTGTTTATGTTACTCACTATTAGTTTAGTTTTGCTTTTATTTCATTTTGTCACCATGAATGGAGGTCATATAGCACCCAATGCTTGACAATCTTTTGTTGAAATGATTTATGAATTCATTCTAAACTTAGTCAATGAACAAATAAGTGGTGTACCAACAGTTAAACATTTTTTTCCTTTCATAAACAACCACAAAAAAAACTAAAATTCCTACAACAGAAAGACAAGAGCCAAAACTACTCGGTGCATTCCATCCGGCATAAGCGTATGGATAATCCGGAATGCAGCGTGGCATGCCCGCAAGACCTAAGAAATGCATAGGAAAGAAAGTCAGATTCACACCAAAGAAAGTAATCCAAAAATGAATTTGACCCAAGGTTTCTGGATATTGAAGTAAGTAGCAACTGCTTGAGCATTTGACAAACTAACACCATCCATTTCAAAAACAATTTTCCTTGGGAAACAGGAGCAATCCATCCTGTAGGGTTTCCTTTTCCTTTTCCCATCCTTTCTTCTGTGGGTTTGCTGGTAATAGGAATATCTGAAAAATTCTCACCCATATTTTACCATTTTTCCAAAATTTCCTGGTGATGGAACGGCGCGCCGCTTCATTTCCTCGATATGATATGGGACCTGCTTCACAACTTTTAAGACCATATCGGCGGAATACGAGTTGCTCCCCATTCAATTATTGCGTCTCGAAGCTTCAAAAGCTTTTCAAGCGAGGTACCGTCAATAGTTGTTTGATCGGGGCTCAGAGCCACCTTACGTCGATCTCCAATGCATTGAAGTGATCGAAGGTGTTGGAGGAGCTCGCATCGGGGGCGGTGACGGGTCGTTGCTCCAGCTGCTGGGGGCGGCTGTTGACGTGGTGAAATGCCTGATTGTGCGTCTGAACCGCGTCGTCAAGGTTGTGGATGTCCTCCTGCTGTGCAATGCACGTTGCCAGGAGATCCGTGAAATGGGAGAGGAGTAGAGCGATCTTGCTTTCGCTCTCTTCCATCTTGCCATTCTCGGCCTCGGCTCACCAGTCCGCTGCCAATGTGAGCAAAGCTCGCTCTCCGTTGAATATTTTCTTGCGTCGTTGATTTCGTTCTTCATCGGCAGCCTTTGCTGCTGCCTCGTCTTGCTGGCGCTGCTGTTCGATTGCCAACAAACGTGCCTTCTCGGCATCCTCTACCTTCTTCTTCTTTGGGGCTGCTACCTCATCCGCCCGTTTCTTGGCTTCGATAATCAAAGCCAGCATCCGGGCCTGATAGGCGTTGGCCGTTTCCTCGGACTTCTGATCCATGCCGGCTAAGCGCGTGAGCATAGACCAAGTCGGAGGACTGTTGACGTGGCACTCCCTGCTGCTGACGTGGCACTGCTCGACTGCTGATGTAGTGCGGCTGTCGGCTGACGTGGCACATGGTCTGCTGACGTTGCAGCTCACCAATGCCACCGCAGGGGGTACTCGGAGACAGATATAGAAGACCGGAGGGGGCAACAACATAGGTGGGGTGGGTTGGATAAATCGCCCAGATAAGGAGCCACTAATCAAAAAGAAAAGTTTGAACTTTGCAAAAAGTTTGAGAGGGGTAAAAAAAAAAAAGCTTGTTTGCAAGTTCAGTAGGCCTCCCAATTCCCCCTGAAGTGCGAAATTACCAACGAGGAAAAAAATTCAAACTTTCAGACTGCAAATGATTATCCGATAAAAAAAATTCAAAAAAAAAAAAAGAATATTCGGAATTACTCAGATGAGAGTACGCACAGTTCGGAAAATGGTAACTGCAAGAGGAATTTCCTGTACCGATTTTTTTTTATAAATGAATTTTGGAAATTAAAAAAAATATTTTGGATTTCCAAATAACAGGAAATTGCAAAAGGAAATCGAAATTTTCGAAACAAAGATATTTCGGATTTCCAACAACGAAATTTTAAATTTTTAGAAGAGAAATGGAAACGGAAATTTCACTTGTTGCGCTATTGCGATTTTCCACAACCGAAATAGCGAGAAAACAAAATCCAAGAAAAGAAGAAAAAAAATGATTTTCGGCAGTTAGGTCAAAATCGCGATTTTGGGGGCTAATTAGTATGCTCTAATCAATCAATCAATCACAATTAATTAATTACTTAGTCCCCGCACACGTGTCAGGTTAGGTTGTCCTGATTCACGTGCGGTACCCCGATACCAACTGTTACATGCCCAGTTGGGCAATGTATGTATAACTAAGGATCCGCAATGTGATAAAAAGGACTGAACCAAGGACTAGTCCAATCAATGTCGCAATACAGACCAAACATACATCATCCTCATCATAAGGTGTGAAGGGGCCTGGCGCTACCCACAGGAAGACTGCGCTAGGTCCAGAACATACACAGACGAAGAGGAGGGGATCAGATGAAGAAGAGGGGGGAGATGGGAATGCCGTCAACACCAAGTCTTCGGTACAAGTTCCAGATAATCCCTCGTCAAATGTCTGAAGCCCGATGTCGAGTCTGGGTCCAAATTTCACCAATCTCTCTCTCGTAGTCTGCTGATGCAGTGAAGTCGGGTACCGAGAGGGTGAGGGGGAGATGGTGGACTAAGAAGAGGAAGAAGAAGAACTCTCTCTCTCTCTCTCTCTCTCTCTCTCTCTCTCTCTCTCTCTCTCTCTCTCATGTGCCAGGTACTAACCTGTGAAGATGGCGCTGTGTTGTAGGTACCTCGACGACGAGCTGGAGCTATGGCGCTGCAGGTAAGTCTCCCTGGCATCCGCCCAATCTCTATCTCTCTCAAGTGCTACTCTAGCTCCTAATAGCGCCCAACGCTGAAGATTACTGCTAACGCTACTACCACTACCGCAGCGCTGCTCCAAAGTGCTGCTGCCGAATCCTAAAGACTACCTTTTGCCTCCTGAACTGCACGTGAAGTGCCTGGGAAGTCCCTATCAACTACCTGCAGCCTGCAGGGCGGGCCAATCTTATATAGTGCTGGCCCGTCCAGAAGGCTGCTCTTGCCAATGCCCAAACGTGCCAGACCCTGGCATTGAAACTCAAACAAAGGTTGTCTTGAAAACAAGCCCAGAATGGCTTGTGCTAAAACCCTAGTCTGGTGCCTAAGTTTCAGGGTAGGTCGATCTTATGAGGGCCTGAAAATGGCCCTCCGTTTCAGGCTGAAAAGACTGAGGATCTGGAGGGCTCTGTTTTAGGCTGAAACGACACAGGGTCTATAGGCCCTTGTTTTCAGGCTTTGAGGCTGAAACAACACAGGGCCTGTTAGGCTGAAAACGACACAGGGTCTATAGGCCCTTGTTTTCAGGCTTTTAGGCCCTCGTTTCAGGCGCATCGTGTAACAGAAGCTTGTCTACTCGCACTGGAACCTCAGGCTGAAAAGCAGGGGGGAAGATTTGGTTGGGGCTGGAGCAGGACTGGGTGGACGAGGATCTCGAAGGCGAGGCAGTTGGCATGGTTAATGTGGAGGACGATGACGCAGTCAGGCATGACGCCACCGGATCTGAGAGGGGCAACACCAACGTTGTCACTGCGAGTCGTACATCTCAGAATCTGACGGGTGGACCGGATGTGTTCGAGGAGGAGGAGGAGGAGGAGGACGAGGAAGATGAATTCCCTCACGAGGAGTGGCGCAATGACAAGTCCGACTCAGACAGGTCGTAGACGCGGAGGGAGGGAATTCTTCCGTATAGCCCCGGCCCGTGTTTCAGCCACCGGATTGCATCGCAGAATGCTTAAGGTCAGCAAGAGGGCCAACAACACGAGGAACGACATGATGATGATGATGACGACGAGGAGGAACATGAGGAGCTGCAGCAGCAACAGCAGCAGCAGCACGAGGGGCAGCAGCTGGAGCAGCAGCACGAGGAGCAGCAGCGGATCATGGAGCAGCAACAGGAGTAGCAGCACGAGGAGCAGCAGTGGGAACAGCAGCACGAGGAGCAGCAGCGGGAACAACAGCACGAGGAGCAACAGCGGGAGCAGCAGTGGCAGCACGAGTAGAAGCACGGGGGGCAAGAGCAAGAGCAGCAGCAGTAGGGGGAGCATGAGGACGCCGAGCAGCAGCAACAGGACGAGGAGGAGCAGGAGCAGCAAGAAGAGGAGCAGCAGCAACGTGGGGGGAAGTACCAACAGGAAACCCGCATTGGAAAATGCTGAAATAAGGGCCTCTCGCAAATATTCAGGCCCGCCTTCACTTAGGGCGGGCACGAGGTTTGCAGCGGGCCACAGTCAGAAGACTCCAACATATGTATGTTGTCTAGGGGCCTGTGAGGACACATTCCTCACATCTATTTGAACTAATTTGAAACTTTGACGTTTGACGATATATGTGACTAATACTGACTATATATATTATATATACATTATATATATATGTAAAAAAACAACAACACGTATGCGTATGCGGGTTTTCGGACATGTACACGTACGCGCGCATACGTACGCGTACGCACCATATGCACGTACGTGGTGCTACCCTGATTGGAAGTAAAATGGGCAAGCTAAGTTGAATGACTTAGTCCCCTGCCCATGTTTTGAAGACAAGTCAGAGAGTTATAAAATATTGCACTGTGTAGCATCGTGTTTGGGTTCGGTGACCGAACCCGAACGTTCGCGACCGAACGCGAACGAGCGGCAAAACCCTTCGGACGCGAACATAAAAATATTATTAAAAGACAAAAAAAACAATTCTCAGAAACATCTATAAAAAAAAAAATGATATGTAAATAAGTAATACAAACAATGTTTGCCTGGGAGGTATGCTCAAATTCATAACCAAACTCGAGTTAAAAATCAAAAATAAAAAAAGTTTTTTTTTTTGTTTTTTTTTTTCGAATATATTCGATCGAACACGTTCGGACGGTGTTCGGTCGAACACCCGAGCATGTTCGGACGTTCGAAAAAGCTCCAAACATGTTCAGTGTGCTATACAGATTTTGGATATTTAAGTAGTTCATGGCGACTAGGCATTGTTTCTAAGTTGGATGGTATATGCCGAAAAAAGATAGAAGTAGTTGTACAACCTGTTTGTGTATAGGCATGCTGAATGGTCTAGCACCATGCCATGTGTAAGATGGGTACAAGAGATAATCATCTGGAGGATCAATGAACTATCTTACGAGGAAAGATGCTTGCCACGTGCTAGAGCTGTAGGAGTTAGTTCAATTCCTCTATTTGCTGAGTTAGGTTTATTTTACTTAGTTCAATTTTAGCATTTTCTGGGTTAATTTTGTTACGAGAACCCAACCAGTGAACCTGATTACCGCACCACGAGTGGGTTGTTGTTTGAGAAGACAGGCGTCGAAGATCGGCTATGCATTCCGAACAGCGAAGAGATCTGTAGTCTGATCTGATGGGAATGTCACGATATAGAAGGCCATTTCGGTTGGCAAAAGACATTAGCCAACCTAACACGTGCCTACACGTGGCATGAAAGTTGACTGCATAGAGTACGTGCGTAGTTGCAAGGTATGCCAGTGCAACAAAACTACGACTCGAGCGCCATTGGGTCTTCTTAGACCCTTGCCTATCCCTTCAGGACCCCGAGACTCTGTCTCCATTGACTTTATGGATGCTAGGGTCAGGAGTAGGCATGGCGAGAGCCAAGTCATGGTTGTAGTTGATTGTTTTAGCAAGTATGCCGTTTTTGTTCCTTTGTCCTCTGAGGCACGCACAAAGTTAGTTATAGAGAAGTTTTTTTATGCTTGGGTAAGCGAGCACGGTATTCCGCTGTCCATAGTTAGTGATAGAGACACGCGGTTTACTAGTCAGCATTGGCAGGAACTTATGCAAGTCTATGGCTCGAAGTTGTTGATGTCTTTTGGCCGTCATCCAGAGACTAACGGTCAGACTGAGCAAATGAATAAGATCCTGCAGCAGATACTCAAGATGTACATTAGACCAGATTAGATTAACCCGGATGAGATGCTCCCTAAGGTAGCTAGCGCCTACAACAATACAAAACTCCTAATGAGTTGCACAAGTCCTTTAGACGACGCAGGTCGTTTGAAGGACTAAATCGTGACCACCCGGAACTAGAGAATTTGCGCTGCAGCATGAGAGAGAAATCGCAAGGGTGACTGAGAATCTGAGGAAAGCGCAGCACAAAATGATAAAGCAAGCTAATAAGCATCGTGGCCCATTGCAGTTTGAGGTAGGTGATTTAGCTAAGGTCTAGTCTAAGGAGTTCGCCCCATAAGAGAACATCTCACATAAGCTGTTACCCGCGTATAGGGGACCGTGGGCTGTCGTAGAAGTAAAGGGCGGAGAAGATGGGCCTTACTACACAATATAGATATTGGCACACCTCCACACATACTCGGTCTTTCGTGCATCAAAGTTATCACCTTGTGTCACTAGCCAGCAATTTATGTCGTGTCGATCGATCATTCCGCCGGATATGGATGGCACATATGACATTGATCGCATTCTGGAAGAGGATGTGTTCGGAACCAGAGGTAGGGGTCGTCCACAGAAGCAGTACAAGGTCAGGTTCGCTTATCAGGAACCTGAGGACGACCGCTAGCTTACAAGAGCAGAGCTTCTCGAGACCACTCTCGACATAGTGCACACCTACGACAGAGAGAGGAAAGGTAAAGGTCCTGCCTTGCGTTGATATTCTCGGAGGACCTCGAATTTAGGCCGGCGGGAGTGAAACGGTTTTCACCTTTACAGTAGCAGATGCAATTCCCAGGGCTCGATCCCTAGATCTCACCCTCACCCTTGTACAGTACCAGTTCACCCGTGTGTGCTTGAACCTATGACCCGAGTCTTGAAAGTCGCCTGTTTGTCTATTGTAGTTAGTATGGTTGTCGGGTCTTGAATCGTAGGTCTGTAGATTAGAAGTCTTAGCAGTGGTAGGAGCTGTAGCTGCTACAGTGTCGAAGGGTCAAGGTCGTAGCTGCTACAGGATCAAAGGGTCAAGTCTACGGCTTTCCGGAACTTTCGGAAGTCGCCTTTCGTAAGTAGGAGTCGGTCTGCGTCTCAGTAGGCAGGGGGCAGTCCTAGCACATTCAGCAAAGGGCAGTCCTAGATCTACCTAGCCGAGTCAGTAGTACCTGGTCCCAAGGTGCACCTTGTCCAGTCAGCAAGTACCATGTGGGACTGTGCACACCCCCGGCCCGGGGTCCAGGGGCAGACCTTTGATGATCCGAAGTCTAAATAAAGAGGCAGCCTCAAGTCATTCATTCATTCTGTGTTACATGCCCTGTTGGGCAATGTATGTAGAGCCAAGGATCTGTAATGTGATGAAAAGGACTTAATGGACAATGCAGTGCTAGTGGCATCTCATCAAGCAGTGTACATCCTGATACATACAAAAATGGCACATAATAGCGTGGGGGAAGACTTAGATATAAGCCCTGACCTGATCGGGACTGACCTCTCTCACGTAGTACAAGACAGCGCAACCGAATGCAAGAATACCAATGACTTGCCCAATCAATGTTGCAATACAGACCAAACATACATCATCCTCGTCACAAGGCTTGAAGGGGCATGGCGCTACACACAGGAAGAATGCGCCAGGTCCAGACCATACACAGACGAAGAGGAGGGGATCAGATGAAGAAGAGGGGGAAGATGGGAATGTCGTCAACACCAAGTCTTCGGTACAAGTCCCAGATAATCCATCGTCAAATGTCTGAAGCCCAATGTCGAGTCTGGATCCAAATGTCACCAAGCCCTCTCTCTCCTAGTCTGCTGATGCAGTGAAGTCAGGTAGCGAGAGGGTGAGAGGGAGATGATGGATTAAGAAGAGGAAGAAGAAGAACTCTCTCTCTCTCATGTGCCAGGTACCGACCTGTGAAGATTGCGCTGTGCTGCAGGTACCTCGAAGACGAAGCTGGAGCTATGGCGTTGCAGGTAAGTCTCCCTGGCCTCCACCCAATCTCTCTCTCCCCCCCCTGTACTACTCTAGCTCCGACAGCCCCCGGCACTGAAGACTACTGGTAACGCTGCTACTGCTATTGCAGCGCTCCTCCAGAGTTCTGCTGCCAAATCCTGAAGACTACCTCCTGCCTCCTGAAGTGCACGTGAAGTGCGTGGGAAGTCCCTATGAACTACCTGGAGCCTGCAGGGAGGGCTAGTCTTATGTAGTGCTGGCCTGTCCAGGAGGCTGCTCTTGCCAATGCCAAAACTTGCCAGACCCTGGCATTCAAGCTCAAACAAAGGTTGTCTTGAAAACAGGCCCAAAATGGCCTGTGCTAAAACCCTGGTTTGGTGCCTCAGTTTCAAAGCAGGTCGATCTTACGAGGGCTTGAAAATGGCCCTCCGTTTCAGGCTGAAAAGACTTAGGGCTTGGAGGGCCCTGTTTTAGGCTGAAACGACACAGGGCCTGTAGGCCCTTGTTTTCAGGCTTTCAGGTTGAAACGACATAGGGCTTGTAGGCCCTTGTTTTCAAGCTTTCAGGCTGAAAAGACCCAGGGCCTGAAAATGACCCTCGTTTTGCAGGCGCAACATGTAACACCCCCCCCTCCTTAAGAAGTCAAGTCGGGTCGAGGGGGAAGCTGACGGTCTGAAGGTGAAACCTGGACGCGGGTGTGACATGGAGCCAAAGATAGCGGCTTGCCTTGCATCTTGCGTTCGTAGCGTGCGAGAACACCCGGAGGTGTTGCTTGGAGTTTCGCACGGGTCAACCAACGGTCAACTTTGTGGGTGCAGTACGCAAAGTGTACCAAGTATTCGGTCGGCCTGTTGCCGTAGCGTCACTGGGAGATGATGTAGCCGACCTCTTGAAAATCGTCCATAGAGGGTGGGTCTTGCAATCGTCGTTCGGGAAAATCGTCATGTTCCGCTGGCGTGTAAAGATCCAACTTGGAGCAATGAAAAACGGGGTAGATGGGCAAGTGGGGGGGCACTTGAATGGTGAAGGAAGGTCCTTCGGGTGCATCCCCACTGGGTGTCATGATCGGCCAGGGTTCCATCCATTTTGGGAGGAGCTTGCGAGAGAGATCTTGTTTGAGGCTGAATTCCGCGGTGGAAACCCAAACGAGATCGCCTGCGCGGAATGGACAAGGAAGACGTTGGCTATTGGCCTGTTGGCTCATGTGTTGCTGCGTCTTAGCCATCTTGTCGCGTGCCTCGACAAGTAGCTCTTGCATCTGACGCAAGAAAAAAAGATGGTCGCCCCTCTCGGCCGCTCGTGGAATGACCGTGTCCACCGGAGAAGTGACCGTCGAGCCGTGCTCGAAAATGAAGGGCGACATCCCGATAGTCGGGTGGATGGACGAGTTGTACGCCAACTTGACGTCCGACAGCCGCTCAACGCAATCCTTTACCTGTGTGGTCTGATGCGTTCTCTACGTTTGGCTATCAGTTTGGGGGTGGCGAGCCGAACTTGGCTTTAGAGACGAGCCCCATCGTTTGATGAGCGCCAAGCAAAAATCGGACATGAACCGAATGTCGCGGTCACAGACGATTTCCTTCGGGTAACCCTTGGTTCGAATCCAACCGGCGTAAAGAACCTCGACCAGCTCCGGTGCCTTGGCATGATAGCGGCAAGGCAAAAACATGGTGAACTTGGTGATTCGGTCGAGCACCGTGAGAATCCCATCCACACCGGTCTTGTGCTTGGGGAACGGCCCGGTAATGTCCATGGCAATCGCTTGCCTTTGGCGCAAGGGGACCGGTAATGGTCACAACTGGCCGTACGAACGATGGTTGCGGGATTTGCAGCGTCGGCAAACCTTGCATGACTCGCAATAGCGTGTGACGTCACCGAGAAGGCCGGGCCACCAAAATCGCTCGCGAGGTTCGCCAATCGTGGGATCGACTCCAAAGTGTCTGGTGGCGGGAGCATGGTGGAACTCGCCAAGAAGTAGTGTACGCAAGTGAGAGTAACTCGGTACGCAAAGAAGGTCGTTCCCCCGCGTGTGGACAAGCAAGTACCCCTCTTGGATCCGGTAGTGAGAACGTCGTGAAAGAGCATCCGCAAAACGGTCCGACTTCCCCGGAATGTGATCCGGAAAGCAATCGAATTGGTCGATGAAAGCCATCCAACAGGCGATGGTGCTATTGATGGTGTCTTGGGTCTTGTAGAAGACCAACGGATTGTTGTCCGTTACCAATCGGAATCGGCTTCGAGCAAGGAGGAAGTGCCTCCACCACTTGAGCGCGTGGATGAAGGCTAGGAGCTCCTCCTTGCGTGCATCATCAATGGAGTGCATGACGGGCACTTTCTTGCTGAAGTCCTCGACAGGGTGCCAGTCCACGCCATTGTGTTGTTCGAGGACAACACCAATGCCATAGCCGGACGCATCCGTAGTGACACGTGTTGGCAATAGCGGGTCGTATATGCGCAAGACCTCCGCCGATAATAGCACGGCTTCGAGAGCCAAAAATGATTCCCTCGCATCCTCTCCGAAGTCAAACAGAAGATCCTGGCATTGAAGCTTGGTCAAGTGGGCCGCGATCTTCGAGTGTCCCTTGATAAAACGTTGGTAGTTGCTGGCAAGGCCAAGGACGTTCTGCGGTTCTGGCCACTCTTGGATGGCTTGAATCTTGTCCGACATCGGACTGATGCCCTCCGGTGTGACAAAAAGGCCCAAGTATTCCAACTCTTGCCGGACAAATTCGTACTTGTCGCGGTTGGCTTTGTACTTGGCGCGGCGGAGCGTCTCCAACACTCGTCGAAGGTGCTCAAGATGATCCTCTACTGTCCGGCTATAAACGAGAATGTCGTCTAAGTAGACTAGCACAAACCGGTCCAACATCGCACGAAACTCGTTGGTTATTGCCGCTTGAAAAGTCGTTGGGGCATTGGTGAGGCCAAAAGGCATAATGACCCACTCAAAATGCCCGTACCGCGTTTTGAACGTGGATTTGTAGCGATCTTGCATGCGTATCGAGATTTGGTGATAGCCCGACTTCAAATCCAACTTCGAGAAGAATTTCGCGTCGCCCAAACGCTCGAGAAGGTCGTCGAGTCGTCAATCCGCGGAAGAGGTCCCGCATTCTTGACGGTTTGTGCGTTGAGCTTGCGGTAGTCAATGCACAAGCAAAGATCCTTGTTCTTCTTCTGTACGAAGAGAACTGGCGCACCATATGGTGAGCTACTAGGGCGGATCCAGCCCTTGTCCAACAGATCATCGAGTTGCGTGCGGAGAACCACGAGCTCTTTCTCGCTCATGTGATAGATGCATCCTTTCGGCGACACGACACCGGCCTCAAGAATGATCTCGTGGGACCACACCGGCAGGAGACTCGAAGATGTCGGTGAACTCGTCGAGCAGCCGCATTACTTGAGGGTCCGAAGACAAGTCTGTAGGTGAAGATTCGGTCGTCGCGACGGCTCGTAGAAAACATAGGCCTGTCTCGTCGGTCTGCTTGTAAGGGCAAGTGGCCTGAAAAGACTTGGCTGTTACGACTTGGCACCAGATCGAGGGGTGCGGAAGAGGAATGGTACACGACACCTCGGCGCCGAAGGCGTTGCGAACGGTAAGTGTCCGCCGATGGAAGTTAACCGTGTAATCCGCACTCGCAAGCCAAGGCATCCCCAAAATGATGTCGAAGTTCGTGTCCAAGACGTCAAATGTCACCAGTTCGCATGCACGAGGTGCGAAATAAACCGGCACAGCTTCAATGTAGCGATCGAGGAGTTGTTGCGTCCGACCATCTGCCAACTTGATCACCGTCGGGTTTGGCTTTTTTCGAACTTGTGCGCACGACGCTTGCCCAACTTGGATGCAAACATAAAGGAGCGGTGCGTTGTTATCGTTGTACCGCTGCATGAGAAACTCGCGGGCCACCTTGCGTATGTCCCCCACCGCAGCTTCGTCATCCGTCGGCGAAGGTGGTGGTGCATAAAAGGCTAAGTATGTGTGGAGATGGGCGCATAATGTTGGGCATTGCGGTCACGGCAAGCAGCCTGTGGAAGGAAGAGGAAGCCATGCAAAGTCCTCGGACGTCAACGGGTCCAAGACCTCTACGTTGAACTCGTGTGTCGAATCCCTTGAAGAACCACTTGAAGACGATTCATTGTTGCTGTTGCCGGACGGAGAAGAAGCCGCACAAACATCTTGTCCTTGAGCTTGAGAACCAGCGAAGGAACGAGCCGGGAAGCATAGTCATAAGAATATAAGATAGGACTATCGATTTCCGCATGTGCCTCGGAATGAAGAGAGGTTGCTTGCGAAGCAACCGGTTCTGAATCCGTCGAGAGTGCAGCCACATCTCTCTCGGCAACACAAGTAGTATCGGTACTTAGTATGGATGCGGTACACGCCTTCTGAGATAGCGTAATGTGTCTAGGGTTCTTGAGCCGCTGGCCCGGCCCTAGGGTATGAATTGGTGTGTGTCTTTGGTTTGCCGCGTCGGCCACCATCCTGGGCGGCTGCCAATGTCTCCTTCATCAAAAGAGGCAGCCTCGTTTGAAGGGTTGGTCGGCGTAGTTGCTGCGATCACGGCCACTTTTGGCCGATGCCGATCTCTGACCTGGCTCGCAGCAGACAAACGTCCCAAATTCTTGGCTTTGGTGTTCGTCACAATGATCTGCGAGGCTTTATCAAAAAGTTGCTCACTTGTGGTGAGCATCTCCGCAACTTGCGTCAAGGCGTTCTGCAACGTCGGACAGCTCCTCCTGATGAAGAAATGTTTGATGTCGACAAAGGTCGACGACAAGTTGGGCGTGGACGCCAAGCGTTTGTACTCAGTTATGCAGTCCATGCTGGGCAGGTCGTTCTGATAGAACCGTTGAAGTTTCTCAGTTGCCTAAAGCTCGGGCGTCTCCACTTGGAACCGCTTATGCCATGCTGCCTTGAGATCAGGCCAACTGATCTGCGTATGCGGCTCGGAGACTGCGACAGTGTGCGTGGACAACATGTTGTCCAACCATGCGTGGCGCGCGCCCCCCGAGCGGGAGTATAAGTATGCGTGCTGGTTCGGATTGCTGACGTGGTGAATGTCCAACTTCAACTCGAACCGGCGCCACCATGGAATTGGGTCCATCTTCGCTGCATCGCAGAAGACCGGCATGCCGTCAAACTTCGGAATGCTCTCGCGAGTAGTTGAGGTCGAACTGCCTGAGGCGGCACAAATCTGCTGGTCAATCCGCTGATTTGTCGCTAGAGTGCCGTCCTTGAGAGGCCCGACATCGATTTCCAAGATGTTGACACGGTCCATCAAGTTGGAGGGTCCGGCGGGGGTGGCTGTTGTAGGCTGCTGTTCCAACCGGCATACCCGGTCAAGCAGTTCCTTGATAAGTCGAGCCTGCTTTTAGACCAGGGTGTCCACGCAGAGGATGTCCTCTTGCTGTGCTGCACAGGTGGCGACCAAGTTGCTCACATGTTCGCTTGTGGTTGCAAGGCCACACACAGCAGAGGGGGCATCCTCCTCTTCAGCAACCACTGCCCATTCGCCGGCGATCACCTCGATGTCCCCCTCAGATTCGAGGATTTTGTCTCAGCGTAGTCGACGTCGTTCGTCTGTGGCCTTCCTTGCTGCCTCGACATCCTCCTGTCGCTGTTGTCCAGCGAGGCGACGCTGTTCCTCTGCTTCCTCATCGTTCTTCTTACGTGCGGATGTTGCCGCAGCTGCTCGTTGCTTGAACTTTGCTACCATGTCTCCAGCATGCGGGTCTCATAGGCCTCGGTAGTCTCTCCCGTCTGCTGATCCATGCTGCTTGTCTTTGAGCGGGTGAGCACCATGTACTGACGTGATGACCTGCTGCTGCGGCGACTGGTTGCTGATGTGTCCTTCTGACGTGGCCTGCCAATGTGGCAACTCACCAATGTTGCCGCAGGGGGTACCCGAAGATAGAGAAGATCAGAGGGGGCAACAACATAGGTGGGGAAGGGTGGGTTGATCGCCCATATAAGGAGCCACTAATCGAAAAAGAAAAGTTTGAACTTTGCAAAAAATTCGAGAGAAAAGAAAAATACTTGTTTGCAAGTCCAGTAGGCCTCTGAATTCCCCCTGAAGTGCAAAATTACCAATGAGGAAAAATTTTTGAACTTTCACACTGCAAACGAATTTCGAAAGTAAAATACAAAAAATATTCGGAATTACTTAGATGAGACTCATGAGAGTATGCGCAGTTTGGAAAATGATAACTACAAGAGGGATTTCCCGTACCGTTTTCAAAAAAATGAATTTCGAAAATTCAAAAAAAAGATATTCTAGATTTCAAATAACGGGAAATTGCAAAAAGAAATCAAAATTTTCGAAAAAAAAAGATATTATGGATTTCCAACAACGAAATTTTGAATTTTCATAAAAAGAACGAAAACGGAAATTTCAGGTGTTGCGCTCTTGCGATTTTCCACAACAGAAATAGTGGGCGAACAAAATCCAAGAAAAGCAAAAAAAATTGATTTTCGGTAGGTAGGTCAAAATTGTGATTTTGGGGGCTAATTAGCATGCTCTAATCATCAATCAATCAAAACTAATTAACTTCTTAGTCCCCGCACACGTGTCAGATCAGGCTGTCCTGATTCACGTGTGGTGTTCATCCTGATACATACAAAAATGGCACATAATAGCGCAGGGGAAGACTTAGATATAAGCATTGACCTGACCGGGTGTTACATGCCCAGTTGGGCGTTGTACATATAAAACCGAGGATCCACAATGTGATAAAAAGGACTGAATGGACAATGCAATGTTGTTTCAAGAACTCTGACAGCAGAGCCTCTTGAGAACTCATGAGTTGTTGTAATTCCGAAACAACAGATTTGCTTCTTGCTTCAAAAGTAGCCTTGAAAGTTTCGCCAAAAGTTTTTCGACTAAATAAAACAAAACCCACAAAACTAAAAGCTACTAGAATTTCTTCATTATAAAGTAAAATTTGTTTTGAACTTAGCACACTGAATAGTAAAATGCCAAATAGCCAATGTGCCAGTCTTTCTCTATTAGCTTTCATTCGTTTACACCTTTTTTTACGACAAAGAGAATCTGAAGATATTCAATGTAACTAGACAAGCTGCAAAAGAGAATAGCGAGCCCAATAGCAGATTCTGCAGCAACTACAGTTAATACGAATAAAGCAAATAATTGACCCATCATGTCATCTAGATAAACAGAAAAGACAATGCAAGTGGAATCTCAACAAGCAATGTGCATTCTGATACATACAAAATGGTGCTTGATAGCGCAGGGAAAACTTAGACACAAATCCTGACCTTACCGGGTCTGACCTCTATAATGTAGTGCAAGATAACGCAGCATAGTACTAGAGTATTAATGACCAGCCCAATCAATGTTGCAAAGTAGACCAAACATACATCATCCTCACCATACGGTGTGAAGGGAGCCTGGCGCTATACACAGGAAGAGGCGCCAGGTCCATTTCATGCGCAGACGAAGAGGAGCGGATCAGACGGAGAAGAGGAGGGGAGAGATGGGAAAGTCGTCAACACCAAGCCTCGTTACCAGTCCCAAATAATCCCTCGTCAAAATGTCTGAAGTCCAATGTCGAGTCTAGATCCACATGTCACCAAGCTCTCCCTCGCTCTCTCATAGTCTGGTGATGCAGTGAAGTCAAATATCGAGAGGGTGAGAGGGAGATGGTGGACTGAGGAGAGGAAGAAGAAGAACTCTCTCTCTCTCACATATGCCAGGTAGTGGACTGAGAAGAGGAAGAAGAAGAACTCTCTCTCTCTCATATGCCAGGTACTAACCAATGAAGGTGGCGCTATGCTGCAGGCACCTTGAAGATGAGGCTGGAGCGATGGCGCTGCAGGTAAGTCCCTCTGGCCTCTGCCCAATCTCTATGGTACTACTCTAGATATGGCGCCCAACGCTGAAGATTACTGCTAACGCTACAAAGCGCCCAACGCTGAGGACTACTGCTAGCGCTAATACTACTCCTGCAGCGCTCCCAAAGTGCTGTTGCCGAACCCTGAAGACTACCTCCTGCCTCCAGAAGTGCACGTGAAGTGCCTGGGAAGTACCTATGAACTACCTGCCTCCTGCAGGGCGGGCCAGTCCTATATAGTGCTGGCCCGTCCGGGAGGCTGCTCTTGCCAATGCCTCAACGTGCCAGACCCTGGGGTTGAAGCTGAAGGAAAGGTTGTCTTGATAATAGGCCAGAAATGGCCTGAGCTAAAACCTTGGTTTGGTGCTTGAGTTTTGGGGCAGGCCGAACTCATGAGGGTCCGGAAATGGCCCTCAGTTTCAGGCTGAAAACAACCAGGCCTTGTTTTCAGGCTTTCAGGCTGAAACGTCACAGGGCCTGTAGGCCCTTGTTTTCAGGCTTTTGGCCTGAAAATGTCACTTGCTTGGGAATGGCCCGTGCAGCTTGTTGCAGGCGCAGCATGTAACCCCCCCCCCCTCCTTATGAAGTCAAGCCGGGGCGAGGGCGAAGCTGACGATCTGGGGCGAGGGCGAAGCTGACGATCTGAAGGTGGAATGTGGATGCGGGTGCGACGTTGAGCTGAAGGTACCGACTTGCCTTGCATCTTGCGTTCGTAGCGTGTGAAAACATCCGGAGTTGTTGCTTGGAGTTCTGCACGGGTTAACCAACGGTCAGCTCGGTGACTACAGTACGCAAAGTGTACCAAGTACTCGGTTGGCCTGTTGCCGTAGTGTCGCTGGGAGATGATGTTGCCGACCTCTTGAAAACCGTCCATAGAGGGTGGGTCTTGCGATCGTCGTCCGGGAAAATCGACATGTTCCGCTGGCGTGTAGAGAGCCAACTTGGAGCAATGAAAGACCGGGTAGACGGGCAAGTGGGCGGGCACCGGAATGGTGAATGAAGGTCTTTCGGGTGCATCCCCGGCGGGTGCCACGATCGGCCAAGGCCCCATCCATTTCGGGAGGAGCTTGCGAGAGATATCTTGTTCAAGGCTAAATTACGCGGCGAAAACCCAAACGAGATCACCGACGCGGAATGGGCAAGGAAGACGCTGGCGATTGGCCTGTTGGCTCATGCGTTGCTGCCTCTTGGCCATCGGGTCGTGTGCCTTGACATGTAGCTCTTGCATCCGTCGCAAGAAAAGAAGATGGTCGTCGCTCTCGGTCGTTCGTGGAATGATTGTGTCCAACGGAGAAGTGACCGGCGAGCCGTGCTCGAAAATGAAGGGCAACATCCCGATAGCCGGGTGGATGGACGAGTTGTATGCCAACTTGACATCTGGCAGCCGCTCAACCCAATCCTTTTGGTCGGGACGGTGTGCGAAGGAGAACTTGTGTGGTCTGATGCATTATCTGCGTTTGGCCATCAGTTTGGGGGTGGCGAGCCGAACTTGGCTTGAGAGACGAGCCCCACCGTTTGATGAGCACCAACCAAAAATCGGACATTAACCGAGTGTCGTGGTCGCAGACGAATTCCTTGGGGTAACCCTTGGTTCGAATCCAACCGGCGTAAAGAACCTCGGCCAGCTCCGGTGCCTTGGCATGATAGTTGCAAGGCAAAAACATGGCAAACTTGGTGAGTCGGTCGACCACCGTGAGAATTCCATCCACTCTGGTGTTGTGCTTGGGGAACGGGCCGGTAATGTCCATGGCAATCACTTCCCTTCGTCGCAAGGGGACCGGTAACGGTCGCAACTCGCCATACAGACGATGATTGCGGGATTTGCAACGTCGACAAACCTCGCATGACTCGCAATAGCGTGTGACGTCGTCGAGAAGACCGGGCCACCAAAACCGCTCGTGGAGTCTGCCAATCGTACGATTGACTCCAAAGTGTCCGGTGGCGGGAGCATCGTGGAACTCGCCAAGAAGCCGTGTGCGCAAGTGTAAATCTCGAGGCACACAAAGAAGCTCCTTCCCTCACGAGTGGACGAGCAAGTACCCTTCTTGGATCCGATAGTGCGATGGTGCCGGATTAGGAGAGGAGCAATTTGCGTACTTGTCGCAAAACTCGGGGTCGACTTGGTAGCCGCGGATGAAGCTGTCCCGCAAGCCGTCGTTAATCTCAAAAGTTTAGTAGACTGCGGTACAATGGTCCGGACGCCGTGAAAGCGTCCGCAAAACGGTTTGACTTACCCGGAATGTGGTGGGGGAAAAAGTCAAACTAGTCGATGAACGCCATCCAACGGGTAATGGTGCTATTGACCGTGTCTTGGGTCTTGTAGAAGACCAATGGATTGTTATCCGTTACCCATCGGAACTGCCGTCAACCGAGAAGAAAATGCCGTCGCGCTTAAGCGCATGTATGAAGGCCAATAATTCCTTCTTCCGTGCGTCTCCAATCGAGTGCACGGCGGGCACTTTCTTGCTAAAGTACTCGATCGGGTGCCAGTCCACACCGTTATGTTGCTCGAGGACGACACCAATGCCATAGCCGGACGCATTGGTAGTGACACGTGTCGGTGAAAGCGGATCGTAGATGTGCAACACCTCCGCGGATAGCAATGCGGCTTTGAGAGGCAAAAAGGAAGTTCGTGCATTGTCGTCGAAGTCGAATGGCCGGTCCTCGCATTGAAGCTTGGATAAAGGAGCCACGATCTTCGAGTATCCCTTGATGAAGTGTTGATAAGCCACGATCTTCGAGTATCCCTTGATAAAGCGTTGATAGTAGCCGGCTAAGCCAAGGAAGGAACGGACATTTGTGACGGTCTTCGGCTCCGGCCACTCTTGGATGGCTTGAATCTTGTCCGACAATGGACTGATGCCCTTCGGTGTGATAAAATGGCCCAAGTATTCCAGCTCTTTGCGAACAAATTCGCACTTGTCGAGGTTGGCTTTGTACTTGGTGCGGCGGAGCGTCTCCAACACTCGTCGAAGGTGCTCTAGATGATCCTCCAATGTCCGACTGTAGACGAGGATGTTGTCTAAGTAGACTAGTACGAACCGGTCCAGCATCGCACGAAACTCGTTGGTCATTGCCGCTTGAAAGGTCGTCGGGGCATTGGTGAGGCCA
>BFEA01000182.1:0-15318 GCA_003427395.1 Chara braunii
AGAGAGAGAGAAAGAGAGAGAGACAGAGAGAGGGAGAGAGCAAATAAATATTATTTTATTTTATTTTAATAAAATGGAGATGGACTGTACTTCGTGGTTATTGTGCCTTCATGATTTTGCACACTGTTCCTGACTTGAATTGTGTTCTTCTTTCTTTGTTCTTCACATTTTTCTTTTCTTTCTCCTCTGTCTCTCTCTATATGTGTCTCTCTATCTCTCTCCCTCCTCTCTCCCTCTCTCTCTCTCTCTTTCTCTCTCCCTTTCTCTGTATCTACATGCATGTTCCGTTTCTTGAATCGATTATAGTGCTTAAATTAAGAAGTTGGTTTGGGCCTAACTCCTTTTTTTTTTCTTTTTTTTTTTTTGCGGGCATTGCCCGCACCGTCCGCACCGCGGGCGCTTAGCTAGTATATATTACGACCGTATGTCTGTACGGCCTTACCAAACATAGGGAGGGAATGGTCATGCCACCGGTTCCCGCCGCCATTTCAGAAGCGCTGCCAGCGTAAGGTCTTAGGTTCAATAAGTTCCAGTCACTCAGTCATAGGTTAGGTCTGAATATACTTTCGGCAGATATCTCATCAAGTTTTGATTCTCGGATAACCCTTTACTAAGTCGGACATCGTCCAACATTTAAAAACACCGGGCAGATACCCTTGTCAGGGTTTCTGCCCCGACACCAACACATCACCAACTGAGAGGAAAACTGAACTTGCACGAATGAGAGTGGAGCATGCACATATGTGACCTATGGAGCAACTAGGAAAGAACCGGCACATCACCAAGTAAGAGAAAGACTAGATCTTGCACAAGTGAGAGTGCAACATACACACATGTGAGCTATGGAGCAACTAGAAAAGAACCGGTACATCACCAAGTAAGAGAAAGACTAGATCTTGCACAAGTGAGAGTGCAGCATACACATATATGAGCTATGGAGCAACTAGGAAAGAACCAGTACATCACAAAGTGAGAGAAAGACTGAACTTGCACAAGTGAGAGTGCAGCATACACACATGTAAGCTATGGAGCAACTAGGAAAAAAACGGTACATCACCAAGTGCAAGAAAGACTTGCACAAGTGAGAGTGCAATATACACACATGTGAGCTATGGAACAACTAGGAAGGAACCGGCACATCACCAAGTGAGGAAAAACTTGAACTTGCACAAGAGAAAGTGCAACATACACACATGTGAGCTATGGAGCAGCTACGAAAGAACCGGTACATCACCAAGTGAAAGAAAAACTGAACTTGCACGAGTGAGAGTGGAGCATACACATATGCGAACTACGGAGCAACTAGGAAAGAACTGGCACATCACCAAGTGAGAAAAGTCTGAACTTGCACAAGTGAGAGTGCAACATACACACATGTGAGCTATGGAACAACTAGGAAAGAATCGGTACATCACCAAGTGAGAGAAAGATGTTGCATGTGAGTGAGACTTTGTCGAACACCTGCATAGGACTCATGGAGGCAACAATCTTGGAAAGACTCTTCATTGTGTGAAAGATGGGTCCTACATGTGAGCGAGACTAGCTCAAACACATGTATAGGACTCATGGAAGCAACCATGCTTGAATCGGATCATCACAAGGTGAAAATCGGACAATGCAAGGGACAAGAATCACCAAAATGTTGGCCTGAGTGAGAATCAATGTAATGCTTTACCCCCAAGTGGAGAGGGGGAGAGATTTTGAGGTGAGAGAGTAAAACTCTTCCTCAAACTAGGAATCTCATAGTTGAAAGTGACGATTTGTCAGGGAGTGAAGGAAATGGCCATCATGGAGACACTACTAATGGAGGGGTTACTTTCTATCTCTTCCCTGAAGAAGAAGTAGAAGATGATGAGGAAGAAGGAGAGGAAGAGGAGGAGGATGAAGAGGAAAGAATAAAGAAGAAAAGGAGAGAAGAAGGAGAAGAAGAACAAGAAAAATAAGAGAGGAGAAGAAGAGGAAGAGGAGGAAAAGGAGAAGAAGAAGAAGTACCTTAGAATTCGCTTATCGCTATGAACAAAAAATGCAGCAGGCAGCAGAACAGATGCAAAAGGCACAGGCGGCAATGATAGAATCTGAAAACAGGCACCACCGCCCATCTACATTCCAGGTTGGGGACAAAGTCTGGGTTAAGTCCTCAGAACTGGGACAGGAGCACGGCATCTCCCGCAAGCTCATGCCTCAGTACTTCAGACCATGGGAGGTCTTAGACATCGTCGGGACTGATCCGGATGGACCGTTTTATGTGATCCGGATCCCTGGTCATCTCCGCACTTATCCTGTCTTTCACGCTTTTAAGCTTGCACCTTCCAAGGAAACTGATCAGTTTCCCTCTCGTCGCTCAATGCTACCCCCAACCATGGATGGAGAGGTCGACATCGATGACATCGTCAACCACAAGGAAATGCCAGTTCCAAGACCGACAGGCAGGGGACGTCCTCCAAAATCGAAGCTGCAATACCGGGTTCGGTTCAAACATCACACGGATCCAAAGGAGGATCGATGGTTCACCAGGGAGGAACTGATGCAGACCGCTCCTCGGGTTGTTGCCCAATATGAAAAGTCTCTGCAGAAGGGAAAGCGCCAGATTATCGAAGATTGAACTTCTCAGAGGACTATCAAAGTTATGGAGGAGGGAATGCGAAGCCAAGGCCTCGATGAGCCCCTTTTGGCCCTGTTATACAGCACGTCGGCCTCCCTAAGTGAAGGCAGGCTCGACGAGGGCCTGAGGGCCCCTATCTCGGTCACCACACAACTGTGGAAAATTCAGGCAGTTGCGCAGCGCCAGTTGGTTGAAGAGCACCCAGGCCCAAGCCGCTTGTTTGCATGTATGGAAGGCATGCCCTAAGCTGGATACGGGATATGGGCCAAACACAGGCCGAGGACAGTTGGGCACAAGTAACCACCACAGGCCCTGGGCCTGATTCGTTTGGACTAGGCCTCAGCCTACCGGGGCCTACCGGAAGTTTCTTGGGAAAGGCCCAGCGCAGCCTGGGACAGAAGGCAGGCAGGCCACTTCCATATAGCAAAGGGCCTGCCTCTGCATTTGGCATTCGGGTGCTGGCTGCATGCTGCGCACGCGCTGCTGCGCTAGAGCTGGCCAGCGCTCACGCGCTCACGGGCAAGCTGGAAGGAGCAGGCAGCCATAGCCAAGCTGCGCTGCTGTGAGCTGGGTGTGGCGCAGGGTGGTCCTTGGGTGCATGTGGCATCTGTGCGTTGGGGAACAAGGTTGTGAGTGAAGCGAGAGACATACCTGCTGCTGGAAGCATGCGGCATTGGCCGCTATCTGCTTGTACTTCGGTGAAGCTGTTGACGTCATTCGGCGACATTGTAGAGTAGGCTAGATAGGATCTGCCATCTGTAGTCTGGGCGCCGAGCGCCAGATAGGATATCAACATTGGTTCTTCGTTGATGATGATGAGACTATTCCAGCATTGTCAATTATGAGCTCTTGGTGTGTTCTTATTTGGTGAAACTCGTGATGCAATTTTGTTGTTGGTTCAAGGTCATGACTATCTGGTCTTATGTCAAGTTATGTGTATGATGCTGTTTGATTTCTGAAGTTCGCTATCACTCATCTTCCTCATATTCCTTGCAAAAAAAAAAAAAAAAAAAAAAAAAAAAAAAAAAAAAAAAAGAGGCAGGAGCGGAAAAAAAAAAAAAAAAGTAAAAAAAGTTGCAGGCACGGATTAAAAAAAAAAAAAAGCTAGAGGAGGGTTTACTCTCAACCTTTATGGTAAACAGTCTTACCAAGGAGTGGGGAGAAGGGTCGAGGGCCATCTAGGTGCAGTTTGAGAGGTAGCTCCAGAAGCATCAATAGAGATGCGCCTGGCCTGTTGGGGGAAGCCAACAAATCGCAATCTGTTATAGCCCGCATCCAACAGCAAGCGGAGGGAATCCCAGCTGATGGATAGAGTAAAAATAACAACGTGGAATGTCCAAGGACTGGGAGACACAGGAGGCAGGGAGAAAAGGAGGAGGGTGAAGAGTTGGATGCATGAGTGGGGTATCAAATGCCTGATGATCCAAGAGTCAAAACTGAACGAAGAGAAACTGAGGGAGCTGGGTGCGTGGTGGGACGGCCCACAAGTGTGGGCCGCGACACAAGGTACAAAAGGGGGCGTCGGGATTCTTCTTCACAGAGATCTGCAGGCCATAATTTTACAAACAGAAGCGGACATCTGGGGTAAATGGGCCTGGGTGAGACTTGAGGTGGGATCTGACAAGTGGCTGCTGGCCATAATTTTACGAACAGAAGCGGACATCTGGGGTAAATGGGCCTGGGTGAGACTTGAGGTGGGATCTGACAACTGGCTGATGATTACGGTATGCGTGCCGACGCAGGTGGGGGATAGAGCAAGCTTCTTCAAGAAATTGATCAGCAACACGCCAAAGGTGGAAAAAAATTGTGATAGGGGGAGATTGGAGCTTATCGCTGGATGAGGCCTTGCGCCCGGGCTCACGGTATGCAGATAGGTGAGACGTGGAGAGCTCTTTTGGAAACCTCTGAGGTGCTGGCCTTGTCAGACCCTTTCAGGAGCCTGACACCGGAAGAGCCAGGATACACATGGACCTTTCATATACATAGAGGCAGACAGACAATGACGAGACGCAGATTGGACTACTTTTTGGTGGAAGACACAGTGTTGGAAGGCGTGATGGCGGTAAAACAGGTGGCAAACCCGATGTCAGACCACAAACCTGTGATAGCAAGTATCAAACTACAAGTTGGGGTGGAGAGAGGGAAGGGGTTCTTCAGACTCAACTCTCAGAACTTGGAAGACCCCGGGATTATGGAATGGGTTCAGCAACACTGGACCAGTTGGGAATCGACGCGCCAGCACTTCGAAACAACAGTGGAATGGTTGGACAGCAGGCATCAATATCGCCTCAAAAGTAATGGATGTCAGTTCGAGAATCCTAGTGAAGACTAGGAACAAGAAAGAGATGGAATGCCGACGAAGGGTCGAGGAGGTGGAGGAAAAAATGGAAGGACATCCAATCTCAGTCCTCACATGGGCAGCAGAGAGAGAGAGGAGACTGGCAGAATGGGATAAGATCCAAGAGGAGAAGGAGAAAAGATGGAAGGGAGTGCTGGAGGAGAAAGGAATCGTGGTTCATGACAAAATGACGAAAGAGACGTTTCAGAAGTTTTCTTAATTTTATGGGCGACCGCGACACTACCTGCAGCCGAGAAGGACACAACTGCAACTGGTGGAACTAAAGCACCCGCTGGACGACTCAGCCCCAGCAGCATCCACGACAGCAGGTATGCTGGAGTATGCAAAGGCCTACTACGAAGACATCTTAACGACACGGAGACCACAGGACGACATAAACATTGATCTTACAGAGGTCTCAAACATGTGGACAGACACTCATGTCAAGCTCCAAGTACAAGCTAAACAGGATCTAGACAGACCAATGACGGTGGACGAGACAAGGCAGACGCTGCGCAACATGGCAAAAGGGAAGTCGTCGGACATCGATGGCCTCACAGTAGAGTTCTATATCAAGAACTGGACTGTGGTGGGCCCAGCACTGGTGGAGGTGCACTGGTGGAGGTGTATAACGAGGTGCTTGTGGGGGGCAAATTAGGAGCGGTGATGACACATGGGGTTATCACACTCCTATTCAAAAAGGGAGACAAGGCTGAAGTTAAAAATTGGAGGCCTATCTCCCTTTTGAATGTCTCGTACAAAGTACTAGCCAAGACCCTCGCAAGGAGAATGGCTCGATACCTTCCGGACCTAATTGGAGGAGATCAGGGGGCGTTCGTCCAAGGACGATCCATATTCAACAACATCATCACCGCCATCGAAGTCTTGGAAGTGGTACAATCGGAGAATTTGGATACAGCAGTACTCCTCCTCGATCTCGAGAAGGCGTACGACAAGGTAGGCTGGACTTTTGTACTTTCAACACTGAGACACATTGGTTTCGGGGTACGGATTCTGCGGTGGATCATTGCAATGTACACCTACTCTACGTCATCAGTGGCAGTAAATGGCCATCTATCACTACCTTTCAAGCTCACCCGGTCCCTCAAGCAGGGATGCTCACTTGCGCCGCTATTGTTTGTGTTACAGATGGAAGTCCTACTGAACAGGATGAGAAGACACCCTGACATAAGAGGACTACAGTTAAACAAGCACGCAGAATGCACAGTAAAGGCGCTCGCAGATGATCTATTTGCAGTCTGCGAAAACTAAGACTCGGCATTCTCAGCTCTGAAGAAAACAATGGCGGAGTAATCCACCCTCTCGGAAGCTTCAGTCAACTGGCGGAAGTCCACCTATCTCCTTCCTAAAGAGTATCACCTAAGAGTGGAGTGGGGTATGAGGAGAGTGGAAGAAGGGGAAGAGGAGAGGTTTTTGGGTGTTCTAATCAGTCTGCAGATCCAAGGATCTACACAGGGAGTAGTGCTACAGCAAAGAATTGCTGCAAGATTAAAGTTGTGGGGTCGAACATGGCACCTTTCGATCTCAGGCAGGGCACTAGTGGCAAATATGTCACTCCTATCTATCCTCTGGTTTGTGAGCCAAGTAAGGGAACTAGCCAGTGGAGTACTGGGAACGGTACGTAGGCTTGTAGCTCGGTTCCTGTTGAAACCAACAGCAAAACAGTCAGAAGGCTTTCTTGTGAAAGTAGCGTGGGAAACGCTACTTTCCCAAGGGAAAAGGGGGGACCAGGACTGCTGGATCCGGAACTCAGGAACCAATCTCAACTGCGGACATGGCTATGTAAAGCGGCGGTGGCTGACTCAAGGGAGCACCGGCTACTATTGGCAGAGAGGCTGCTGATGGCAGGATGGGAGCTGGGTCGCCCTGACGATGTGTGGGCATGCTTCTTCATGGAATCTTTCTATAAGAAAAGGCTGAAGCCTGGCTTCTGGGAAGGGTTGCGGAAGGCATGGAAAAAACAGCCTCCAGAAACCCGAGAGAAACCGCAGACAAAAGAAGTACTGGCGCAGATTCTATTCGACAATCCATTCATAACCCACCAAGATGGTACACCCTTTGCAGCAGATGGATCAGCTGCAACGTTTGGCCTCGCATGGGTCCGCAGAGGGGTAACAAGAGTAAGGAACCTTTGGTCCTTGTTGTTGGGAGGCTGGAAACCGCTGGCTGAGGTAAAACAAAAACTGAGGGGACTGCACAGGGTAGAGGACAACTGGAGATTGGTGATCTAAGCTATCCCTGTGGAATGGCTGGAGCTGTTAGGACCAGAAGGGGTGGACCCGTCAGGTACGTGGTACATGGCACCGCAAGAAGGAGACCTGGCAGTTATCTGGAAGGTACAGGAGATTGAACCGAGCGGTTTTAGACGGGTGGAGCAGTGGAAAGCAACAAATCACACAAACGTGTTGGAGAAAGTGGGAGAAGAGGTAATCATGGTATGGAACAACCCCCCACAGGTTCGGGTGGTGGAATCAGCATGCAGGGAGCGGAGAACACGGAGGCATACAAGGGTTGGTAGAGCCCCACTAAGAGAGCTCAACATAGACCCATTGGCTTGGGCCTGGAACAGAGAACCAGAAGGATACAATGATCTGTCGCTGTATGATTACTCGGTGAAAACAGGGTATGCAATCGCTGGGAGAAAAAGGAAAACACCAGCAGCGATAGCGACAAGAAGGTGGCAGGCTCTACTGGGAGACGAACTCCAAGACTCAGAGAAACATTTTGACAGACTGTGGGAAATGTTAAGCACACTACCAAACGGGAAACAGACAAGTATGCTATGGCTTCTTTCCCTGCTGGTCACGCCATCAGCAGTCTAGCTACAGAGCAGAGGAATGACTATTGACCTCCGCTGCAGACGGTGTAATTGGCCTTTCAAATCTACTCGTCACCTCTGGTGGGAATGTCCTGCCTCCAAACGAATTTGGAAATGGTGGGAATACCACTGGAAGGAAATGGGAGGAGAAGGGGTGGACTGGGAAGAAAAGTGGATACTGCTAGGCTTCCTACATCCGGACATGGAAACGAACACTGGGTGGGGGTATGTGGCTCATGCAATCAGAGGCGTGATTTGTGAAGTGATTTGGGCGGATCGAAACAGGGCCAGGTTCCAAAACAGACCGATGTCGAAGTTGGAAATCAAGTGCAAGATCAAACAAGGAGTAAGGCTGGCAATCCGAGTTGACAGGAGGAGGAGGGTACGCTGTGGAAGAGGCAACAAAAGGCAGCTGAACTGCTTCCTGAGGACATGGGGACGGAAAAACCAGATGGCAGCGGTGCACACCACCAAAGGGCCGGTGCTCTCAAAATGGATATGGAACATACCGGGGAAGTAGCTTAGATAGGAGGATCCGAACAACCAGGACACTCTGTTGTATTAGCAACATGCACACTTGAGAACCGATGGCAAAATCGAATTCTTCCAACTCAGAAACAACAATAAACTTGTATTACACTCAGTCCGAATCAACTGTACAACTTGCGGCTATGGCCGCCGAACACTGTCTCTACCACCAGCCTCACTTCCCCACACTCTCGCATGCACGCACGTACAACGATCACCCTGAATGTCCAAGCTGCACAGCCACTCACACTCTGTACACTCTGTCTACACCAACAGCTGGGCGGCTATGGCCGCCGCATCCCTCGCTGGCTCGCTATGGCCGTTGTCTTCTTCACAGCCCACTTCTTCTTCACCTGCAGTCCACGCAGAAGATACCAAGGCAGCTCTTCCGCATGGCACACAGGCGAATGAATGAATGGTTGGACACTGCCTCTTTATTTATACTTCTTTGGAGGTACCCGGGCCTGCCTCAAAACGTATGGGCCTGGGCCAAAACGTGTGGCCCAAGGAAGTTTCCAGATGTTTGGCCTTCTGGCCAAAACGTGTGAAACCCACAGTGTGCTCCAGAACGTTCCCCACGTGCAGCCCCTACCCCTGGTACTTGCTGACCGGACTGGCCTACAGACTTACAGACAGACTATAGGCCTCGGTAGACTAAAATAGAGATTTCTAGAACAGGCCTTCCTAAGCCTAACGATAACAAACCTAACTCCTAATCTACAGACCTAGGGATCAAGTCCTATTGTCTGACCTACAGACCAGCCTAGGACGTAGGGCAGGTCTAGGGATTGAATCCTACTCAGGTCACTTGGTTTATGTACTGGTATAGGATAGGTCTAGGGATCGAATCTCACTCAGCACACAGGTTCAATGCACAGGGTTAGGGCACAGGTCTGGAGATCGAATCTCTGTGTCTGCAAAGTCGGGCCAACTGAGGGAAACCGTTTCACTCCCGCCATCTTAAATTCGAGGTCCTCCGAGAACACTCTAACTCAAGGTAGGACCTTTGCCCTTTCTTTCCCTCTCATAGGCGTGTACTATGTCGGAAGCGGTTTCTAGAAGCTTTGTTCTTGTAAACCATCGATCGTCCTCGGGTTCCTGGTATGCGAATCTAACCTTATACTGTTTCTGGGGACGACCTCGACCTCCTGTCCTTAACACGTCCTCTTCCACTATGTGATCTATATCATATGCACCATCCATGCCTGGCGGAATCATTGATCTCCTAGAAGGGAATCTGTCAGATGTGGTGCAAGGTAACAACTTAGATGCATGGAAGACTGGGTACGTGTGGAGGTGTGTTGGAATCTCTATAGTATATGACGGGCCATCCTCTCCTCCTTTGACTTCTAGGACAGGCCACGGTCCTCTATACGCAGGTAAGAGCTTCTGCGAGATGTTTTCCTCAGGTCCGAACTCCTTTAACTTGACCTAGACTAGATCGCCTACCTGAAACCGTGAAGGTCGGCGGTGCTTGTTAGCTTGCTCTATCATCCGATGCTGGGCCTTTCTCAGATTGTCTATGACCTTAGCGACTTCCTGCTCATGTTGTAACGCAAACTCTCATGTGCTGGGTGGTAGTCTATGTATCTGGTCCCGGTTTAGTCCCTCAAATGGTCGCCTAGGTCGAAAGGACTTATGTAGCTCGTTAGGAGTCCTGCAAGTAGCTAGGTGAACACTGTTATTGTAGGCACTTGCTACCTTGGGAAGCATCTCATCCCAATTTATCTGATCAGGTCTATACATTCTGAGTAGTTGCAAGATCTTGTTCATCTGCTCTGTCTTACCATTAGTCTTTGGGTGTCGTCCTGACGACATCAACAACTTAGACCCATAGACTTTCATAAGATCCTGCCAATTCTTACTAGCAAACCGCGTGTCCCTATCACTAACTATGGACAGCGACATACCATGCTCACTTACCCAGAAGTCAAAAAACTTACGTGCCTACTTTTGACCCCAGTATCCATGAAGTCAATGGAAACTAAATCTCCGGGTCCTGACGGAATAGGCAAGGGTCTCAAAAGACCTAGCGGGGCTTTGGTTGTAGTTCTATTCCGCTGACATACCTTGCAGTTGCGCAAATACTCTATGCAATCTGCTTTCATGTCTGGCCACGTATATGACATCATCGGGTTAGCTAGAGTCTTTTGCCATCCAAAGTGCCCTTTTGTATCGTGGCATTCCCCTAAGACCAGGCTACGGATCTCTTCGCTATTGGGGACACATAGCCTGTCAGCGACATTGGTCTTCTCAAACAGTAGCCCGCTCGTGGTTCGATAGTGCGGCTCACTATCTGGGGCTTCCCTTACTCTCTTCATCAATTCACTGTAGATCAGGTTCTGAGCATATGCATCCCTGATCTTTTGCTGCAGGTCGGCCCCTATCTCTAGATAGTGCACTATCGCGCCGAAGTAATCAGCTCTCCTACTCAAAGCATCGGCTACCACGTTGTACTTTCCTTTCACGGGCTTTAACTCAAAGAAACTGATCTATCTCACCAGCCCATCTAGTCAACTTGGGCGTCATCTTGGCCTGTGTCTTTAACCATCTAAGAGTCTCGTGATCAGAATATACCTTGAAGTGCCTCCCAAGAAGGTAGTGTTTCCAGTGATCTAAAGCCTGCCTGAGAGCATAGAGTTCTCTCTCATATGTCGATGTTGCGACTTTCTCTGAGGGCAGCCTGGCTGACATGAACTCTATGGGCCTATATGCCGTCATCTTGCTGCAAAACGACACCTATGCCATACTGACTAGCGTATGTAGTAACAACGAATGGTAATGATGGATCAACAACTTTGAGGACAGGGTATTCTATCAGAGCCTTTTTCAATTTCTTGAAGGCTGACGTACAGTCTTGGTCCCACTTCCAGATAGTCTTTTTCTTCAGCAACCTACGAAGGGGTGCAGCGACCGTGGAGAAGTTCCTTACGAACTTTCTGTAGTAGTTAGCCAATCCTAAGAACGAACGCAACTCTGTCAGTATCTTAAGAGTCGGCCAATCTCTAATGGATGCGCTCTTGCTGTCCTCAGGCCGAATGTCGTCGCCGTCTAGTACATGGCCTAGGTAAAGGACCTTTGTCTTGGCCCATTCGCCCTTCTTTGGGTTAATCTTGAAGTTGGACTCTCTTAGCTTGCTCAAAATCTGCCGCAGATGGCCCTCATGTTCCTCGAGGGTCTTGCTGAATACTAAGATATCGTCTAAATAAACTACGACGAATCTATCTAACCACGGTCTAAACAAGTCGTTCATGCAGAGCTGAAATGTAGTCGGTGCATTAGTAAGTCCAAACGACATCACTATGAACTCGTAATGCCCATACCTCGTCCTGAAAGTTGTCTTATACTGATCGTCAGGGTGCACTTTTATCGGATGATATCCTGATTTCAGATCTATCTTTGAGAAATACTTGCATCCTTGCACACGATCCAACAAGTTGTCTATACGTGGCAATGGCTCTGCATTCTTGATAGTGATGGCGTTTTGTCCCCTGTAGTCTATGCACATACGTAGTTCTCCCTCCTTCTTTGGGACAAACAGAACAGGTGCGCCAAATGGTGATGAGCTAGGCCTGATCCACCCTTTCTCTAAGAGCTCATCTAACTGTCTGTGAAGCTCCTCTAATTCCTTGGGAGACATTCTATAGACTGACCCCTTAGGAGTTCTACTGTCAGGTTCTATCTCGATTCGGTGCTGAATCGGTCTGGGCACTATTCCCGTGGGTGCTTCAGATAAATCCTTGTATTCCTCCAGCAGACTGGCAACAGTAGGATGGATTTTCTCATCTTCCTGTGACTGATCAGAAATCGGCCTAACATAAGCTACGAACAACTGCTCTTCGAGCTGCTCCTTTCGCACAAGCCTGGCGAATGCAGGAGCGCTGAGGCAACAATGGGCAAGGGGATTATCTACCCCGGACTCATGGAACAGGCGGACTTGCTTAACTTTGCCTGACACGCTAGGGAGATTACACCCGTGCTCTCTGAGGTGCAGTGTGGCTCCTACTGCCTCTCCCCAATCTGTACCTAGAACAATGTCAAACGGGAGACTCTTCTACGAGGAGGGTCAAGGAGTGCAATACCTTCTCTACCTTCCCATCTTTCTCTAGGCGAAAGTAGGCATGGACCCCCTCAACATACTCTTCAACGCGCATCCTGCTATTGTCTGCAAGGATGCTGACCACAGGTTCTTTTGAGCGCTGGACTTTCAAATTAAGCTTCAACTTTTTCAGCGCTTTACGACTGATATAGCTCCTAGTCGCCCCACTGTCTATCAGGGCACCTACTCTAGCTCTAAAAATTTCTACATCTGCGAGGATAAGTTGTCCTTTACTATCCTTCTTCATCTTGGCCCAGGCTTGCCTCCTCTCTCTTAACTCCTCGGCTAAGCCTGTGAGGGAAGCATCAAAGACCCTAACACAAGCAGTCTCTGGACAACTTACTAGACGTTGGCCTGCAACCTCTGCCATGGAGATATGTGGTGTGGGAGACTCTACTTCGCGCGCACGCTCAAATCCACATACTCCTGGGGTAGGGGCAGCTGCGACCCCTACCGGCGGCTATCTTTTGCTGCCCCAAACGCAGCACGGTCCCTATACTTTGGACAAAATTTGATAATGTGGCCTAGGTCCCCGCAGAATACACATTGAGAACTGTTAATGCGTTCTTGCCATACTCTTTGATCTATACCCAGATCTAACCAGGGTCGGCCCTCAGGCCGGCCTGGGTGCCACCTTCCCTGTTTGGGGGGTGACCGACAAAAACGCGGATGGTTGGACGGGGGACCTCCACTTCCTCCCTCTTGGCGGTTGTCATTGCCGCCAACCCCCTGGCCGCCCTGTCCTCGGCCACGTGGGGCCCGACCATTCTGGCCGGACCGTTGTCCTCCTCCTTGCGGCCTCCCTCCGACCGCAACAGCAGCGTAGGTTCTCCCCTGGCCCGCGCTACCGTCCTGTTCCTCCAGTCCCCACTCGATGTCAGAGTAGGGAACCTCATCGGCACCACCTTCCTCCATTGTTAGTATAAGGTTGTCTTTGGCCTTAATTTGGACGGAAATGGTGCGTCCCTTCCACGTTTTTCCCTGTAACAGATCTTTATGCCAGAACGTGGTAACTGGCGACGCTTGGGCGGCAAATGCAACGGCCTCCCAAGTATCGTAAGTCATGCCCTGCTGATTCTTCTTTTCGAAGAAGTGCCCCTGAATATTTTCAGGCAGGGCCGCACGGTAGAAGAGGTTAAGGAGCTGGGCATCGGTTACTCCATGCCCAGGGACCGCAATCAGTTCGTCCATGGCGGACTTGGGAGCATGCACGCTCTTCCACTGGCGAGTGTGTATCATTTGGAGTTTGTCGGAGGCTTTGAGCCCCTTCGTCACATCTGAGAATCGCTCCCTGAGCGATTTCAAGAACTCAAAGAGGGGTGTCAGTCTCGAATATGTAACCACATCGTTCTCGCAATTTGCAGCGCGGGCTAGCGACCTAGCAAAGCTAGTCGCCTCGTCTCTAAGGGTCTGGAAGGCCACCAAAACGTGGTCCTCAGGCGTGACTCCCTGTAAGTACAGGTAGGCGTGCACGTTGGCCTCCCAGATATCGAAATCATCACCCTTCTTTCCACTGAAGGGTTCGGGAAAACAGACCTTGACCTTCTCACGACGTGGTGGGGCCGGCTCCTCTTCTTTAGGAGTCGCCAACTTGGCGACTTCAATGGCGCCAGTGCAAAACTCCCGGGTCTTACTAATTGTGTTATGGACTTCAGCCAGTAAGTATTTCACCATGTCACTTGCAAAGTCTTTGAACCCGGCACGCATTGCATCTACCTTTACTTCTAAGTTGCTGATATACTGCACTTGTTCGTGGTGTGCAATTAGTAACGACTCTACACTTTGAGTCAGGGTGCTGAGTTGAGTGGCTAACTCCGTCGCTTCCATGAATTTTCCTCATCCTGGACTACGCCGCTTTCAGATGCTTCTCTGCCCTTTTCGCCGCTTCCAATCGGCTTACCCTCTCTTGGGACAGCCGGTATCTCCATGACATTTGTTGTTCTTCCTCCTTCGCCCTTCTCCTCACCGGGTCCCTTTCTGTCTCAATCTGCCTCCTTGTTGCTTCTCTTTCTTCCTAGGGTATGGCTATCTCGGCCTCCCTGTCTTCCCCCAACTCTAAATGTGCAGCCCACTCTTGTGCAATCCTTGCAATCTCAACTTCTTTGCTTGTGCTGGCTTCCCCTCTCCTTGTCTCCAATGACTCTTCTTCCTCTACTTCTTCTTCTTCTTCTTCTTCTTCTTCTTATTTCTCCACCTCCTCTTGTATTGCCGCCATCTTCGCCTCTTGCTCCTTCTTCAACTCCTCCAGCAGGGCCAGCATCTTGGCCTGCTTAATCAGTTCCCTCTTCTCCATTCTCTCCTTCCTCTCTCGCAGAATAGCGGCAGCTCTCTCTTCTTGCTCCTTGCTGTAGGGGTTGGTACTAGTCCCGGACCTGAGGCCCACCATGGTGACGGTGCACAATCAAGAATTCCGCGCCTCAACACGTAGACCAAACAGGTTAACTTTTATTGAGGGGTCTTGACTCACTACTCGGGCTAGACTTACGGTTTTATGACCACATACACAGAATCCTACCGACCTGGACAGAAGTGACAGGGAGATAGGACTGACTGACTTTGACAGCCCTAACATCAGTAGGTACCAAGGTGAAGGTGCACATCCATGGGGTAAGGGGATAGGCCAGGGCTTGGAGGGATGGTACCCATAATCTTCTCGCTCCAGCTGGGTCGACTTTCCGGTCAACGGTCTCGGTCAACTCGCCGGTCAACGCTCCTGGTCAACTTCGGTCAACACCCTTGGTCAACTCTTGGTCAACACCCGGTCAACGTTGGTCAACCCCTGGTCAACGTTGGTCAACTCCTGGTCAACGTTGGTCGACTCCCCCGGTCAACCTTCCAACCTTCCGGCTATGGTGGACCTTCTTCTTCTTCGTCAAAACCTTCGTCTTTTCCACCTTGGCTATGGCTGACTT
>BFEA01000182.1:54225-67242 GCA_003427395.1 Chara braunii
CTCTCTCTCTCTCTCTCTCTCTCTCTCTCTCTCTCTCTCTCTCTCTCTCTCTCTCTCGACTGCTGCTTACTAGTAGCAGCGTTATTGCTCCCCAGGCCGTCAGTGCGTGGCTCCCCAGGCCGTCGGTGCGTGGCTCGCAGCCGCATTGTTGCTCCCCAGGCCGTCGGTGCATTGCCCCCCTCCTCGCCACCCCACCACCTCCTCCCTACTGCTGAACCATGCACAAGTTGTGTCGTCGCTGGATGACGGCGCCAAAATTCAAAGCTCTCCAGAAGTTCAAAAGTGGGGAGCGAACCTTGCCACCTATTGTGGTTTGGTTCGCCCCTTGTTGTTTTAATGGGAGCGAAACTCAGCATCCCGTTTGAAAGCGGTAACTCATCCAAACGTGGGTCGTGGTGCAGCCGCCAAGAGGCAAGAGCAGCATGCAAAAAATTTGATAGAAGGTTCCTGCTTTTTTTTTTTYCAGGAGGACCTTGACCTTTTTTCCTTTTTTTCAGGCAGGCCGACGACGGGACTTGACATTTCATGCGTGCACCTTCGACTTTTTTAGGCGGGTGGACATTTCATGCAGGGATTTTGGGTGGGGGGGGGGTCCTCATGGGTTGTCCTGTGTCTGTGGGCCGGGTGACCCAGGCCTAGCACTCACCCACCTGTCACCCACCCACTCGGGTGACCCAGGCCTAATGTTGACCCACCTGTCACCCACCCAGGCTGCCTGGCCTTCACCCGCCCTCATCCCACCCAGGTCACCTTATCAAGACCCGCACATGACCCAATGTCCTCGTGGGTGGGGTGGGTGCAGGTGGGTGCGGGTCTGGGTACCCGGTGCTCATCTCTGCTCCCTACCAGACAAATTTTGTTATTTTTGCGAAGCAATCTCACACGTGTATTCTGTCCCTATACATCCTGTCAGGGAGGGATATGTCGATTGGGTAGATTGTCGGCAGTGTGTCGCACGAGCCCATGACTCTTGCATACAGTACAGAAACGGTGATAAGCCCTGGTTGTGCCCCTTATGCCGGGTCGATAAGATCCCGACCGAGGCTCAATTCCTCTACGCCACGTCAGAAGGGTTGGAAAAGACCCGAAAATTTAGAAGGGCCGAGGTTTGGACGGATATTGCTCTAATTGCCACCTTGGTAGGTAACCCCCTTTAGGACTTCACTAAGGAGGACCGGAGGAGGGCCAATGAAAGGGCTCAGGACTATCGCTGGAGCGTGGGTTGATTAGAAAAACGGAAGATGGATGGCAGTGGGATTTGGATGGTAGTGCCGCACCCGTTCATGAGGTATGACTGGGTTAAGACAACGCATGAGGAAATTGCAGCGCATTTCGCCGTCCGAATTACGGAGGCAGCAATCGATAAGAATGAGTGGTATTGGTCCAATATTCGCGACGATGTGAAATTCGTCATCCAGAACTGTCAGGTCTGCGCCGCTGACAAGGCGCCGATCCAACCACCAAGGTCGATAGTACCTACGGTAGTTGAACGGCCTTTTCAAAGGGTTAGTATGGATACTACCGATATTGTGGTGCCCCTTGGACCGAATAGCTGTGAATATTCAATGTTGGAGTTCGTAGATCATTTTTCGAAGTGGGTTGAGGCATACCTATGTCGTATGCGACAGGCGCCTGAAATCGCGCGATACATCAACCGTTTTTTGGGGATGCATCAGGACACGAAGGAGATCCTGACCGATAATGGGGTAAAATTCAGAGGGGAGGTGCTGAGAAATCTGGTCATACACGGTGTCGCCATACGAAACACTGCACCCCACATGTCACAGTCTAACGGGCTGGTAGAGAATGCAAATAGGGTGATTAAGACTGCACTGCGACGAAACATCACGGCCCGAGATCCGAGACCCTGGCCCGATATCGTGGATCACATCTTGGCGGTCCATCGAGGGATGCCGCACGAACCAACAGGCCTGAGCCCCTTTCAATTACGGACCAATAGTGTGGCTTGCGTTTCAATACCGAGCTTCCCAGACGAATCTTCGTTGAACCGATGGCCCACGAGGGCCACGGTTCGAGACAAGGCCAAACGACACCTAGAGCTGATGGAGCGGTCCCTTCCTCGATTGGCCCGAAAGCGCCAGAAGATGACTGAGTTGGCCCACGACGGACAGGTCCGCAGTTACGAGGCCCAGAACAAGAATGCGGGACCACGATCCCATTATATTGGGGGACATCGTGCATGTGAGGAAATGTGCTCGCCACGGTAAGCTAGCGCCACGATTCTTCGGGCGATTTCACGTAGTCGAGCTCGGACCAAACGGCGTGAACACCGTGCGGCTCGTGCCTGAGGTCTCCGGCAGTCGATCGGCTCGACCGATCACTCGCCACGTGTCGTATCTACGGCCTCGCCCATCCTTTCCATCTCCACCGTCGTTTGTCTCCTCCTCCGCTGCAGAAGAGGATGACGATTGCTTATCACTCACTTCTCCTTCTCTGTCTCGCTCTTCCTCAGACACTCCGTCCCCATCACCATCGCCATGAGTTTTCTCACCGAACGAGTTCTCGGCGAGCACCTGCTGGCGCCACGTGACGACATTTCGGCGATCAGACAAGTCCATCATCCACGGCTCAGTCCGGATTCTCTCTGGTTTGTACAGTTCTTCAACACCACGGGAGTATACGCGCCGGCGGAGTTTCGTTTTGTGGCTCATAACCAAGCATTCGTATTGGCCGAGGCATCGGCGTATCAGCAGCTTTCAATACCGGGAGTCAGCCATGTGTCCACCATCGTTGTCTTCAGCGGATATATCAGCACGGTGGATCCGCTGCGGCATACGGCCATCCGGGTATCGTTGAGGAAGTGGGGTGAGCAGCTGGCAGCGAAGTGGAACCAGTGGCTTGCGCGGCACAGCGACAATCTCGTCGTCACCGACAGCATCAACGTCGGCGGGCTTCGCACGTCCCGACGCAAGCCAGCGGTGGTGCTTCCAGAGCTCGCTCCCTTTCGGCGCCCTCAATGAACCAGTCCCAGTTTTCAGCCTTTGCCCTCCCCTCTCTCTTCCCCACTTTTTGGCAGTCTGCCCTCCATCCCTGTCTTTCTTTCTGCATCCAGCCGCTCGCTGTTCCCCTCATCGAACCGAGACACTGGGAGATCTGGTGTGAGCACTACCTCACTCTTTCACTGTGCCTGGTCGAAGTGGAGCTGATGTGGACATGGGACAATGAGCATCGTGCCGCGAGGGAGAGCGTGGAGCTGCTAATCATCCAGGCCTGGAGAACAGAGGTGGAAGGAAATCTCCTCGGATTCGTCTTCAGAGCGGTAGAGCCAAGCCATCGGCAAACGATCGTGTGGGAACTCACGATCCCTCTTGCGCAGCTCGTCGACGACCTCCCCCACGACATCATATCGTAGTGTGACGAGAGCCCAGTGCCGCACATTCTTCCATGAAGATTAACGCCGTACTTACAGTGGTCAGCCTGCCTGGAAGATCTAACGGGAGGTGGCAGCTACCCATCGCGCGTAGAGTACCTGAAACCCCGGGGGATCATCGACGTCCTCTTCTTTTCGCCCCGAACGGCGGTAGAGGAAAGAGTCGTGGCGGAGAAGGTGGAGGTGGAAGACGAAAGCGAGGAAGAAACCTTGAAGGAAGAAGGAAGCTACAGTGAGTACAGCGAGGAGGAACCCGAAGAAGAAGACGAAGAAGAAGAACAAGAGGGTCAGTTGGAGGAGGAGGAGGAATCTGAGTGGGAGACGCTGGGTGAAGAGGCGGATTGCGCAGAAGCTCCGGAGGAGGATCCCGAGGCGGCAGCGCGAAGGAGAGAGGAGATCGCGGTCGGGAAGCAGCCGCTGGAGTTCGCGAGTGGTGCGGATCTGCCGATCTCGAACGACCCGACCAAGGATCCCGAGCCGCCCAAGAACGACGGTGGGGACCCTACTGCCGAGACTTCGAGTGCACCGGCATGCAGGCGACGGAGCCGATCCCGATCCCGTCCCCCCATCCCCCAATTCGAGCACGTGTCGATGCGGGCCATCGGGCTTCGTTCCCGGTCGTTATCCCACCGTCCCCTTGAATTACCTCACCCTCCGCCAGATTACCATCCCGGTCTCTTTCCCCCAGAACCCCTTCCCTACTGACACCTTCCGCCACTTCTACGCTACCCGCCTCGCTGTCACGGTACATCCGCACACCTTTACTTGGTGCGCCACCACTGTCTTTTGTCTCCATGTCCTTCTCTTTAGTGCTGCGTGGCGAGGCCACAACATGATCGAGGTTTATTGCATGATCACAGGGACTATCCCCGCGTGCGAGAACCATGATCAGTTCTGGACGGCCCTCCTTCGCACCTTCACAACCCTCTATCCCGACTACCTTGCGTCTCTTCCCCATGCCGGTACCTGCTTCCCGCGATTCCATCGGATCGTCCGATATCAAAAGCTTTTGGTGACAGTCGCGGGAATGGAACGCTTCCTACCCCCACTCCCGACCAACCCGCCCCCTCAGCACGCCCCCATGTACCACCTTCCCTTTCCTCTCCCTGCTAGTTACTGATGCGCGGTCAAATGATACGTGCCACGACGATGGCACGCACGATCCCCTCCTTTGATTGAAGAAAGCCCTTTCTGAGGAATTTGTAGGATAGAGCCATGTGTGCCACACTGAATGACGCCCACACTCTTATCGAACGGTAAGTGGCAACGAAAAAAGCTTCACGTGTCGACCGATTAGAGAGATCGACACTTGTCGTGATTCAAGCAAGCAGGAGCTTGCTTAAGATTTGAATCCCCTGGCCGTCACATATGTGACGAACCACTTTCAGTCTCTGCGCAATTTTCTGCGCGATGACGATGAGGGGTCCTTAGCTGGGAAGGTAAGGCCAATTACGAGAGATCAGGATCGACCGGAAATTACATCGGTGTCCTCGCTTCTTCATCTTTTTACGTCGCTTCTTTTCGGATGGCTGGGTTCAGGGCTGGGCAAGTCCCAAGATGGTCGGTGGAGTGGCTGGCACGCCGACAAAGGCGCGATTAATAATGGTTGACGTCACTTTTTTTTTGTTTTGCTGTCGAGTTTTTGACACGGTGATCGCGCAGGAGTTTGCTTCTCTCTTTTTGAAATTCTTTTTCGAATCTTGTTGAGCCTTCGATGGCTCTCGGAATTTCGGACTTTCTTTTCGGACTTGTGCTTTATTTCTTTTTGCATTTTTGCAATAGATAAAAATTTAGGAATTTAGGAATTCGGAGTTTCTTTTGCTGCGCGGTGCTTTTTGCTCGCACGACTCTTTTTGCGGTTGCAACGGAGCTCTGATTAGCCGGCGCCCTTAATCTTGTGTGTAACCGTAATTTTTTTGCGGGTGCCCTTGTAACTGCATCTTTCTTCTTGAGCTTCGTATTTCCCGCTCTCCCTCTCTTCTTTGCTGTGTCTAATAGGCCGGCGGGCTGCATGATCAGATCGATGTGTGGAGAGTGGCTCCGTCCCCCACGCCGTGATCTGGTCATGCAGAACGTAGGCATTCCCTCCCCTTCTCTCCCTTCTTAGTCCTTGCAATTCCGTGTTCTTCGTGCATGCATGCACACTATAAATTTCGGTTGCGCGATTAGATAGCTCTCTTAAACAGTTGCTGGAAGCTCGGGGTAGCGCGATCAGTGAGGGTCGGCTCACGAGCGAAGTAAGAGGTGAGTGGAAGTGGGAGTTGGGCGACTCGACGAGCTGGTGCCGAATGTGCGGGATTAACGTGTGGTTGTGTGTCCGATTTTGAATTCAATGCGGGTTTCGCGTTGAATTCACGTTAAACTCCCGTTCAAACGCGCGTTGGACGCAAATTAACAGGATTCGCGATGATTTTTTTCTTGGGCTAAAAATTATCCAAAAAAAAAAAAAAAAAAACGGGGTTGTAGGTTTTTTTGAGTACTACAACCCTATATATCGTCACAAACAGAATATATATATATATATTTATATTTCTTTTGATATTTAAATATATTTAAAAAAAATCAAAAACATAAACACACAATGAAAAAAACAAAAACTAAAATGACATGAGTGTTTTTTTTTTGGGTTTCGCACATATTTTTTAAGGGCTAAAACAAATATATATAGCCTTTGCCAAGGTGGAGAACGTCATGTGCTAAGAAATGGAATCCTTCTCCCGTAGTGACTATGCGAGTTTGATCAGGCACAAAGTGCAGGCCCATGGGTTGGAGCCATTGTGATAGGAACCCTTGAGCGCCCTGAACAACTCTTCGAGCCTTATGAAGAACAACGAAATCATCGGCGTATCTTACTAGGATAACTCGGCCTTCGGCCGCCTGTTGCTGAGCCCACTCATTCAAAGCATTCTCCATTCCGTGCAAAGCAATGTTGGCCAGTTAGCCGTTCGACGTGTCACTATGGACAACTCTTCGACGAGAGGAAAAATGGAATTAGTTTGAACACTCAGTGCTTTGGTTCCGTTGATTTCAGGTTGGGGAAACTACAGGATGCTTCGAAAAAACAAGGATTTGCTAGAAAAAAAAGAGATGATCTTCATAAATTAGTTGAATCAAATCGTAGCTTTTCTCATTATCGTTGGTGGTAAGAATGTACATATAGAAATCACCACCAACCAAGCCCGAGTCGGTGAAACTCCGACGAAACAGTTTGTCACAGCCCCTCGTTTGTTGTCCTCTTCTCTCTCTCTGCCTACGGTTTACCGGGCAGTTCTGTTTGTGACGATATATATATGTATATATATATATATATATATATACATATATAGGGTTGTAGATCTTTCAAAGATGTACAAAATTTTTATTTTTGATTTTTTTTTAAGAACTTCGTGTATTTAAAAAAAAATCAAAACCATAAAAAAACAAATAAAAAAAAAAGAAAAAACTTTAAAAAAGAGAGACACACACACAAAATTGGGCCTGTAGCAGATTGCATGAGTCTGGCGTCCGAAGTTCCCATACGACATGGTTCGTCCGCCTCCGCTTCTATTAGGGCTGGGAGGTTGGCTCAACCCTGGTGCTTGTCACTGGTATGTGGTCCAAGTTGCCCTCAATAATGGTAGGGTGATGGTTCTCAGTGGTGGTCACACTGAGGTAGGATAGTAGGGACAGGAGGTGCCTCCCAGCCGTGTTGGTTGAAGACCTTACTGATACAGACTGGGAGGATCCAACTGACTATCTTTGTTGGTTGGCATCGAGAGTGCCATAGGCGGGGATTGAACCCACAACCTCCTGAATGCCACTTGCGTGCCTAATCAACTAAGCTAGGCCGCTGGACGGAGCCCAGATTCTTTGATCGCAAGAGGGTGATTCAATGGATACACGCCAACCATCATGCACACACACATACACACACACACACACTTACAAACGCATACACAAACACACGAGCATACATTCATATTCATGCACAGACACACTCTCACGCGCAGGCACATACATACACACATACGAGCACACACAACACACCTACACACACATAACTGGGGCATTGGGGGTTTAGAGATGTGGGGGCGGATGGGAGATGCTTCTGGGGTTGCGTAGGGCCAGGTGTCCCGGACCCCGTGCATCAATTCCATTTTTCCGAAAAGCGCGGGAGCGGCCCATTTTCGCGTTTAACGCGAATTCAACGGGATTTTTTTGAATCTAACGGGATTCAACAGGAGTTTAATTCCTCCGTTCTCCGTTAAAAAGATACACAGACGTGTGGGGCTACCACGGACTGTAGCGCGTGGGCGAATCCGACGGGCACAGGAGGACTAAGCGGGGTGACGACTTCGTGGGTTGATGCACGGCAACGGACTGTCCGCATCGGGGAGATTGAGAGAGAGAGAGAGAGAGAGAGAGAGAGAGAGAGAGAGAGAGAGAGAGAGAGAGAGAGAGAGAGAGAGAGTTGAGGTGGATGGGTGTGGAGTTGCGATTTTCTTTGTCTTTTCCTTTGTTTTTTTATATAAGTTTTGATTGCGGCTACGGGCGATTCGCCCTTTGTTTTTGATTCGGCATCTCTCCTTATTTTCGCCTTGATTGGCGCTTCTTCTCGATTCCGACTTACTCCTTCTCATGTATGGCGAATGGACGAGTTCTGCATGGTTGAATGATGTGCTAGTCGTTTCTCGTTTTGCTCATCTTAGCTCGTGATGAATGGCTGATGACAGGAGTAGATGTTGTGCGGTGTCGAATGTATGATGCAGTGTCACTTTGCATAAACGGGAATAATTGTTGACCATGGGATTACTGAATGATTAGATGATTGGATGATTGTCTACACCACTTGGCAATTTTGCATGTAGGACGGAAACCTCACGATTGCACGAAAATCAGCCCGTGTACGACCGAACACCTTGTGTGCGCACGTGTAAGCGTGATCTGACCAGCGTAGCCTACACGTGTCCGCACGGGGGCGATTCACGACCACCGACGAGCTTGGCACCTCCGATATCAGAATACGTGTGTTTGCAAGGATTTGGGCCACCAAACCCGGAAATTCCCTTATCAATCGAAGCACGATCAAATACGTACGCTAGAATGACAAGATGTCATACGACGAGCACTGGGAGAGTTCGCGGGATTCAGAATACTTAGAACACTAGGGAGAAGGGTACCTTAGACTGAGATATCCGGAATTTCCCTGTCTAATCGAGAACCGACTGTGCGCCAGGGAATTTCACTGTGCCATAACCAGTGACCCAAGGTGCCCCGATTACCCAACTACATATAACACGCAATACTTCATATCCCCCAGCTTCGTCGTTATCACTACCAATTTCTCTCCCTTCCGCATCCTCCTCCCGTACCACCAGCTCACGGTGGTTCCGTGGAACTCCATAGCCCCGTATTGGCCCCACACGCCGTGCAGAACTTGCAAGCGACTCGACAACTGTTGAGCCTCTGGAATCACGGAGCCTAACCATAACGCGCGACGTCAAACGCCACGCGTCCGCAGGTCCGACTCATAGAAATCACAATCCTTACGAACGAGCCTCTCCCGAACCGCCGCCATTCAATTTTTGAACGCGAACGCGCAATCAGCGTTCAAACGCACATTTGAACGCGAACGCACGTTCACCGCGTTCAAACGGTTACATAGCCGCCATTAGACAGACGGACCGGACGACCTTGGGAGGCACCTCGCATATCATCTACCTTATGCTGCACGACATCGACCGCCATCGGACCGGAAGTAAGCCGTCCCTTAGCCTTATTGCACCTATGCCCCTGAACACCTGTCACCGGAGATCTCAGTTCTGACCCGGGACTCCACCCCCCCCTACTTTCCCAAAAATCCTTGGCACACCCCTTTTCGCACTTCCAGGCCCACATCCCACTCCGATCAGGAAGTCGCACCGGGCGTGAGGTTGGGCGTCACAGTCTAGAGGAGAACAGCCACTTAGACCACTGTATCTCGCCCAGGCAAACTTGAGAATCGAGATCAAGCCAATCTGATTATTTTGAAGCCTTGGGGCTGCTGAACCACAAAGGCTGGTGATCCGCCCTACAGATCACAGGTTCAACCTTCGACAACCGCACGACGCAACCTTCACACTACCTCCAGCCCATCATACCATCGTATAGCCGGTGCGATTTCGAATCCTTCCCTCGCACACCTTATCTCGCCCCCACTCCCCAAAGACCCTCGCTCTCACGACCTGGCATACACATACCTAGCGGCATGTGTCCAAAGCGGTGTGACGAACCGATTTCCGCACCTCACGATTTCCTGCGCGATTGCGATGAGGGGTCCTAAGCTGGGAAGGTTGGGCCAATTACGGGAGATCGGTATCGCTGGAAAATTGCATCAGTGCCCTCATTTCTTCGTCTTTTTCGTCGTCTCTTTTCGAAAGGTTGGGATCAGGGCCGGGTGAGTCCCGCGACGGTCGGGTGATTGATTGGTCTGTTGGATAGCCGGCACACCGTCGTGGGCACGAATAATAAATGTTGACGTCACGTCTTTTGTTTGGGTTTTGGAATTTGGGCGCGGACATCGCGTGGAAATTTGCTTCGTTCTTTTGAATTTTCTTTCTTTGAATTCTTTTTCGAATCTTGCCGAGCCCCGATGGCTCTCGAAATTTCGGACTTTTCTTTTTCGGAGTTTGTGCTTTCTGCTTCTTTTTGTTCGCATTAGATAGGAATTTAGGAATTTTGTAACTAGGACTTTTCTTTTGCCGCACGGTGCCTTTTTGTTTACGCGCTCCTTTATGCGGCTGCAACGGAATTCTGATTAGTAGGCGCCTTAATCGGGTGTGTAACTGTACTTTTGGGCGGGCGTCATTGTAAGTTTTGTAACTGTATCTTTTCTTCTTGTGACTCGTCTTTCCCGCCCTTCTTCTCCTTCTCTTGCTGCGTTTTTGGTAACCGCGGTCTGCATGATCGGATCGATGCGTGGAGAGCGGCTATGTCCCCCACGCCGCGACTGGGTCATGCAGAACGTAGGCCTTCCTTTTCTAATCTTCCTTCTAAGTCCTTGTAATTCCGTGTTCTTCACGCATGCATGCACGCTATAAATTCCGGACTGCGCGATTAGTTAGCTCTCTTAACCAAGCTGTTGGAAGCTCGGGGTTGCGCGATCAGAGAGGGTCAGCACACGAGCGAAGTAAGAGGTGAGTAGAGCAGGAGCCGGGCGACCGGACGAGCTGGCGCCAAACGCGCGGGGTTGACGTGGGCCACGACGGACTGTGGGCGCGGGCGAACCTGACGGGTGCGGGAGGGCTAAGCGGGGTGACGACTTCGTGGGTTGGTGCGCGGCGACGGACTGTCCGCATCAGAGAGAAAGAGAGGGAGAGGAAGAGGGAGCTGAGGCTGATGGACATGGATTTGCTGTTTCTTTATCTTTTCTCCCTCCTGTCTCGTGTATATAAATTTTGATTTCGGCTCCGGGTGATTTGCCCGTTTCTGTTTTTCGGAATCTGGACTTGGGTTTTTGCTCACACATGTCCTCGCGATTTCCCATCTCGGATATGGTGTATGAATGTATGAATGAATGAATGGATGTCGTGTTTGGTTCTTTGTCTTCCTCTCGGACTCTTGCCTTCGCCTTTGTTTACTGCCTTTGAGGCACTCATGAGTAGGATAGGATTTTTGTGTTCTCATGTTTACTCATCTTTTAATTAAGCTGTTGTAGTTGTTGCATCTCGCATGCTCGAAAATTACGGAGTGATTAGGCAATCGAATGTCTGGCCCCGCGAACGCCGCGCGAGGGCGCGTGTAAACGGGACCTGATCTGAGCATTTACACGTGCCCCCAGGCGTCGATTCGTCAATTCCAAAAGGATCATCAATTGCAGAAGTACTGTCTGATTGGATACGGCCAACCGGGGTCTACGACGGAGCTGTCATCCCATGCGAACACGCGTAAGCGCGACTTGATTTCCACGGCTCGCACGCGGTGATCGCCACCGGTACAGACCCACCCGTAGGTGTATCACAGTTCTGCGATGACATAATGACATGCTCCGAGAGCTCAGAGTCATTGACGTACAACCTGGATTACTTCACCCCGTGGATAGCAGACAGCCTCCGGCAGAGATACCCTTGCCTAACAGAGAATCGACTGTGTCCTAGGGAGTTTCAATGCGCCACCACTAGCAACCCTCGGTGCTCTGATTTCCCCACTCAGGACCACACCCACTATTTCACCCACCCAGGATTTGTCGTTATCTCCACTAATTTTCGTCCCTTCCGTCTTCTTCTCCCGTATCATCAACTCAGGGTCATCCCGTGGAAAGCCATAGCCCCCTACTGGCCCAGCACGCCCAGTGGAAATTGTCGGCAACGCAACAATCAGAGAACCCCGGGACCTCGAGGGCCAAACCAGAACGCACGACGACCGGCCCCACGTGGCAACAACCGACGGGCTAACTCATCGGAACTACACCCACCTCGAGGGACTTTTCGACAAACCGCCACCCACAAAACCGATGGATCGCACGGCCTTGAATGACCCACGCATGCCATCTGCCTTATGACCCCAAGAGGTCCGCCCCTTCAGCCAAATTGCACTCGTGCCCCCGAAAAACTCTGCCACAGGAGATCTTAGTTCTAACCTGGGACTCCACCCCCACTTTCCCTAAGATCCTTGGCACACCCCTTTTCGCACTTCCAGGCCCACATTCCACTCCGATCAGGAAGTCGCGCTGGGAGTGAGGTTGGTATCGGAGTCCGACTTGTGGCCGGGTTTTAGGATAGACCGCACGATAATTGGGCGACCTGGCTAACCGAGGGCGACCTCGACCTCGGAACGCGCATAGACACGACCCCATTATCACTAGAAGTACATCGGTCAATCGACGGGTAGCCAACATTAACGCTAATCCACAAAATCCGAATCCACAGTAGCAGAATGCTAATCAACAACAAAATCATAATCAACCCGGCCCACGAGCACGGTGTAGGGGCCGTACCCTGAAGGACTTTCGAGCCTTAGTCGACCCCACTGCGGTCCCATTTGGCTCGACCCGCCCATGCTCATGCTCAGGGCACGGGTCGTTCGTCCCAAGGGCACCCCCACCTAGTGCTATGAGATGGATGGGGATGGGCCATTTGCGAGAGGGCTTTACATTGGGGGATGTAGCTCCGCTCTCGCGATAGATGACCCATCCCCATCCATCTCATAGCACTAGGTGGGGGTGCCCCTGGGACGAACGACCCGCGCCCTGAGCATGAGCGTGGGCGGGTCGAGCCAAATGGGACTGCAGTGGGGTCGACTAAGGCTCGAAAGTCCTTCAGGGTACGACCCCTACAAAAATGGTGGAGATGCCGGGTATGGGTTAAACTGACCCGTACGATCTCGAGGCGGGCGCCCGACGCGTGATCGTGTACATAACCGAAGATAAGGAATGAGGACTTGTGTATGCTATGTTCCCTTGAGTGAATCAGATTTTAGGGCGGCTGGGCACATGGCAAGGCCAGGCCTGAAGGACTTTCGAGCTATGTTGCACGGTGGCCGCGGCCTGGTTCGGCCCAGGCCGCGGCCGGCGGCCTAGGCCGGACCCCCGTGGCCGAGGCCGGGCCTGCCGAGAACTTTCGACCGATGCCGCGGCGAATCGGGGAGGGGGGTTGGGGGGCGGGGAACGG
>BFEA01000182.1:73153-90416 GCA_003427395.1 Chara braunii
CAAGCACCCAAATCAGTGAAAACACAAGATTTGAAGCATCAACACAAGGGGAAAGTTCACCGAATTATCACAAGATAAATCACAACTTACCCAAGCACCCAAATCAGTGAAAACATAAGATTTCAAGCATCAACACAAAGGGAAAGTTCACCGAACTATCACAAGATGAATCGCAACTTACCCAAGCACCCAAATCAGTGAAAACATAAGATTTGAAGCATCAACACAAGGGGAAAGTTCACCGAACTATCAGAAGATGAATCACAACTTACCCAAGCACCCAAATCGGTGAAAACTCAAGATTTGAAGCATCAACACAAAGGGGCTAAGGCGGATCACTTCCCTCACTACCTCTAGCTTGTAGAGCCTCCTCCACTAGCTCACAGTCACCTCCAAGCTTTCGGACTGGCAGGGGTTCCTCTCACTACTCTCCAATTGTCTCTAGAGTTCCCGCGGGCTCATTTGGGCAGCATGGGCACTCCTCATGCTAGTATGAGAGTGACGGACTGAATCCCCAGCTTATATAGGCTGGGAACAGCAGTCCGCCCAGCCCTTGGGCCCTCCCAAGTGTCCCCAAGGGGAACCGAGGTACCCTCTTGGCCAAAATTCACCTTTAGGCCTCTCCGGGGGTACCTGGACCTCTTTTCGGCCAGGTACATGCAGCCCGAGTGGTTGGTACCAACTCGGATTGCCTCTTGGCCTCTCAAGGCCTCTACCCCTTTTCCAAAATGTTGTTTCTAGTGCCCAGACTTAAAAACCGCAGCCCCGATTGGAGAAAAAAACCAACAAAGGGTCTTTTCTCATTAATTTTCATTTTTTAATATGGCGCTGCATTTTCAGCCTTAGATCTAACTGAGATCCAAGGCCAGGATTATTCTGAGCTACCCCATGGTAGCCCATGCTTCAAATTTGAACCCCTAGGTCCAAATTTTTAATTTTTGGTGCATCTGGCTCTCTTTTTTGGGCCAAATGCATTGTTTTGTCTTTTTCTCCTTTTTGTTTTCTTTTTCTTTTTTTGTTGCCACCTCATCCCGGATCTAGCCATTTTTTGTTGGCCCACAAAAAAACGGTTGTTTTGTCTCCACCATGAGATCTGATTTCAGATCCATGGTCCAAAAGAAAACCGGAATTTCACCCTTTACATTTTCTTTTAATTTTGTCTTTTTAAATTCAGATATTGTTGAGATATGGCCCCAAGGGCCATATCACAGCAATCCGACCTGCACTCCTTGAATCTAAGAGGAGTGAGGTCATCATTGGGACCTGGCAGTCCCTACTGCTGCCATCCCAATGGGCCGGCACACTCTCCTCCGCCCATTTCTCCCATTTTTTCTCATTTTTCCTCCTTTTTTTCCCCATTTTTTTTTATTTTTTTTTTATTTTTCTTTTATTTTTTTTTGGGACATGTATCAATCTGCTGTGCATCTCCTTTCTAGGTCCTAGGACCTTGATTGTGGCCAGGTTCATGGCCGGCTGTTGGCCGTTACACCCCAGCTCACAAGGTTGGCATGCCCATGCCCCTAGGGGGCTCATTTTACTCCTGTTAGTCTTCATTTTGAACCCCCTTGGCTCCGGTTTTTCTAGGCTGGCCCATTTCTTACTTGGAGCCCCTTGGGCTCTCATTTTCTCATGCCTAGCTAGTCCCAAATACCCCGGACTGCTGGGTAAGCCTCCCCTTATTATTTTTTTATTGCTCCTCACTCTCGTTTTCACCCGTTTGAGCCTCACTAGCGTTGACACTAGTGATGCTTATACTTTCCACCGTCGAGACTCTTGATCTCGACGGCGCCGTTTATTCCTCATGGTCACTTCTCATCTCGTCTAGGGGTCTCCCCCTCGGGACACATCAAGTCCCCGCCGCTTCCTGCATTGGTCCCATTTTTTTCGTTCCGCCGGTGGTGCCGTCGACAAAGCCCAATTTCCAACAATTTTTATTTGGCCCCATTTGGCCCCCGGCGTCATCCCGATTGACGTCCAATTTTTATTTGGGACTTCCCAAGTCCCCGACAGTCCCGTTTTATTATTTTCTCCATGTGTCCCTTTTGTCGTCAACGTTGTTTTGGCCGCGGGGCCCCCGTCGTGTCGTTGTCGCTTTGGCGCCACACATCCCTTGGGCCCGCGACACCATTTTCTAATGTTTCCGGCGTGCCGCGGCCCATTTCCCCTAGGTCCGGGCATTCCCACGCAGCCCGTTAATTCTCGGACTGCGTCCACCCCCATTTTGCTAGCCCCATAGTCCCGTGTCGTGCCCCATGCCCAAAGAAAAATAAAACGCTAGTTTTCCTAAGGCCTCCGGGCTCACTTTTGGCTCCCGGGGCCCCAAAATCTTAAGTTTATCCCTCCCCATGCAGTCTGCTACATCTCAGACTGCATTAGGGGAAGTTTCCCTTGCCCCAATGCCCCTCAACTAGTCCCATACCAAAAGAAAACCAGGCGGCCACCTCCCAAGTGCATCCGTTCTCAATTTTGGCTCCCGGTGCACTTTGAACTTTATTTTGGCCTCCCCTATGCAATCCGTTATTTTTCGGCTGCATGGGGCTTTGCTTTTCTTTAATTTTCTCAGCATAAATCAAAGAAAAACATGGTCGTTTGTAACCGCCACATTGCCCAAGTGAATCTGGTCCAAAATCCTTACCCTACGTGGCTGTTTTTGTCCGTTGATGCCCTTTTGACTTTCCCCCTTTTACTTTTTATTTTTCTTTTCTTTTTTCTTTTCCTTTTTCTTCTCCACCACTTGTGGACAGTTGGTACTTGGCACTTGCTGCAGTCCCTATTAACGGCCAACTCACTCACTCTCTCTCACCTTCTTTTTCTTTTTCTTTTCTTTTTATTTGTGCATGTCAAGTGTCAACTAGCCGTTAAGACCCTTTTCTCAATTTTCATTTTTTTTCTTCTTCTTTTTCCTCTTTTCTTGGACAGTTGGGATTTGGCAGTCTCTACTTGCTGGAGTCCCTACTAACGGCCAACTCACTCACTCCCTCTCACCCTCCTTGTCTGATTCTTCCTCATTTTTATTATTATTATTATTTTTTTTTTTTGCACACCAAGTATCAACTAGCCGTTAAGACCCTTTTTTTGCCTCTCCCTCTTAGTTTTGGCCCTTCCTACACCCAAGGGCCATTCCGTTATTTTTCGGACTGCTGTAGTGGCCCTTCAATGCCCGTGGGAGCCACCATTAGTCCTCCCCTCTCCCAAACGGTAGGCCCCCTTGTACCGATTTTTTTCTAGGAGCCTATCTTTCTCGTGTTGGCTCCGTTTGACCCTATTTTCTCGGGGGAGGCCAATCCGAGATTTTTTGGATTGCTCCCATGCCTCCCACCACTTGTTTCTTTACTTTTTATTTTTCCTTTTGCCCTCCCACTTGCTCCCACTAGTGCATGCACTAGTAGTGCTAATAAATTTGGCCGTCAAAATCTCCGATCTTGACGGCGCAACTTGTTTTTATTTTTTTACGCCACACACCTTGCCACAATCTTCCCTTGGGACGCCACAGGTCCCCGCCACTTGCCCCGCACTAGTCCCCGACACTTATCCCATGCTAATACCGTACTTATTATTCAAATTTTTTTTTTTGCTTAGCCTCTCATGGTCCCCGACACTTATTCCATAGGTGCCGCATTTTCTGTCTAGTCCCATGCGGTCCCCGACACTTGTCCCATGGGTGCCGCATTTTCTGTCTAGTCCCGCGCGGTCCCCGACACTTGTCCCATGGGTGCCGCATTTTCTGTCTAGTCCCGTGCGGTCCCCGACAGTTTTCCCATGGGTGCCGCATTTTCTGTTTAGTCCCGTGCGGTCCCCGACATTTGTCCTGCCGGTATCACGTCTTCTCTTGGTCTCACATGGTCCCCGACACTTTGTCCCGTCGATGCCACATCTTCTTTTGATCTCACGTGGTCCCCGACATTCTGTCTCGCCGGTATCACGCCTTCTCTTGATCTCACGTGGTCCCTACTTAGCTTGTGGCCCTCTCGGCCCTCTTACCGCTACTTCCTAGTGGCCCACCTAGCCCGACAACGTTTCCTTGCACCGGCGCCTTACGTCCTATTTCTTCCTTGCACCTGCACAACCTACATCATTGCTTTTTTCATGAGTCCTTCTACGTTTTTGGGGAAGGTTCGCCTTCGCCACTTTCTTGTGTGTCTCCGCCGCTCCCCGTTCCATCAATTCCCTCTTAGTTCAAGGTTCCCAGCCACTTCGAGCAGCTTCTAGCTCCCTAGCGCCTGCACGTACACCTTCGATCCTTCCAACATCCTTGCTTCCGGTTTTCTCTGTCGTGCACAAATTAGTCGTATACAGCCTATCGAGTGACGGGAAGTCATTCGGGACTCACCAGTCCCGACACATTCCCCTCACTCATTCGCGATGTCCTCATCGCGCACCAGTCCATAGTCAGTAGGGATTTCGGAGTGATAGACAGACGGGAAAAAGAAGGGGGAGGGGTGAGACGGGTAGTTAGTTTGCCAGGGTCCTTTTTCTCCTTTCTCATTCCTCTCTCAAGGTTTTCTTTTGGCTTCCGCCTCTTGGGATGGAGGGGGGTATGGGGGAGTCAAAAATTCTTCTTCGGGCTTCTCTTAGACCAGGTTGCTCATTTCCTTCATAGCTCGGCCTTTTTTTCTTCCCCTCAATCGAGACACGAACTTCCTCTTCAGTCAACTCTGTATACCCAGCAGGGTAACCCGTAATTCTTTCGACTTCAGTAACATGAAGCAGACGAGGCTCTCCTCGCTTCATGCACTTAACTGCTGGCATGCTGGCTTTATTCCCAGGGCGACAATTTGTTGCCATAACACAATTGGTTTTCTCATTATATGCCTTGACATTGTTGATAAGAAATTTTAGGCAAGTTTTTGGATGTGACTCCATGTCAGGCATTTGCTCCGGAAGGGGATGTTCGTCCAGTACAACTGCCGCCTTTGCTTTGGTGCTACCCACTTCGAATCAATGAACACAGGCACAACTCCCCCTAAGCGCTTCGTAATCTCAAATCTATCTTCCCATTTCATTGAGACAACATTCTCGAGCAGGCCTTATTTTGGTTTCGTCTCATTCATTGCCCTTAGAACATCCACGAAATGATCTGCTTTCCCGTCCGTGCAATCCATGCTTTCCCTTCACCCTTCCCCGAAGCTCCGGCTTAGCCAAATCCACATGCATTTTTCCGGGTCATTGTTCCCGACTTTTCTCAGGTCCTGCCAATTTCGCATGCATATCACCCCTTTGTCCTTTCTTGCCTCTTCCTTAACTTTCCATGTACCATACCCAGTTCATCCCTTAGACCTTTATTTTCTAAGCACCTTGTAAGGCCCTTCTTTTTCAAGCTCATGCAAGCCAATCACACAACCATTTCCTTGCCTGCCAGTCCTTTTATCAAATCCATGCAGAGTCAATCACACTAGCCCTTTCCTTCCTGGTTGTCTTGCCAGACCCTTTTTCTCAAGTTCATACCATGTCACTAGCTTAAGTCCTTTCTATTAGGGCATCTTGCCAAGCCCCCCTTTTCCGACGCAAAATCAATTACAAGTCTTTTTCTTTTTTTGGGCGTCTTTCCAAACCCCTTTTCTCAGACCCATGCGAAGCCAATTACAAGTTTTTTTCCATGCGTAGTATTCATTGGTAGATGGCACACCTTCCCCCCGCTCAAAACGCGATGTCCCCATCGCGCGACTGGTCCTCACTCGGAGGTACGAGACCTTTAGTCTACCAACCGCAAGTCAAGGACACAAGCCCATCCGCTTCACAAAAGGAAGAGTGATCAGTTCTTCCCCTGCGGACGACGCCTCATCCTTCTACTCGGTCCGACCTTTCTTCTCTTACGTGGCGAGCACCAATACTAAGGTTCCTCCTCACTTTTGACAGGCAGGCCCAATCCAAGCCTTCCAGAGCCTCATCTAACCGTAAGAGCGTTCCTCGCGAATCGTTCCTCCCGAGTGGTAATTTTCTGGATCCAGACTCTTCCTTTCAAGCGAGTTGGGGCTCTCAATTAGTTCGTGAGTGCAGTTACGAAGACCTCGCAATTAGTCCCGAAGCGGTTGTAATGCTCCGGCGGGGCAGTGTCAATGCCCCGTGGTGGCCGCGGACTACACCCGGTACTCCGCAAAGCCCCTCCCCTTGGACAGTACCGCCCAACTTAGTGCGGGCAGCCGAGGTCCGATCCAAACGTCTATGCCACCCCTCTATGATATGGCGTGTGGTTGGAGGGGACAAAATAGACTAGATGAGAATGACTTCCTTGCCCATTTGACTCTCTCGCCCTTTCACGTTTAGGCATTGAACAAGAGGCGCAATTTGAACTCCCTGACTAGAGCTCATTGTCAGGGTCAGTTCCGGACGTCCCGCACTGATCCAAGTGGTAGGTGCCTTAGTCCTTTAACCCTCATCCTCTTAAAGGAGGAGCAGGTCGCGCTGAGACTTTTTCCCTCACAGGGATAGAGGTCTTGGGGTCGCGGTGCATGCACCGGTATCCCCCTCTTGCTGAGGCCAAAGACTAGCAGAAAAGAGAATTTCTATTTCAATGTTGTTTCCAAGTTCATTTCAAGTTGCCTAGGGTCCCCTGTTTATGCAGTGCAATTTTCAATACTCAATTCAATTCCAATGCTCAGTCTCATTCCTGTGCTCAATCTCAGTCCAATGCTTAATCTTAGTATCATGCCCAACGGAATATCTCTTCCAAGGCTGAGTCCAATATCCTTTCCAAGGTTGAGTCCAATATTTTTTCCAAGCTCAGCTCTTCCCAATGTCTTTTTCCAAAACTCAGCTCTTCCCAATGTCTTTTTCCAAAGCTCAACTTTTTCCAATGTCTTTTTCCAAAGCTCAGTTCTTCTAGTATGATGTATCTCAAGCAGCCATGCAAGGGGACCCTAGTGCCAATTCCAAAGAGTGACCCTTGTCAGGGGCCATTCCGAATAACCTGGTTAGGGTCGTTCTTTCCAATTCCAAGTCGAACAGCCTGGTTAGGGCCATTCTAAACCATTGCAATCGGACAACCTGGTTAGGACCATCCTTATCCATTTTAATTGGACAGCCTGGTTAGGGTTATCTTTGTCCATTTCAATGTTAGCGCCTGAGGGGGTGGGCCTCAAGGACATGGATCCTATTCTCGTCTCAGTGATTAGAAGGTGGCCATCATCTTGGGTTTTTACGCATACTTTTGCCTTTTGTCTCATGTCAATTATCATTTTCATGTCCATATACACATTCGACTAAGCATCTAGTGCTCGAATTGAAGCTCGTAACCCCAAGCAGCACTAGCCCACCCGGTCGTTCAACCATAGCGAAGGGGGTGTGTGTCCTCACTGTTTTCTCTCTCTGACTTCTCAGGCCCTTTGCTGCTCTAGGCTTGTTTGCGGCTGGTTGGATCAGGCTCATAGGGAAGAGGATCCTTCGCGACTCTTTACCCATAGGTCCCCTAACCTCTCATGTATTCAACCAATGTTTAATGCCTTGCTTTCCTCAATGAGCCAAATTTCATAACCTCTTTTCAAAATACAATCTTAGTTTTCCCAGGAGCCATAATACAGCCGCCCTGCCTAGTCTCACACCAATATTTCCTGTCATCTCTTGTTTTTGCAGAAACCTTTCAAGGTAGCCCGCGAAAAGAGGCGTCTTGAAAACTGTTTACTTGCTCATTCATGCTAAGTCTTGACTAGTCCCTGTCTCATTCACTTTTAGCAACCTTATCCTTACTTAGACAAACCCTACCACTTGAATGTTGCTAAAAAAAAACTTTTGTCAGACATACTTCATGCCTAGTCTTTTTTTTTGCCACCAGTCTTTATCCCACTGTCTCAGCTAGTACAAAACATCTCAAAATAGCTCGCCTAAGGGGTAAGTGTTCTAGCATTGTGGAAAACCGATACCGTGACCAACTCGCCTCTCCTCATCTTTCTTCTGACCCTGTCGGTCCAGGCGCTACGTTAACCTATTGAAAAAAAACACAAGCTGCATAATTGCCCAAGTTCCTCGCGCTTACTTTGTGGCGTTTTCTAAAAGGCACCAAACTCAGGTCCTCCTTCCCCCTCAAGTTTGACTACTCGCTCTGCCTCTTTCTCACAGCAGGAACCGATAACTTCGCGAGGGTCTCCCCAAACCTTTTGTTTTTCCGCTTCTTGTCCTCGACCATTCCTTACCTTCCCAACTCCGTGTTCTCTTGTCGCATCTCTCACCTTGGTTCCCTTCTTACGGTTTTCCTCCTTCTCGCTGGTAAGGTCTCGTTATGTTCCTTCTTGCCTTCCACTTTCTTTCTCTGGACCTATTCTCTTTTCTTGCACCATCGTCCTCAGACCAATTATTTCCTCCTCTTTCCCTTTTCAAGTGGCGGTCTCACCCTATCCAGGACTTCTCCTCCCCTTCCGGTTACATCTGGTCCAGAATGATGGCCCATAACCAACCTCTTTCCTCGTTAGGTTATCTAGTTGCTCCTACCGTTCCTTCCTTCCTTCAAGACGTGGTTCGTCCCATCTCGGTCCATGCGGGTCCTCAACAAGGGCTAGCCTGCTTTCTCCTTCTCCATTACCGAAAAGTCTAGGTTGTTTAGCGCCGCTATAACACGTCTCATTCCCCCATGTGAATTCCAGTCAACCGTTTCCCGATTAGGGCCCAGGATCTCACCCCTGAGGGTCCTAAGACACCGCCCTCTTATGATGTCTAGGTTAAGTTTAGGACAAAGTCTAGCGAAGTGTCCTATCATGGTGCAATATCGACACGATTTCTGGGAAGGGTTCCTTCGACCGGTCCGACGCTCGGTTCTTGGAGCGAGGTCTTCTTGGGGTACCAAGGCAGTTCGAGATACCCGGGTTTGCTCCACCCGGAGAATATCTCCTATCCTTTCTCTCTGGTTGTCTGCCCCTTCGCCTTGATCATGCAACTCCTTCGACCCCCTTTTTACTCCGTACCCAGTTGTTTCTAGGACCTCAGATTTTTCGTAGTTTCGCCGCTGACTTTCTTTCCCGACACCTCTTTCTTGGTTGAGATAGACTGTCAGTTTCTCCCTTAAGTCCCACAGGTCACTATAGTCTTCGTTTGACAAGGATTGTGCCCCTGTCTGCTGACTCATTCCACAGTCTGCTCCTTGGTCCTTTATTTCCTTCGCGGTTCCTACCTCGGAGGGTCGCACCCCTCCCTTTTTTCCTGCATTTCCACCTTTTCCCCAACCACCGGGCTTCCCAATTATGCGCTCTTGTTGCGTCTCACCCTGACATTCATCATTATGCAACTCATTATCACTCTCAGCCTCGATATCCCTTATCATTTTTTCAATTACACCAACCTTGTAAGTTGCTACCATTTGTTCCACTTCCTTGAGTCTTCGTAGGGTATCCGCTACCTTCCTTTTCTTCATCAATCCCCCCACCGAGGTCTGTGACTCTTCCGTATTTCAGACCACGATTGGCCTCATTCCCCGAGATTCTGCAGGCCCCCTCCCGGTATGACTCCCTTTTTCCAAAGTCCATCTCGCGTTGCCTTTGACTCCTTCGTTGTTGAACCGTCGGTTGGCATTTATGCTACCGTCTTGTTCCTCCGGATTCCGGCCATCCATGTTGCCTATCCGGTCATGTTATTTCTCCGTCTCGTTCGGTTGCTTACGACGCCCAAAACGTATCAGACCTACATGCCATACAATCGAAGGAATGAGAACTTGCTTTAGACTCTACCTCTCACGGTTTTCCTGTCGCTATCAGTTCCGGAAATGTTCTCGTCTTCAAATCAGCTTAATGCTTGTCCTCTCGCTTCCTTGTGCACTTTAGGGTTCTCCTTACCCTATATGTTTTCTCGCCCTCTACCTGTCCTACTGTTTCGATGGTCTCTCTTACCAATGTCACAAGCAGGACGGACAAGCAGAACCGCTTATTCCCCCATTTCGGACACCCATGCTTTGCTCGATTCCGGTTGCCCGCTGGTTGATACCTTCTCTCGACTTCCTAGGGATTTTTCATCACACTTTGGCTCCTAAGAAGTTACGAAACCCTTTCGGCCCCTCGAATTTCACCGAGGCATCATCCTGGTGGTTCTTGCAACAAAAACGCACACGTGAGGCGCCCCCTTTCTATATTTAGCGAGTCACTTATATGCTGCTACACTGGTCCGGCTATTCGCCCTGACTGGTCCTGTGTCCCTCTCGTGACCCTTCCCCCTGGGGATCCTCATCATTCCCAGCCATCATTTGATCGATAAGTCTCGCCTTATATTCTGCAGTCCGCCTTTCTATTTCTGCCAACTTACGGCGTGCATCCGAGACTTTCATTTTCTTGGGCGTGGTTCCTTCGAAGTTTCAAGAACTCGCCCTTTCGTTGTCCCTTCCTTCCCTATTCTCCTGCGGTCCTCTTTTACTACCGCCGACTTTCCCTGAACTCTCGCCTGTTGACAGGTCCTTCCCTTCTTCTCTAGTTTCCTCTGGTTTTGCTGACTCCCAGTCCCTTATCGACCCCTCATTCCGTTCCTCATCCCTATTCGTACCTTGACTCCCTCTGCTTCGCTGGTCATCGACCTCTTCCTCCGGCGCCATTCCTTTACCTAGCGTGCACATGGATTTTTTTTTTTTTGCGAAAACGACCGGTTGTTCATAGCATTCCTAGTCCCCGAGCCCTAAAATCTACTTATTTCCATACTTTTCCCGTCTTATATTACTCGGGACGACCCTCCTGATTTTTCTTCTACAAGGCGTCGTTCAGTCTTTCCTCCACCGGGGGGCTTACTGTCGAGGTTTTGCATTTTGTCACTGCCGTGCCCCGGTTCTTAGGGCGGTGGTTGAGCCCAGTGGCCTTCCCCTTGAGGATAGTCCTTTCGATTTTCTGACACCCGAATGCCCCGACGTTCCCGGTGCGGGTGGTCTTCCTAGTTCCTTCCTGCTGCATCGTCAGGTAGGGCGGAACTCCAACCAGTCCCCCCCCTCTTGCTGATGGCTACTTTCCCATCTTAATACCCATCCTTTATTTTTCCCATCTTCCCCTGACGCCTTTCCTTACGCTAATCCCTCAGGCCTGCCCTGTTCGTTTGGTTCCTCGAACAAGTCCGCCACCCCGGCAAGGTAATTTTCTCCCATCTCTATTTTCCTGACGATTATTGAATCGTATTCATCAAACGACAAGCGGGGCAATCCGAATATCAAGATTTCGATGAGTTCAAGCAATTCCCAGACCTGATTTCCCCAAAACGGCCCATATCTAACCGACACATCATAGAACATGCCCGTTGTCTGCGGCCGGAAGTGGTGGATCCAGACCAGAGTCAAGTCCACCAGATCTTTTGCCCTTGGGAGACTGTCGAATACCAGGTCTACCATGAAGTGAGGCACTCGGCATCTCAACCCTGTCATTGGGGCCTTAAATTCTCGCCAACCTCCTACCTCCACCCGGGTTCTCAATCCCACGTTCCTTCTTCCCCGCACTTCCTGGCCTACTCGGTTCAATATCCTAGTAGCCCTCTGGAAGATCGGTAACAGCCCATGCCCAAGTGCCAACTCCGTTCCTAGCATGTGCCACCCAAGCTCCGGTAGGTATACGGTCCCTGTCACCCTAAGATCCGTGTATAGATTGTCCCCAGGTCCCCTATTAATCCTCATACCATCCCACAAACATTCCGCCATCATGAACGCCTGGTCCCTCCCCAAGGTTACGGCTCTCCATTCGGTATCGATCCCTCGGACCCTGTAGCTTGCTGCGAGCGATACCTCCCATCTGTCTCCGCTTTCCGTGGGTGGCCGAGGGTGCGTGGGCCGTCGCGACATCCGTGCGCGTCTCATCGCCATTGTTGATTAGCGGTCCCCTGCACAATTTTAAACAACAAGCGAATTTTGCTTATTCCATCAATTCTTCGTCCTCACCCGGACAACTCCCCAGTTCTTAAACTCAATACTTTTTTTCCTCTCTACTCCTTCCTCTTTTTCTTGCCTCTCCTACCGGCCTGTTTCTATTTCCATTGGCTCATACAGGCGGTGCAGGTCATCTACGTTAGTCATTCCCCGACTTATCTCTCGTCGAATAACGCCCCATAAGACCTCATTGCTAACAACCGGAGCTTTTGGTCTGGTGGTAAACACAACATGCAGGATCCGCAGCACCTCATACTTCTGTTCGCCGCTGAATGACCCCATTTCTAGGAAGGCCCGGTAATCTTCTCGGTGAACCAACGCGTCTTCAAATGCCAGGTTGGCGAGCTCGGCCACCGCTTTCCTGACAAGGTCCACTCCGCCTAACCTCTCTAGCAAAAATGGTGGCAGTCTCATCCGAACGTTTTCACCGGGCAATTCAAAGCTCCCGATCATGGCTACCCTAAGGTTCGCCGTTACCTTGTCAACTCCCGGTTCCGCGAATTCGAATCCCACCTGCCACACTAACTGCCACGCCCCTTCGAACATACTTAGTGGATCCTCCCCCGACGCCAACCGGACTCCGAACTCTCGCCACCCGCACTCAGACACATACAATCGCCCTTCCACACCCACATGCCCCCGCGGGTCTGGGCTTCACTCCCCATTTTCGTCCGCGCGCCATTCGACCCTCATTACTATGTAAACCATATTTTCCATAAGTTTAACCCCGACCCAGTCCACCACCGGGTGCCAACCCTCATTTGCGACCGGCAGACTAACTTCTAGTCCACCCTCTACTTCCCTAGGTGGCTCAATGCCTAGGGGGCGATCTTCAAGAAACGTCCTTCTTCGTGTCATTGCGCGCTCGTCCTAGGTCTTCTAGCTCACAATTCGTGCTGAACCCTACAATAGCCAGACATCCCATTCCCTCGTCTTAGCAGTTTTCCCATGCTTGCCTGGCTCCGCGGTTTTTCCCGCTCTCAGTCGAACCACAGTACCTCGAACAGCTTAAACACATCATCTACATAGCAGGGTGTGGCGGCTACCTCGCGGCGAATTATAACCTCCCTGGTTTCTGGGGCCACTTTCAGCTGGTCATTCCTTTCGATGTCCAAAATGATGAGGACCTCCCAGGCTCTATCGCCATTGAAGGGCCCAAATTTCAGGAACGTTTTGTATAATTCTTCCGTCAGCCAAGCGCAATTCACGTGCACCCGCCCCATAGTGCTGGCTACTTCCTCAACATGCCCAAAACCCCCAAACCAATCCGTTACGAACTCGGGTACCCAGGTCTTGACTCGTTGGCAGGGGGACCTAAATTCCTTCCATCCTCCCATCACAACTCTACTACTGACCATATCCCAACCTTCGTTAGCAAATCTTTTGCCCGCCCGTCGAGCCCTTGCCTCAGAACCCTCTAAAAGCCACATCGGGTTCTACCCTGCTGCAAGCATTGTGCAGAACAGGTGCCAACCTTGTTCGGACAGAACGACCGTCCCAACCGATTCCACCCTTCCTTCCGCAATCTCTTCCCAGCCTTCCTCTTCCCTTAGCGGGTTCCAAACACGTTCTATCCATAGGTACGATAGGTCGGGTACAATTTCAGACCCTACCCAGTCACACGTGGTCCCTCTCCATTCATGATCTGCTGGTATAGACATCTTTACTCCCTCTCCGATCCATCTCGGTTCCCATCCTTTGGGTGTGCAGTCCCATAGTTCGCGCTCCCGGGCCATCGCTCTTTACCTGTACATGGTCGACAACCCATTCCGGGGTAAGTCCCCACCCCCATTTTCAGAAGTCCCAGTCCTCTATCTCGTCCTCATCCTTATCATCGCTGAAATCCTCCTCCCGGTCAGAGAATAGCTCTCTCAGTCCCTCTAAGAAGGTTTCACCTGCCGCCACATTCCGATAGATTATTTGTCAATGCACCGAGCTAGAGACAAAGCCTTCATCCGCACTGAGGAGGTTTAATACCTCAGCTAGTTCCTCCGCCCAGTTCCCCTCGAACGGTCCTGCTTCCACCGACAGTCTAAAGAAATCGTGTCGAGCGCACTGGTACAGCCTCAGGCGTGTCATCGACCGGCATATCTGTTCCAATCTATCCCTGGTCCCAAAAACCGCGTTCACCAGAAACGGGGGTAGCACGCACCTCATTGTCCTAAGGGGACGTCTCATGTTCCTCCTGTCCCCAAGTTCCACTCGCACCTCCATTTTGTCCATTTTCATTTCTGCCCGTTGACAGGCCGCCCATATTACTTCCCGTTCCGCTTGTCTAAACAACGAATCTGGCGCCGTTCCCAGCACTAATTCTACTACCATTGCATTTTCCATCTCTTGGGATAGGTAGACCCACCCTCGGGCTTGTACCGTCCCCCGGAATTCTAAGTCCATTAGGCTCGACGACAGTCTCGTCAGGCTAACCTTTGTCCAGATTGTCTCTATCCAGAGGAACGTCCTTCTCGTCCAGCATCACGGTTTTATAGGCCGGTTCTAGGTTGGTCCACGTCCCTCCTTCCGGGAGAACAACAGAGAGGAATTTCCAGACCACTAGAGTAGACAGGAGGTGACAACCATCGCGCCATCTTGTTTTCCCGGCGCTTGTCTTGTTTTCCACATGAGAGCACCACACGGCCCCTCATGGTCAGGTGGTTTGCTTTTCCTTTTCTAGACGAGAGTTGTTTTAAGACCTCTCATCCGGGTCTCCCTAACTTTTCTTACCCATTTCCCAGGTGCCATTGCCCTACCATACCCCCAATCGATGACCAGTGGCTCACATTACTTCCTCGGGGTTCCTTTTCCTTCCGACTCCTATCCAGCCTTATCCTCATGTTCTCTCACTCGTGCAGACTCAGACAAGAGGTAAGAATAGACTAGAGGCTCAGCTCCCATCCTAACATCCATCAGGCAGACTTTACAGAGGAAGATACAAAAAAAAAGAAAAACTCAAGCAATCATCGCACACTGGCCAGTTATCTCCTCACCGGCCTTTTTCCCGGAAATGGTCTCTCCACTGTTACTATTGGCAGAGTTTTACCCCAAGCCTCAAGCACAGCTCAACCGTCGCGAGCGCGGTACCCAGACTCCAGTGGGGGGTTGCCCTCACCTTCTTGCCCAGAATACCCCATCCCGACTTGCCGCTCGTGTACCCACCGTTAATCTCGGGAATCACCCTGCACATCTCGGTAGGGCCATTGGAGTCAGCCGTCCAGACACTCACTTCCATCGGTCCGATAAGGAACAATCTTTCCCAAACCAGGCTACGAGAAGCAACTGATCGCCTCCCAGGCTCCGTCTTTGCCCTCATGCAGTGGTGCTCCCTCCGCCAGTCCACAGACTAGGCCCCGCCTGAGGAACGTTTCACACCCCGCCCGGCAGATCAATCGAGCCGAAGCCTGTCACCACACGGACGAGAATGCTAATAAGCACTCGACGTGACAAACTCCCGTTAGACAGTTCGGTGGCCTGACCCCCGCATACGAACAAACGGCAGTCTGCAAAGAGAACGATGTTTGGCAACCCACAGTGGCCGGTGCAGACCCCCCCTTTCCTTCCAAATAGCAGGACGCTCGAAATCCCAATCATGCAATCACAAATCCCAAGTGGGACACACATAACACAAGTGCCTTTCCCCTGGTGCACCCAGCGCTTCCTACCCATAGCTCACAATTTTTCTCTCGGGACAGTGCCTGCCACTCACCCCTGATATCCATACACAGTGTCCGGTTCCTTCTCGTGAGCATCTTCAAAAGCGAGTTAGTTTTCCTCTGAGTCTAGCAACTCCCTTCATTCCCTTATCTTTGCTTGTGTGTCCGTTCATAGGGCAGGATTGTTCCTTCTCGATTACTCTTTGTGTTCATATGGGTTTCCTTCAAGCATTAAATGTGGTGCATGGAGCCCGATGGGCTCCGGAGAAAAGGAAAGAGAGCACCCGTGTCGGTCGGATCACTCCGCCATGGGATTTTCATCGGAACCCGGACTAGCCCGGAATCCCAATCGCCTGCCAGGTAACCGGAGCCCTTCTTTCACACGAAGAGGAAGGGTCGACCTGCGGTTTGCCCAAGGCCTCCCCGGCTTGACGAACATCAGCCCGAAGGAAGGAGGACTAGAGTCACCTCCAGGGGAGATGGCTGATCAAGCGTGCGAGCATGCATGTTATTCCTCCAGGCCTGGCCTTGCCATGCGCCCAGCCACCCTCAAATCCGATTCACTCAAGGGATAGAGCATACACAAATCCATATTCCTTATCTTTATTTTTATGTTCACGGTCATGCGTCGCCCCCCCCCCCTCGAAACCGTATGGGTCAGTTTAACCCAATATCCGACACCTCCACCATTTTTGTAGGGGCCTTACCCTAAAGGCCTTTCGAGCCTTGGTCGACCCCACTGCGGGTCCCATTTGGCTCGACCCGCCCACGCTCACGCTAAGGGCGCGGGTCGCTCGTCCCAGGGGCACCCCCACCTAGTGCTATGAGATGGATGGGGATGGACCACTTGCGAAAGGGCTTTACTTTGGGGGGTGTAGCTCCGCTCTCGCGTCAAGATGGTAGCTCTTTGGTCACTCGCAGCGTTTTCTTGATTCAGTTAAGTCTGACCAGGCAATTGCTCTTTCCAATACTCAGGCAGTCCAGGGAGTTCATTGGGAGTTTGTCTTCTTACCGTGCGCAGACCAAGCGTCATCCATTGGGCCACGCAACCTTTCACTTAGTCTAGTGGCTCGGGGCAGCCCCGACAGCATCCTTGGAGCGAGGCGGCGTCGCCCGGGCCCCTAGCCGCTATATTTTTTTGCGAGAGCCACTAGCATCACATCCACCTATCCAAGGCAGCCCTTAGTCCTTCCAGGCTTGCATTACATTCTCGAGAGAGCCTTTGCATTCAATCATCACGCAACTACATCCAAGCGTCTACCATTCATCCAAGCATCCGACCACCCGACCATACAACCCATCCCACATCCACAACTTATGCGAGGTCCAAGTCCATCCCTTAGCCAAGTCTCCCACCCTAGTCCTCATCCGTGGTTCCAACCCTGTCCAAATCGTCCCAGGCTACTCACCTGCGCAAGACAACACAAGACAAATGACCAAGTACAATCCCCATTGGGGTCAACACATCCCCCCTTCCCGCAATCTTAGGCCCCCTTTGCCTTCCCCTTACGAGTTCCCTTCCCTTTCCCACAAGCAAGTCATGCAATCGCCTTAGTCATGCATTCCAGACGGATGGTTGAGTCAAACTGACCTTGTTACAAAAACAACACTCCTTTCCGCTATCACAAATGTTCTCAATAGTCTCGTATCCTTTCCTTCTTGGTGGCACAAGGGATCGACAACCCTTCCCTTGCCCTCGCTTTCCACCTAGTGAGAACCAGGTTCCTTTCCATTCGTTCCCTGGCAATGTAACAGGTGAGGGTAGACGTTAGTCACATGCCATGGAGGGGAAGGGGTGGCGGAAGGGTTA
>BFEA01000182.1:102752-139618 GCA_003427395.1 Chara braunii
TAAGTAAGAAAACAAGGAGGGAATGAAGAATATGAGAGAAAATGACAAGTTTTGAGCTCACATACACTAGGAGATGAGTTGCGATTTACATAGGAATGAAGAAAATGACAAAACATGCACATCACAACACTCAAACACAAGTTGACATCAACATATGAGTTGCGATTTACACCCAAGTAGCAGAACAAGTAGGAAATGAAGAATATGAGAGAAAATTACAAGTTCTGAGCTCACATACACTAGGAGATGAGTTGCGATTTACATAGGAGTGAAGAAAATGACAAAACATGCACATCACAACACTCAAACACAAGTCGACATCAACATATGAGTTGCGCTTCACACCCAAGCAGAAAAAATGAGTAGAAACATGAAGATCATGAGAGAAAATCACAAGTTTGGGCTCACATACACTAGGGAGAGAGTTGCGATTCACTTGGGAGAGGTGAAATAGACAAAACAAGCACAAAACACTACTCAAACACTACTGTACACCAAGATATGAGTTGCGATTCACACCCAAGTAGAAAAACAAGTAGGAAATAAAGAATATGAGAGAAAATGACAAGTTTTGAGCTCACACACACTAGGAGATGAGTGAGGAGGAAGGTGGAGAGAAGGGTGAGGGGGAGGAAGAGGAAAGGGAGTGGGAAGGAGAAGGAGAAGAGGAGGAAGAAGAAGAATAAGAAGGGGAAGAAGAAAAAGAAGGAGAAGAAAAAGAAGAAGGAAGGAGAAGAAGAGGAGGAAGAAGAAGAAGGGGAAGAAAAAAGAGGAGGGGAGGAGAAGGAGAGGAAGAGGGGAGAGAAGAGAATGGGGGAAGAAGAGGGGGTATTTCTTCACTTACCCTTTAGATCTCTCACTCTCAATGAAGCTCCCTCCTTCTTGGCTATGACTTCCTTCTCCTACAAGTGTTTCTTCTTCCTCTCTCACCTCCTCCAAGTTGCTATGGGCTCCTACCACTAAGACTAGGGAGTCCTCCCCTCTAGGAGGGCTAATGAGACTCCTCTTAGTCTTGCCTTCCTCTCCACTAGCCTGGGAGCTATGGCGGATTACCTCCCTTACTACCACTAGCTTGTAGAGTCTTCTCCCATTAGCTCACAACCTCCTCCAAGCTTCCAAACTGGCAGGGGTTTTCCTCACTACTCTTCGGATGCCTCTAGAGCTCTCACGGGCTCACTTGGGCAGCATGGGCACTCCTCATGCAAGTATGAGTGTGGCGGACTGAATCCCCAGCTTATATAGGCTGGGAACAGCAGTTCGGCCAACCCTTGGGCCCTCCCAAGTGCCCCAAGGTGAACCGGGGTACCCCCTTGGCCAAACTTCACCTCTAGGCCTCTCTGGGGGCACCCGGACCTCCTTTTGGCCAGGTACATGCAGTCTGAGTGGTTGGTACCAACTCGGCCTACGCCTTGGGCCTCTTTTCAACCTCCTACCTCTTGAAAAATGTTGCCCCCTTGAATCCAAGGGCCAAGTGGTAGCCTACTTGGGAGAAAAAGACCTAGTGGTTTTTTTTCTCGATTTTTCCAAGTTTCGGCCTCCCTTGGGTAGGCCGAACCATTTTCCCAAGTGGCGGCACATTTTCAGCCTTGGATTAGGATGAAATCCAAGGCCACCAGTATTCGGAGCTAACCCATGGTGGTCCTTGGATCAATTTTGAGCCTATAAGCTCGATTTTTCAATTTTTGGTGCATCTGGCTCTCTTTTTGGGCCAAATGCACAGTTTCGTCTTTTTCTTCTTTTTGTTTCTTTCCTTTTTGGGCTGCCACCTCATTCCGGATCTAGCCGTTTTGTGTTGCCCCACAAAAAACGGCTGTTTTCTGTCCACCATAAGATCTGATCTCAGATCCATGGCTCAAAAGAAAACCGGATTTTTCCCTCTTGCATTTTCTTTTATTTTTCCCTTTTAATTCAGATTTTGTTGAGATATGGCCCCAAGGGTCATATCTCAGCAATCCGGCCTGCGCTCCTTAGATCTAGGAGGAGGGAGGTCATCATTGGGACCTGGCAGTCCCTACCGCTGCCATGCCAATGGGCCGGCACACTCCCCCCCACACATTTCTCATATTTTGTCTCATTTTCCCTCATTTTTATCTTTTTTTTTTTTTCTTTTTCTTTTTTTTTTGCTGTGACATATGCCAACTTGCTGTGCACTATCTTTCTAGGCCTTAGAGCCTTGATTGTGGTCAGGTTTATGCCCGGCTGTTGGCCGTTACACCCCGACCCACCAAGTTGGCATGCCCATGCCCCTAGGGGGCTCATTTTCCTCCCGTTAGCCTCCATTTTGAGCCCCCTTGGCTCTGATTTTTCTTGGCTAGCCCGTCTCCTCATTGGAGCCCCTTGGGCTCTTTTTTTCTTAGGCCTAGCTTGTTCGAGATACCCCGGACTGCTGGGCAGCCCTCCCCTTATTATTTTTCTTTGCTCCTCACTTCTCATTTTTCACTCGTTTGAGCCCCTCTAGTATTTACACTAGTGGTGCTAATATTTTCCACCGTCGAGATCCTCTATCTCGGCGGTGCCGTTTGCTTCTTATGGTCATTCCCTACCTTGGCTAGTGGTTCCCCTCGGGACACCTCAAGTCCTTGCCGTTTTTCCCCATACTAGTCCCAATTTTTCGTCCCGCCGGCAGTGCCGTCGACAAAATCCATTTTTCTGACAATTTTTATTTGGGCCCCTTTGGCCCCCGGCGTCATCCCGGTTGATGCCCAATTTTTATTTGGGGTTTTATATGCCCCCTTCAGTCCCGTTTGATTCTTTCCATGTGTCTCAAGCGCCGTTGATAATTTCCCGGCCGCGGGACCCCCGCCGTGCCGTCGCCGTTTTACCGTCACACTCCCCTAGGCCTGCGGCGCCGTTCTCCAGTGTTTCGGGCATGCCGTGACCCATTTTCCCTTGGCCCACGCATCCTTATGCAGTCCGTTATTTCTCGGACTGCATCCACAGCCAATTTGCTAGCCCCACAGCCCCACGCCATACCCCATGCCTAAGAAAAATAAAGCGTTAATTTTCCTAGGGCATCCAGGCTCAATTTTGGTTTCCTGAATCCCAAAAACTTGTGTTTGCCTGTCCCTATGCAGTCCGTTGCAACTCGGACTGCAGTTGGGGCTGTTTTCATTGTTCTAGTGCCCCACAACCAACCCCCAACTGAAAGAAAATAAAACTGCCAACTCCCATGTGCATCCGGTTTCCATTTTGGCTCCCAGTGCACCTAAAACATGTGTTTGGCCTCGCCCATGCAATCCGTTATTTTCCGGTTGCAAGGGTTTTGCTTTTCTTTGATTTTCTCTGCATAAATCAAAGAAAAACAAAGGAATTTGTAACCGCCATATGCCCAAAATGAATCTGGTCCAGAATTCCCTCCCTAGGTGGCCGTTTTCGTCCGTTAGTGCCCTTTTGACTTTCTCCCTTTTACTTTTTCTTTTCTTTTCTTTTTCTTTTTTTTTTCCTTCACTTGTGGACAGTTGGAACTTGGCAGTCCCTACTTGCTGCAGTCCCAACTGACGGCCAACTCACTCATCCTCTCTCACTTCCATTTTCCTTTTCTTTTCTTTTTTTTGGTGCATGCCAAGTGTCAACTAGTCGTTAAGCCCTTTTCTCATTTTTTTTTTTTTTTCTTTTCTTTTTCCTCTTTCCTTGGACAGTTGGGACTTGGCAGTCCCTACGGACGGCCAACTCACTCACTCCCTCTCACTCTCCTTGTCTTATTTTCCCACATTTTCTTTTTCTTTTTCTTTTTCTTTTTGCATGCCAAGTGTCAACTAGCCGTTAAGGCCATTTTCTTGTCTCTTCCTCTTAGTTTTGACCCTTTCTATGCCCAAGGGCCAGTCCGTTATTTTCCAGACTGCAGTTATGGCCCTTCCATGCCCTTGGGAGCTACCGTTTGCCCCTCTCTTTTCCAAACGGTAGGCCCCCATACTCTGATTTTCCCCCGGAGGCCTATTTTTCACATGGAGTCTCTTTTGGCTCCTTTTTTTTGGGGGAGGTCAATCCGAGATTTTTCGGCTTGCTCCCATGTTTCTAGCACTTGTCTTCTTTACTTTTTATTTTTCTTTTAGCCCTCCCGTTAGCTCCCACTAGTGCTTGCACTAGTGGTGTTAATATTTTTGGTCGTCAAGATCCCCGATCTGGACGGTGTCACTTGTTTTATTTTTTTGCATTACATGTCGCGACGCGATTTTTCCTCGGGACGTCACAGTTCCCGCCACTTGTCCCGCACTGGTCCCCAACACTAGTCCCCGACACTAGTCCCCGATACTAGTCTTAGTCTCGTGTGGTCCCTGACACTTTGTCCCACCGGTACCGCATTTTTGTCTAGTCGCCTGTGGTCCCCGACACTTGTCCCATTGGTGTCGCACCTTTGCTTGGTCCCATGCAATCCCCGACACTTCATCCCGCCGGTACCATGTCTTTTCTCGATCTCACGTGGTCCCCCAACACTTCGTCTCGCCGGTGCCGTACTTTTTGTTTGGTCTCACACGGTCCCTGACACTTTGTCCCGTCGGTACCGCATCTTCTCTTGGTCTCATGTGGTCCCCGGCACTTTGTTCCGCCGGTACCGCGTCTTTTCGTGGTCTCACGCGGTCCCTGACACTTTGTCTCGCCGGTACAGTATCTTTTTTTGGTCTCACGCGGTCCCCGACACTTTGTCCCACCGGGCGTGAGTCCTCACTTGGCCCATGACCCCCTTGCTGCCGCGTCCTAGCGGCCTACTTGGCTCGGCTCGTTTTCTCATGCCGGCGCCTTACATATCATTCACCCATTTCCCTAACTTCTTTTCTCTTTTTGCAGCACACATCGTTTGCCACTACTTTTTTTCCTTGGCGGTCTTTCTCAGTTTTGGGGGAAGGGTCGCCTTCGCCACTTTCTTGCGAGCCTCCGCCGCTCCCCGTTCCGTCAATTTTCTTCTTAGTCCATTGGTTCCGACGACCTTGGGCAGCTCCTAGGTTCCTAGCGCCTATGCCTAAGCCTTGATCCTTCCATCCTTCTTGCCTCCAGTTTTCTCTGCCATGCACAAATTAGCCATATACAGTCTCTCGAGTGACGGAAGTCATTCGTGACTCACCAGTCCCGACAACGGGCTCCCATGACGCCACCTGATCTCTATCTGTTTGATCTTGCACATGATCTTGGCATGATGGTTAGCCACGCTTCGGGCGCAACAGTACGACGATAACGAAGCTCAGGTAAACATCCCCGCTCGATTAGGAGGGGAAGGTCATCATTGGTTTAGTACCTATGTATGGGTGGATCTCCCGACCTTTGAGCGAGATTTTTTAAATTGATTTGAATATGTCCATCCAGAGCAAGCGCTCTACATGATCCGAGTCATAAAACCTCTCGAGTCCATTGCAGAATACCGAAACCGGTTCTATTGAATGTTTGTGAAAACTGAGCGGGGCGAGCAAGTAGGGAGAGATCTGTTTATAGACGGACTCCGCAGCAGGACGATAAGGGCAAAACTGCGAAAATAGTTCTCCCCCATCAATCACACGCTGCAACAGATTATGACAACTGCAGAGGAGAAGGAACGGAAGTTCGCGGCGAGTTTCTTAGAAGGAGAAGACTATCCTAAGGAAGGAGACTCGTTCGAGTTTTCGAGGGCAAGGGATGAGCTGGCTGCGTTGCAAAACAAGTTTGAAAACATGGGGTTTGTATCAGGACCTGTTACCTACATGGAACAGATACCCCCCAAACGACCAGCACCTAGTGTGATTGCGGGCATGCCCGCCCTCGTGATACCAGCACCTGTAATGACGGCACCCCCACCGCCAATCGAGAATCCCGTGCGATCGAATGAATCAACCGCCATATTTGAACTGACCAAAACGCTAACTAGTCTGATCCAAAAAAACAAAAAGAAACAACGGGAGCATAATGCTAGGTTGGAAGCTATGATGAGGAATATGCGACCCATCGCGGTACGAGCCGCCCCAATCCAACAAGGATTGACCTCGATACCTGTTCTCGGGGGAGCCGCGAGAAATCTGAACGTCTGTTATGCTTGCCATCAACCAGGGCATCTGGCCCGTGATTGCCCCCACCGGCCCCCGCAACAACGGGTCGGGGTCGCACCCATAGCGGCAACCCCTATCACTAACGGACCTGGACGGGTAGGAGCCCTGATGGAGGAAATGGAAGGTGGAGGAAGCACGTTAGCTACCGCAAAAGAAGCTGTTGAGTTCATCCCGTTGGACCAATATGTGTCGCTTGGGTATTCGGGACTTGGAATGATTGGAACGATCAGACCAGAGCCGGAACAGAAAGAAGTGGCGGAGTGGCGACCTTCTCCAAGAGAGATGAAGTCGGGAGGACCCACCTTCGTCACTGGGAAAATTGATGTGTTGAACATCGTCCGAGCTTTGGACCATCGGATTCCACTTCCGATTGGCCATCTGCTCTCGATCTCTGAACAGGCTAATGAGCGGATGTTACAACAATGTAAAGCGAATCGAAAACGATTCGCCCTCGCTCGAACAACGAACGCGAAAGCTAAAAGCCCCACGCCAGACGAAAATACGGTTGGTACTTCGAATCCCATACGGGTAGGGTTAATACAGAAAGACGATCATTTCCTGCGGATTAAGCCCATCCCGTGGAAATTTGCGGAATGTGACATCGAAATATGGGGAATTTCGTACAACGTGATCATTGATTCAGGAGCTGCCGTTCTGGCTATTTCACTGCGAGTAGTTGAGAGGGAAGGAAGGAGAAACAATCAGATTATGCTTACGGAAAAGGATCAGCTCGTTTCGGCAGACGAAGAAAAGATTAAAACGGTGGGAAGAATGACCAATGTCGCTTTTCGATTACGAAAGGTGCATGCGCTGGGAGACGTCGTGGTATTAGACGTAAATACCTATGACGTTTTTTTCGGCCTTCCCTCTCTTGTAGCATTGCGAGCGAACTTGGATTTCGAGCAACGGTCAATCATCCTCCGAAATATGGGAGGAAAGCCCTATGCTGTACCTATGAGACTAACTCTTCGTACTACCATCAACGCAGTCCCGCGAGTTTCGCCAATGATAGCGGAGACTCTTCGTATGATCACCTGGGAAGACTCTGCAGATGATGAGTCATCATCAAAGGATGCGGATATCAGCGACAAAAATGATCCGGAAATTCTGAAGCTAGCACGACAGCGCATTTATTACCCGCCGCCCAGAACGATCGCAAGGACGATGCATCTAACCAGTCGGAATATCCAAAGGACCAAAGCGATGATTTTGGGTGAACCCCTCGTATAGATTTCGAGGATGGTCGACTCTTTGGAACCCCCTCAAACCCTATACGAAGGAACCTCCCCTCTCCTCGCCCGATACAACGACAAAAAGCACTACTACGATATCACAGATCTACCGAAGTCCCTGTTGACACCCGCAAAGGGAGTACGACTGTTACATCTAGGGCCGTCTCGAGGCCGAGTCAGACGAGCTCGGAGTAAAGATCGCGACTAGAACAGTACCATGGCAAGATATCTGTGATGGGATCACCCCGGAAGGACACATGGCCATCCGGGAGGAAGATGCCCAGATGACAGCCACGGTGTTCTCCTGGCAATCGGACCATTCGTTTATCTTTGCACCACTACCCGACGTGGCGAAACAATCACGCACGAAGCAGATCGACGTACGGATCTTGGATCAGCTTTTCGAATTACACGTTCCACAGTACGTACCTGATGAGATTCATTGTTTCATCGCGGACATTCTAACGGAATATCAGGGAGCAATTAGTGTAACGGACACTGACATCGGCTTGTCGTTGGTCATTCAACATGAAATTCAGACGGGAAATCATTCCCCTATCCACTGCAAGCCCTACCGATGCTCCTTGATAGAACGGAAAAAAGGCTCTCGAACGAATTCGGGAATTAGAAGCAAGCGGGTGGATCGAACCCGTCACCGGACCATGTTCGTTCCCAGTAGTGTTAGTACTGAAGAAGAACGGATCAATCCACATATGCATCGATTATCGCAAATTGAATGAAATTACGATTAAAGATGTGTATCCCCTCCCCCGGATTGATGATTTGCTGGATGCGATTGGACGTGCTAATTATTCGACATGGCTTCCATCACATTCTTGTTAAGGAGGAAGATCGACCAAAGACGGTTTTCGTATTGTTTGAAGGCACGTGGCAGTGGGTTCGGTGTCCGATGGGAATCCGTAATGCGCCGGCCACATTCCAACGAGCAATGAACGTGCCGTTCCAGAACTTCGTCAACAAGACTCGACTAACTCAGGGAATGATCAACTTCTGCGTGATCGTATACATGGACGATATTCTTGTCTACTCGGAGACCTATCACGGACATGCGCAACACATCGAATGGACATTGGGAGCGCTGAGAAACGCTAGATTCAAGATCGCGCTCCAAAAGAGCGAATTTTTCCTCTCAGAAATTTCATTCTTGGGGTACGTGGTGACATGTGGAGGACTGCGACCGGATTCCAGGAAAGTCGCGGCTGTGAAAGAAGCCCCAGTTCCCACGTCGCTGACGCAGGTTCGAGCCTTCTTAGGCCTGGCATCGTACTACCGTCGTTTTATCAAGGGTTTTGCGGCAATTGCTCGGCCTCTCACGAACATGCTTCGCAAGGACCAGCCTCTGCAGTTGGACTCTGAGTGTGGACAAACCTTTGATGCACTCAAAGAGGCCCTGGTCACTGCACCTGTTTTGATCCGACCGGACCCTTCCAAGCAATTTATTCTTATAATGGACTGGCAACCGGAAGCGATCTCCGCCATTTTGGCACAGAAGGGGAACGATGGTCACGAACACGTCATCGAGTACGCGTCACGAACAGTGTTGGACGAACGAAGGAATGATTCAACACTTTTAAGGCGAATGCTATGCAGTAGTCTGGGGAATCTAGCACTTCCATCTATATCTTTACGGACAGAAGTTCCGCCTCATGACGGATCATGAGCCCCTGCTAGCTTTGAAGAAGCTCACTAATTACACGAGCATGATTGGACGCTGGGCGGTACGACTACAGGAGTACGACTTCGACATCATCCACCGGAAGACAGAGAGACACGGCAACGCGGACGGACTGACACGTCTGCATCAGCCCGCTAAAGTACCTAAGGGCAAGGAAATCACTCCGTGGAAGAAGTCAGAATCGGCAAACGGGCCTAAGTACGGACAAGTGGCAGTTCTCCCACGTGGCAAGAAGCAGGCCGGTGGCGATGGGTGACGGAGGTAACCCCACTACCCCTCTTTCTCCCCTCTCCTCCTCATCTCTTCTCTCTCTGCCTGATAAATTTTGCTATTTTTGCGAAGCAATTTCTCGCGTATATTCGGTCTCCATGTGTCCTAACGGGGAAGGGTATGCGAAATGGATAGATTGTCGACAGTGTGTCGCACGAGCCCATGGCTCGTGCATCCAATACAGGAATGACAGCAAGCCGTGGCTGTGTCCCTTGTGTCGGGTCGACAAGATCCCGACCGAGGCTCGCTTTTTGGATGCCTCGTCAGAAGGGTTGGAAAGAACCCGGAAGTTTAGAACGGCTGAAGTATGGACCGATATCGCTTTGATTGCCACCTTAGTGGGTAACCCCCTCCAGGATTTCACCAAGTAGAATCGAAGGAGGGCTAATGAAAGGGCTCGGGATTATCGATGGGTCGAGGGTAGGTTAGAGAAACGGAAAACGGACGGTAGTGGGATTTGGATGGTTGTACCGCACCCGTTCATGAGGTATGACTTGGTGAAGACATCATACGAAGAAACGACAGTCCATTTTGCCGTACGGATTACAGAGTCAGCAATCGACAAAAATGAATGGTACTGGTCCAATATTCGGGACGATGTGAAATTCATCGTCGCAAACTGTCAAGTCTGCGCTGCTGACAAGGCGTCGATCCAGCCGCCGAGATCGATAGTACCAACGGTAGTCGAGCGACCGTTTCAAAGGGTGAGTATGGATACAACCGATATCGTGGTACCCCCTGGTCCTAATAGTTGTGAATATTCAGTCCTGTTGGTATTTGTCGACCATTTTTTGAAATGGATCGAGGCCTATCCGTGTCGCACGCAACAAGCCGCCGAAATCGCGCGGTATGTTAACCGTTTTCTCGGGATGCACCAGGATACGAAAGAAATCCTGACCAACAACGGGGCAAAATTCAGAGGGGAAGTATTAAGGAACTTGGTCATACACGGTGTCGCTGTGCAAAATATCGCACCCCACATGTCACAATCCAATGGGCTGGTAGAGAACGAAAATAGGGTGATAAAGACAGCACTGCGACGAAACATCACAGCATGAGATCCGAGGTCTTGGCCTGATATCGTCGATCACATCTTGGTGGTCCATTGCGGAACGCCCCACGAATCAACGGGCCTGATCCCCTTCCAGCTGAGGACCAATAGCGTCGCTTGCGTTTCGATACCGAGCCTCCCTGATGAATCAACGATGAACCGACGGCCCACAAGGGCCACGGTTCGAGACAAGGCCAAGCGACACTTAGAACTAATAGAACGGTCCCTTCCCAGGCTAGCCCGAAAACGCTAGAAAATTACCGAGTTGGCCCACGGCCGACAGGTCCGAAGCTACGAGGCCTGGAACGAGAACGCAGGTCCATGGCCCCAGTACAAATTGGGGGACATCGTGCAGGTGAGGAAATGTGCTCGCCAGGGTAAGCTAGCGCCACGATTCTTCGGGCGATTCCGCGTGATTGAGCTCGGACCAAACGGCGTGAACACCGTGCGGCTTGTGTCTGAGGTCTCTGGCAGCCGATCGGCTCGTCTGATCATCCGCCACGTGTCCCACCATCGTCCCCTTCCTCCTTCCCTATCTTCGCCTTCATCTAATTCCTCCTCTGCTGCGGAAGAGGATGACGACTGCTTACGCCTGTCTCTCCGTCTCCTTTTCGTTTTCCTTCTGTTACTCCGTACCCGCCACCATCGCCATGAGCTTTGCAATGGAGCAAGTGATCGGTGCGTGGCTGCTTACTCTGAGGGGCCGAATCAGCGTCATCCGGCAAGTGCAACGACCCCATCTCTGCACTGATTTCCTGCGGTTCGCAGCCTTCTTCAGCACGGCGGCGATCCACGCGGCGACGGAGATCCGATTTACGGAAGCGGCCTCTACGCGTGTTCTGGCCGAGATCTCGACCTTTCGACGACTGTCCCCTCCCGGGATCAGCCACGTCACTGTCGTCATCGTCTTCAAGGGGGACATCACGGAGGTACCCTCGACGATTCATCCTGACATCTATCGGACTCTGCGCGCCTGGGACGAGGAAGTACGCACGGCGTGGACGACACTCCTTGCTCATTGGGGAGATACCATCTTGCCCGCACACGACACCGACTTTCAGCTCCATTCATCCCGCAGGTCGCCGGCGATCGTACTACCGGAGCTTCGTCCCTTTGTGCTGCCCCAATGAGTCGTCACCGCCTGTCCTACTTCGGCTTTCCCTCCAGCATCCCCACTCTTTGGCAGTCCGCGCGGGCCCCCACTCTCTCCTATCGTGTCAAGGAGACCAGCGCGCCTCTATTGAGCGAAGAAAAGTGGGACGCGTGGTGGGAAGACTACACTGAACTCGTCTTTTGCTTGTTGGAGAAAGAGTTCCGCAGGTCAGAATCGGCCCCATTCGAAGAAGGGCCAGAGCACCCAGAAGACAGTGTGGAGCTCCTAATCATCCAGGCCTGGGGGACGGCAGAGGAGGGCGATCTGCTGGGGATCGTATTTGGAAAGGTGGAGGAAGGAGGTCTCGTCTTGATCACGAGCGAGCTGTTGGTGTTCTTGACCCAGCTGGTGGATGATCTGCACCTAGACATCTTGGCTCGGTGCGACGAGCAGCCCGACACCGACGTGTTGACTCGGACGCTCGAACCGCACTTAGTGTGGTCCACGTGTACGGAGATTGACGAGGACAACTGTCTCTATCCCTCCTAGGCGCTCTATTCGGAGATTGACGTCATTGATCTCACGTTCTGGGACCCAATCGCGGGGAGAAACGCTGTCGAGCGCATCGGTCGCGCACAGGGACCCTCCCGGCAGCGTCACGCAGGATTTTGCAGGACTTGTCGCGGAGAGTGTTTGCCGCTCCGGCCGAGTGCGCCAACCGTACCTCTCACGAGCCCCTACGACAGAACAGGGTCACGCGAGGCACCGCTTACCTCCACCTGAGGGAGCTGTCACCATCCCTTAGGTGGGCGTATCCCCGCCGAGCTACTGAACCACATGCGAAAGTTTTTCGTATGCAATTGCTGAGGTGGCCCAACCGAGGGCGTTTCTCGTTCGCTATAGCATAGGGGTTACGAGTGGTCGAACACCCAAAAATCGAACCCTCACGCGAATCGACGTTCTGGGGGGCTGACGCCCCAAACGCGACTCGACGTCGGTCGACCAGGATGCATCCACACGTTACACCACAACACTCACATCTACCCATACGCAACATGTGGGAACACACAAACAAACATTACAATCAACACCACAACACAGCAACACTCCTAGTCCCTTCAGTATCCGACCCATAATTTTATGTCGCGAGACTCAGATAGGTATCGCGCGCTGGACTTTCGTATAAGAGTCGTGCGAGCGTATGGCCTCCTCATATCGACCAGCTATGTGTGCATACGCGAGCACTCGCGCTGCTGGGGTACTACGTGGTACTCGTAACCGCGCGGCCCTTGATAATCTCGAGGGTCGTGCTCGACACTCAAGTGTCGGCTGGCAAGCGCGTTGAGGAGTGTCCCTCTCGACGCTAGACAACCACCATGCGCGGTTGAAGACCACACCCTCTTCTGCACCCTGTGCAGAGGGGTTGAGTAGAAAGCTCCAAGGCTGTCGTGGTAGCTGAAATCAAGGGGTTTGACTTTGACGGCCACCACGGACTACAACGTCCAACCATGAAAACTTAAAAGAGGAAACAACTGCAGATAGAAAGGGAAGATCATCCCCTTTCTTTTCTTTGTCTAGCCCATAGCCTGATTGCCGTCTCAAATAGACGGGGGAAGGCCAACACAAGAGATGCGTGCGGATGGTGCCCAAAATCAGGCCCATAGGCAACCCGACGTTCGAGGCGTTGGAGGCTCGTACGCGGATCCCCATAGGCCGACTAGGACTGATACCTCACCCACGCGTCGTTTCGTGCTACCGAAACTCAGGTCCACTGGCCATAACGCGCTTTTGCCCTCTTCGCTTGACCCATAACTTTCGTGCGCGAAAATCGGTAAGTACCGCGCGTGTGGGTTAACATAAAACCGCGCGGACGCAGGGCCTACACATACCGATAAACAATGCGGACTTGCGTAAGTAGTCGTGATGACGGCGCATTATGATGTGCCCATACCCGAGTGGTCTCATTTGAGCCATGGGGTCGCTCTCGACGCTCATGCGTCGGCTGAAGTGCGCGCTAAGGGGGGTAAAACTTTAGCGAGCGCAAACCCGGCCTGATGGCCTTACCATCTTCTGCACCCTGAGGTGCTCCAAAGGGCGCGGGGTGAGATGGTCCCTAGGGCAGGAAGGAGCTTGGAGCGGTGGTGAGTTGTCTGGCGCATCATCAGTGACACACTAATCCTTCCGCCCGGAACTTTATCGTTCCACCAAAATAATCTACAACAAGGAAAATGAAAAAGAGCACTTGATATTGGCAGGGGGACACATGAACGCCCCGCCGGACCGAGTAGCTGGGGGACAGCCCCTCGTCCTCGCGGCGCTTCTGTTTCCCCGGGTCAGCGTCGTGCGAGCAAGTAAATCAGCGTCCTGTTCAAGGACCTCCTTCAGGCCTGGGACCAACGTCCGACCAGATAAGATGTTTGAGTAGGGAAAAACGTAAGCGTGTGGTCGCATAGCCTTTTGAGGGTTACCCGAGCGTACGCTTACTCTGACTATCACATTATCGGGGTGGGAAAAAAACAATCTCACTCAAACAAAAGTTGTGGGGTAGTTCACTCTCACGACAGTTGTGTGGTTTGCCTATCTGAATCCAAACATAATCACTTAACAAGACTCAATCGAGATTCTTTCATACATACCTGCAATCATACGCTCCACATTCAAACGACATCACACACGATAAAGGGGTCAACTTTTTAGCCTTCTGCTGCTCACACCCTGCCTTATGCACACAAGCCCAACCATTTCCCCACCAATCCTCAACAAAGGTACTCAGTCTTTCAAAAATGGGCATTTATAAAGAAACTGGGTGAAAATCCAAAGAAACACACAAATCCTGGCAAGGGCCAATGCCTTAGGTTGAGAGGCAGGAGGAATAGGAAAGTTGAGTCGTACACCGACGAATCGGCCACCGACCTATTATCAGTGATAACAGAAGATTGATCCTTTTGAAGAATCAGACTGATCAGATCAAGCCTTCAGGCGAAATATGGAAACCTGCATCACAGTACAGGCAAAAAAGAACCACTACTATGTTCATGCCAAAAAAGGATAATACTCCCTAAGTCGTGGCCTAGTTCCTCTACTAACCTCGCTGTCGATTCTCCTCACTGGTACCAAGTCGTTGTGTATCTCCCCTAGGAAAAGTGTCTTTTCATAATTTCTACGAGTCAAAAAATGACTAACTCTTTCATATTTGCAGAAACTTTGGCAGCGCTTCTCGTAGGAACAGGAGGTTGTCAAGATTTATACAAAGCTGAAAGACAGAAGACAAAGCAAGCTATACTTGAGACTATCTTTTGATACCTGTTTGATGATTTAGAATCCGTGACAGCCCGCACGACCTCTAGATGAGAGTGTGGCTAACCCTGATCCTAACTCCTAGCAGGGTCAGTCCAACCTTCATCCCAAGTTCTCCCTCCCATCATCCATCTCATCTACCTATGGCTCCAGCACTTGGCGAACATCTAAAGCATCTAGCCTATCGAAAAAACGCCCTAGAGTGAGAGCCCACAAGCATGCATAAACAAACATCTCTCACAATCCCACATAAGTTTGACCCAAGTAGTTCGTTAGATCACTCAGTTCTTTTTCCTCCCCTTGCCTATAGCATAGGATCAGACAATGCCCTAACTTAAGGGTATGTCCAACCTGCCTAAATAAACAAGTAAAAGTACGTACAACTGGACTGCCCTAACTTAAGGGTATGCCCAACACCACACGAACTCTAGTCATAAAACATATAACCAGACCGCCCTAACTTAAGGGTATGTCTAGCTTCTGCTTAACTTACGACATAAAGCATAAACTAGACTGCCCTAACTTAAGGGTATGCCTAGTCATCTCGAGACAAGGTTACATATGGCATAGGATTAGGCTGCCCCAACTTAGGGGTGTGCCTAACCTGCCTAAAACAAGTACGAACGATGAATGGTCAGACCGCACTAACTTAAGGGTACGTCCAACCTACATAACATCAACGACAAGAGCATATCACTAGGCCGCCCTAACTTAAGGGTACGCCTAGCTAGCTTAAACAGGTTTAGGTACATAAGACAATATGACCAGGCCGCCCTAACTTAAGGGTACGCCTGATCTGCTTGAACAAAGTACAAACGACGTATGACTAAGCCGCCCTAACTTAAGGGTACGCTTAGTTTCCGTAACGACAATATACGAGAACAACCATTGGTGTACTTGTACAAACTTTATATCTTTCTTTCTTATCAGGCAGATGATCAAACCTACCCGACTTAGGGAGACATCCAATCCTGCCTTGTGTTTAGAAGGGAAAATACAAGAAGATTTATACTAACTCTCTGCAACTTTGAATTATTACGAGCATAAGACTGAACCGCCATAACTTAAGGGTACGCCCAGCCTGCCCGAATTACCTTTATTATACTCTTTATTTGTTTTTCTTTTCTTCTTGTTCTACCTGACTTACTGACTGGCTTTCCCAACTTAGGGTGCCCGGTCTGCCAGATGGTATAGGTTCGTATAATATATATCAAAATTTTATACCTTGGTTGACCATAGTGTTCATGGCTTATGACTGAGCCGCCCTAACTTAAGGGTACGCTCATCCTTATGCCTTTGTTCCCCTCAGAAGAAAACACACACAGAACTGGGTCTACGCAACTTAGAATATCCCCAGTCCTGTTTTTCAGCAACCCACAAAAGAAACATTAGGATTCTGAGTCCTCCCAACTTAGGGTGCTCATCCTCCTGTTCAGAAACCCCAGAAAGAAACAGCGACTGGTCCGTCCAACTTAGGATAGGCCTAGCCCCCAAAATCATACAGTCAGCCCAGCCAACATAAATAAAACATAGCACTGCGCCCACATCAACTTAGAGGAGCTCGGCCTTGGGTTGACCAAGTCAAAAGTATGCAAACGCCTTCCTCCCACCTTCCCCCAATTCATTTTGCCTGAATTCACTCAAAGTAAAAGTCTGATTTCTCACATACAATTGTTGATTTATCTTTCACAATGCATGTTTTGACATACATATCAAAAAAGAGTAATATCCTTACATGGTTGTATTCAGATACCTAGGGGATAACAAATAGGGGAAGGGATCACACACGTCAAACGAAATTATACCTGAAGTTCCCTACCTCCAAATCCCCGCCTGGGTTCCGGCAGAGCTCCCGCAATCGGTGGGTGAACCTCCCACAAGGTCTTGCTGCGGTCCTACGGGTTGCAATCCCACCTGCCACCTTCCTCTCGTAACCTCAGACTAGACTTAGAGGAAGAAGGATAGAAGGAGAAAGTTCAGACTCTCGAGATTCAAGGGTGGGACACTCAACTCACAATGAGAGGCCCTTGAAGTCTGGAATCTCCTAAGGGCCCCGCAATGATGGTCAGGGAAACGCAACAAAAGCACTCCACTCACCGCCAAAACTCAGGGTAACAGTTCCTCGACAGCCTTTACAATTGCAGCACTAACCCCCTTGCAGAAGTTTCATCCATCCCCTTGTCTGACGGCGTCCATTTTTTTTTCTAATGCTGTTGCCCCACCCAACGAGGAACAGCGTCCCGTTCAGCAGTAGTGCCCTAGTTACTACCGCAGCTCCTTCTACAGCATCATCTCAACACGGATAACCAGGACTATGCGCAGCAGCATGCTTAGCCACTAGTAGCCCCCCGTTCCCTCACCTGCACCGCAAGCGGCATAAGGTACATGGACTGTACAGTGTGGAGCTCAACGTCTGAGGCACCGTACCTAGCCTTTAAAGGAAGTAACAACTATCCTTTAAGACCAGTTATTTGGACTGTAGCAATTTGGTGGCCAGCGCCTAACTGGCTTGGGCACAAAACGGCAAGTCACAACGAGTGACACAGCGGGTTACTCGGCAGGAGCACGGCCTCTACTACTGTCGGATCAAGATCTCCTTGCAGTCTCCAACTTGGCTGCCCTAGCCCACGGTGCGCAGGCTGCCTCCTATCGGTAGTAGTAGCAATACTAGTTATCACAGCAGCAGTGAATCTCAATAGTGTGGGATGCAGTAGAATCCAATTGCAACAGCCGTCAACTTATCAACAGATGACCTACCCTTCAACAATACCAGGAATCTCAGTCAGCAGGGCCAATACCCTGAAGTCCAACAACACCCCGGTACTGAACAAACAACAACCGTTATGGTCAGTAGTCTGAGTAGATTAGCCGTCCTGCTGCCTCAACCCCACTAGGTATCAGATGGCTGACAGTAATCCACAACTCCTCCTGTTCTGTAAACACAAGTTTGTGGTAGTGGTCTGAAAACGCAGCAACAGTGCCCAGGTATACGGCTGTAATATCCCGAGCACTTGTACTAACAGCGGACTCAACAACATTTAGCAACACATACTGAATCGATACATGCCCACTCGCCCAATCAGCAACCTCGCCGAGGGGCGCGAGGTAATCATCCACGCGTAGCAACAATAGCTCGCCTTCGAAAATACGAACACTACATCAGAAACATGGCGACAACATCTCTTCAGATTCTTGCAACAGCAGCTTTGCCCGGAAGTAAGTGGCAGCAGCCTGTTACTTGCTGACTACACAGTATCGCCTCCTAAAGCAACCGTAGAGTCACAGATCAATGACCTCAGTTTTACATATTCAGTCCTCTGTTGAAACAACAAGGTCAATTCTCTGAGACCTACAGTGAAACACAACCGTCATCTGCAGTAGCAAGGCTAGAAACCAGCAGTACACAGCGCTCTCGGCCACCCCCCGGCCCCCTCCTGCTCGTTGACCCCTGTCGAGGGATTTCTGCTGTCCGAAGACTGGTCGCGCCGTCCTGAGCAAGCCCCCGCTGCCGACTCGGCTCCACCGCCCGTTTGCCCCGTGAAGATCCCCCCCCCCCCCTTTTTTGTGGTCTCCCTTCCTTCTGCGAAGCCGCCCGGGGACAGATGCCCCTCGAGCGCTTAAAAAGGCTCTCGGCGACGACAAGATGTACTAATGTGAAAATGCCGAGAGAGAGCCGGCTCGTCGTCCGTTCTAGCCCGTATCCGGAGAGCCAGCTTGGCGCGGACAGTAGCCTGCCCAGAAATTCAAAAGAAGGCGAAGGCGAACTCGAGAGTCCGAGCCCCTTCGGGCTCAGATGCCAGGTCGACCGCCAAGGGGATCGGGATCTCGAGTCCGCGAGACTACGAAAAGGGAACGATTGCACGACCCGAACCCTCAGTCACTCCGAACCTGGAACGCAGAGGAACTCGGGTCCGCAGAGCTGAGCTACTAGTCACATCCAGTTCAAAGACGAGCCCGAAATCTGCGACAACGGAAGCACGACATTACCAAGCTCCAAAGCGATCAAGAACGAATACATGATGGTGTCGAGCTCAAAGGTAATCTACACACCTCAATAACTAACACACCATGCCATCAAGCTCGAAGGCGAGCTAGAACCCGCAAGAGCGAGTACCGAATGGTATCGGGCTCAGTGGTAATCTGTAACCTTCAGGGACGGACACACAACGTAGTCAAGCAAGAACCCGCAAGAGCGAATACCGAATGGTAACGAGCTCAATGGAGACCTATAACCCACAAGGACGAACACACAATGTTGTCAAGCTCGAATGCAGGCAAGAACTCGCAAGAGCGAATACCGAATGGTAACAAGCTCAATAGTGATCTGTAACCCACAGAGACGAACACACAATGTTGTCAGGCTCGAGTGCAAGCAAGAACCCACAAGAGCGAACCCCGGATGGTAACAAGCTCAATGGTGATCCGTAACCCACAGAGACGAACACAATATGTTGTTTAGCTCGAGTGCAAGCAAGAACCCGCAAAAAGCGAATACCGAATGGCAACAAGCTCAATGGCAATCTGTAACCCACAGAGACGGACACACTATGTTGTCAAGCTCGAGTGCAAGCAAGAACCCGCAAAAAGCGAATACCGAATGGTAACAAGCTCAATGGTGATCTGTAACCCACAGGANCTCGAGTGCAAGCAAGAACCCGCAAAAAGCGAATACCGAATGGTAACAAGCTCAATGGTGATCTGTAACCCACAGGAACGAACAATATCGTCGAGTTCGAAAGCGAGCTAGATCCCGCGAATCCTTGAGGGCTCAATGACTAGTGCAAGCCGAACCCGAACTCAGAACCGAGCTCGCCAGACGAACCGACTCCAGACTGTCCCCACCCCCCGTCCTTCTTTCTCCCTCTCTCCCTCTCTCTCGTGGGGCCTCCTTTCCTCTTGCTATCTCTATCTCTCCCTCCGTCGGTCTACCTCTCTCTCTCCCTCGCTCTCGTCGGGCCTATCTTCCTCTCTCCCTCGCTGTCTCTCTCCCTCTCTTGCTTCTGATGTTTCCTCGAGCGTCGGACTGTACTTTGGGCTCACTCGCACTCCGTGCGTCCTCCCCTCTCTCGTACACCCTCTCCTTTCGGTTGCTCTCTCGTCCCCGCCTTGCGCAATCCCCCGTACGCGGCCTCCTTCTTCTCCTCGTTCGTTCCCTCGGCGAAGCTCGTGCACACGCCCTGTCCCCCGCGCCGCCTCTCTCTCTTTGAGCGCCAGGCCGATATAGAGCGTCGCTCTAAAAGGGCGTGCACTCGGTGCGTGCATGCCTGCTCCGCTCTCTTGCGCTCCCCGGCTCCCTCTCCCCTCTCATGTCGTCGGACTTAATCCCGGGATCGCTGTCTTATCGGCCTCCGTCAACCGCTTGTCGTTCTCTCCGTCGTCGGAGCAACTGGCTATGGCAGAGTTCCGGAAATGGAAAAGCACTTTCCTCGTCGGCTTTTCGTTGAGTCCCGAGCGAGAGTTCACCACTCCCGTCACGCGCGGCCCCGACTCTGGGAGCTCCGGCGACGCTGCTCAGCACCTCGAGCGTCGGGTCATGCCTACACTCCCTCTCGACCTCGTGACTGCACTCTACTCACTCCGTACATCGATCCTCGAACGCCGCTCCCCCGTGCGCCAGATCCCGAACACTAATGTTCTCTCTCCTTTTCCCTTCGCTCCCAGTCTATCTATACTTTTTCAGTCAACTCCCACCTTCAATTTTGAACACTCCACCACCAATCTATTCATGCCCAATTCTCCTCCCTCCAAAATTTTCGGGAAATTTTCATTTCCTTTCGTTCTAACTCAGCTGCTCCCGCCTTGGCCAGCCGTCAGTTTCCCCTAGGACTCGCGATCCCCTTGCCCTTCCTTCATCCAATGACGGCCTTTCCCCTATCTCTCCCGTGGATTCCGACTCCCCTTCTTAGTCAACAAGAACCGCAGTGCACATATTCTAGCTCGCTCCCTCTTTGGCCAGCTCGTCGGATCGCCTTCCCGCCGCGTTCTCTTTACACTTTCTTTATTATTCCCTCGTGACTGTATCCGGACCCCCTTCAGATTTATGCGGCTCCTAGGTTTGTTTGTTTAGACAGTTATCAAGAACTGCCCGGGCCCTCAACCCATATCAACCGCTTCGTATCCCACTATTTTGTTCGCCCGTTCATCCTATCGCCCCTCGTTCGATCCCCCTCCCCCGCTCCCAGTTGGATTGCTGTTGCCGCATCTACCCCGACCTTCTTCTTAAGTCGGCGCTCCTTCGTCAGTTGGCCCTTTTAACAGTTAAGTCTACCTTTGGCTAGGCCAGTTCCCCACCGCGGCCTCACTCCAATCGGCGGTAGAGGGCTGGGCCCCAGAAACAATTCTCTTCGTTTCTTCATACCGAACACACTGTTTTCCCCCGAAATCAACCAGCCTGGCCCAATCCCCCAGATACCGTTCCCATCTGATCAGCCCGAGAGGACCTCCCCCGGAGGTGCCCAGTAGCGTCGTCACATTGGGGAGGCGCGTACCGAGAGTGTCGGATAGCGAGTCGATCGATCGAAGCTGACTCTTCATCCCATTGGGGCAATTTACTCGAGCAGGTTACTACGCCGCGACTTTTCATACCCCCATTCTTCATCCTCCGTGACCTGCAATCCCGTACCCAGGTCCAATCGTCGCCTCGTGCACCAGCAGGGGGTGCTCTTCCTGCGCCCCGAGTGCTCCATGTTCGAGGTCTTCCTTTGCCACCCACGCAGTCTCACCATCAGCCGTTCTCTCCTTGACCGCTGCTCATCCAGTCGAAAATTTCAGATTTCGGCTCTGCGCTTGGTAGCGCAAGACCGGGGTTAGTTCCGCTGCCTCCTGGGTCTTCACAGGCTCCGTTTCTCCGAGCCTTCCATGGCCTGCCTTGAAGTCAGTCACTGATCCTCGATTCCTTGGTCCAGGCACGGAAACTCCGATCTTTTGGGATCCGCCCGAGCCCGCTTGCGACCTTGTTTCGGACTGACACTCCAACATGTCGAAGGATTAGTGCGAGGACATGGAAACTCAGAACCAACAACAACCCTTCCAGTCACATGCAGGGATACTTCAAAACCATGCGAAGGCGAACGAGGAAAGGTCAGACAATTCATTGGTTTCCATAGGAGAGTTCTTCGACTGGTAGGCAACCGATCCAAATAGATATGTGCGCCGCGGTTGCGGCGCTGGAAGTCTCGCCCTTCGTCTTGCATGTCCAAGTCCGCCGCGCACATCCGTGGAAGCCCCACCGCCGCTGTCAGTCAAAGCCCAAGTCTTCGGCCCCCAAAGTCCACCGCCTCCCGTCTGGTACCTCGCGAGGAAATCTCGAATTTGAGGCCTGCGCCCGGTATCGAGCGGTGCGCAGCAATCCGGCCGCTCCTTGTAGTCAATTCGGGTTCCGCACGGGTTCAGTTCCTCTGGAATTTTTCGTCGGCTATCCAAAGTCCGCCACCATTTTCCGTTTCTTTGGCCCTGGCAAAAACTCCAAATCTTTGGGATCCGCGCGAGCCCGCTTGCGACCGTAGTCCGACCCGCCATTACCGCCTGTTGCAAGGTTAGTACAAAGCCCCGGAAGTTTAGAATCACCCACAGACTTGTCAATCACACGCAGGCATATACCAAACTCAAGCAAAACGCAAAGAAAAAGGGTTCGAAATTTGCTCACAAAAAAAAAGAAAGTACTTCGGCTGGTAGGCAGCCGCCCGACAACCAACCCACACCCCGACGCTCGCCGTCCCTGGCGAGCCTCTCTCGTGACCCCCTTCTTTTAACCTCTGCCCCACACCGCATGTTTACCCCTTGAAATGGACCCCCCTTTTCCTCATGGTTCGTTTCATCCCACTTCCCCAGTTAGATCACGTTCCCGTTTTCTTTTCATTGGACTTAACCCCACTGTCTTGATACGGCACCTTCCCTAGTCCCCCTTCCTTAGGAAGCGTGGTACATGACTCATGGTATGTTCTTCGATACATCGCCCCTCACGTTACGTCCTCCCTTTCGTTCCCGTGACAAACCCCCTCTAATTATGGTACAATTTTCCTTCGGAACTACGACACACCATCCCTCCTGGAACTACGATATATGTATCTCTAACTATGGCACATCACTCTCCCTCTTTTCCACAAGTGACTCTATGTCCGTCTCCGTCTCCTCATCCTCTTCTCGCATCTCTCTCTCTTTCTTTTTCTTTCTTCTCTCTCTCGTTTTATTCTCAAGGCTTTCCTTGAGGCGTTCCTTCTTTCTCTTAGCCTGCGTTTTTTTAACCGGTCGGCGTCACCATCATCCTCTCTAGGTCGTTTCTTCCTTCTAGGGGTCTTTGGCTGGGGAGGTTTCCGAACCTTATACCCCCTCTTAGGCGTCCGCGAAGAGGCTCCCTGCTCAGAGGTTTCTCCTTTCTCATGAGTGATGGTTACTTCTTCGTCGACTGCCTCCTTGCCTTTGCCTTTTGGCCCTTCTCTAAGGGTTCCTCTCCAGCGGAAAAGCTTGAGGCGGGCCCCCGCTATAGGGTCCCGTAACTTGGCTCCATCCAACTCGGCAAGGAGATATGCCCCTCCATTCAATCTCTTTAGGACCCGGTACGGACCCATCCATCGATTGGATAACTTCCTGCTCCAAGTTTTTTCTAGAGATGAGTCGCACACCAGGACTAGGTCTCCAGACCCTATCAGCTCTTTCTAGACTCGCAAGTTCTTATCCCACCTTTCCTTCCCTTTCACCCTCTCCTTCTCGATGTTCCCCCCTGCATCGGTAAGTCGGGCGTCAAGGTTTTCAACTATTTGACGTATTCTTGCCTCTATTAACTGGCCCCTCGTCATATTGGTCTTCCAGGAGACACTCGTCCAAGTATCGACGTGGAACTCGATCGGCAGGGGGCAATGTCGACCGAACCAAAGGGTATAGGGAGGATACCCCGTGCTCGATTTGACTGTGATGTTGTCGGCCCAAACCGCATAGCGCAAGTACTTCGGCCACTGCTCTGCGCGCCCCCTGCACCATTTTGCCAAGGCATCCACTAGCGTTTGGTGACCTCTTTCGACCGGAGCGTTGCTTTGGGGGTGATAGGCAGTCGTGTAGGCCACTTTAATCCCCGCTTTTTCCAACAGTATCCTGACCTTTTGGCTTAGGAACTCGGATTCCCTATCCATCACTACCTTCCCGACGCACCCGTACCTCGCGATATACTCTAAGAGAAAGTCACGCACCTCCTCGGCCGTATTCTTTTTAATAGCCTTAGCTTCCACAAATTCGATAAGGTCGTCACGGGCATTGATTATGTACTGAAGCCCGTCGACTCCTATGGGCATGGTCACTAAGTCAATGTGGACTTTCTCGCCCGGAAAAGTAGGGAGCGAAGGAACTAGGGGCTCCTTGTAGCGAACGGTCGCCATCTTTTGGCAAGCCTCACAGGTCAAACAGTACTTCTCGACCTCTCCGTATTGTCCGTCCCACCAATAGAGTCGACGAACTTTATCAAAAGTCCCTTTTACTCCCCTATGACCTCCGACGACTCCATCGTGTAGCTCCTCTATGACCGCCTTCCTCTCTTCCGGGTCGCAAAGGACTCTCATGAGAATCGCAAACTTGGTAGGCCTCTTAAAGAGGTGCCCTCCTCGTAGGCAATACCCTAGCGCCTCCTTCTTAACCATCTCGGTGCCTTCCTCCCTGCCTGCAAGGTATAACCCTATATCGCAGTACTTTCCGTCGTAAAGGTTTGCAAGGAACGTTTTCGGTCTTCTATCTTCCTCCCGGATGGTCATCCCCACTCGTGTCCTGTTAGAAGCTACTTGGATCATCTCTCCCTTGGACATCGCCGCCCTTGCCTCCTCCAACCTCAGATAGTCCTCTTCTCGTATCGGGAGTCGGGACAGTCTGTCGGCGACTTGATTTTTGGCCGCGGAGATCCTCTCGACCCTGTAATCGTAAAGCCTAATATGGATCATCCACCGAGCGATAGTCGGGTCGATCAGAGAGAAGTCCTTTTGAAGGACGGCCGCTACCGCTGTTGGGTCCACTCTTAGGAGAAAACGCCTTCCATAGATGTAGTGGCGGAAAATCTTTAGGCAGTGCAATAACCCCAGAATTTCCTTTTTGAACTGGCTATAATTCCGTTCGGCGAGGTTCAAGGTCCTTCTCTCGAACCGTAACGGTCTCTCTTTCCCTTCCCCATCCTTCTGAGATAAGAGGCCCCCTACCGAGTGAGGCCCCGTGTCCGTAGAAACTATGAATGGGCGATCCTCCTCGCCTTAGAAGAAAGGAACTCCTAGGACCGGCCCTCCTTCGCGGAATTCCTCTTTTAGAGCTTCCATGGCCGCGACCTGCTCCTCCCTCCAAATCCATCCTTCCCATTTCCTAAGCAGTCGTCTAAGGGGTTCCGCTTTCTCACCGTAGGCTTGGAAATAGATCGGGGAGTATCGATGTCGATTGTCGTAGCGGATAACAAGCTACAACGGACAGAGGGGGTGTGTCACAGCCCCGTGATCGAGGTCGCAGGCGTCGAGGCCTCGGTCCCAATATTTTCGGTGAAAGAGTGTTCCTCCGAGTTGATCCTCAGTAGAACCTGGCTAAGCGCGGTTCACGCTACCATGGTTGACCTGCCCGATGGAAGTCAGACCATCTCAATCCAAAGTCCGGATGGAATCCGGGTGGTCCTAAAGACCGTGGACGCGCAAGATGAGCGGAACAGAACCAACATTCATAGGCGGAAGAGTAACCAGTCGAGGGTATGCCGAGTCCGTCTGGAGGAGGCGCTCTTTACGGATAACGGACCCCCGGGGGACCGATTGGAGGTTGAGGATGTCGGGGGCAGGGTGGTGATCAACGGGATAGGGTACGAAAAGGAGAACGGGGAGGAGGAGTTCGGTGGATGTGTGGGACTGTCTTTTTTGGAGGAATCCCCCTAGCCGGTGGAATCAAGAAGCACAAAACCGTGGCGGAAAAGGTAAAACCTGTCGCGGTCAGCCGGGATAGAACGGGGGAAACTTCGATATCGGAGGAGGAGATCGCCAATATTATCCGAAAAAGGAAAGAAACCGAGGGACAAAAAATCACGGCCGACAGATTGGCCAAGATGGATATAGGAGATGGAAACCTCACGGAGAAAGAGAAGGAATTCGTGGCTATGACCCTAAGGGGCAGCGATAAGGCCATTGCCTTCAATGACTCGGAGAGGAGGAGAATCGACCCAAGGTACGCTAAGCCTGCCCGGATCTATATGATTTCCCACGTACCTTGGAAGGATAGACCCCAGTGGAAATATGCTCAAAAGGAAAAGGAGGAGATAGTAGCCTTTATCAAGGAAAAGATCAGAACGTTCGTCACGGAGCCTTGCGAAAGTGCTTACTCCAACAAATGGTTTTTTCTGAGGAAAGGGGGTAGCAACAAGCTGAGGTGGATTCAGAACCTCCAAAGGACCAATGCGGTCACTATAAGGGACATGGGATCCATACCTGAGGCGGACCTACTTGCGGAAGGATCGGCAGGTCGCTCAATATACTCAATCTGCGATCTCTTCTCGGGGTATGACGAGATCCCCTTGGACTACCGAGATAGGCACATGACCGCCATGCATACGCCTCTAGGGCTGGTCCAAATGATGGTGGTACCGATGGGGTGACGAACGGCGTGGCGGTGTTCCAAAGGGCTATGATTGCGGTCCTCAAGGAGTTCATACATGAGAAGGTGGAGGTTTTCCTAGATGACTTCCCGATAAAAGGGCCGGTCGAACGGGATGAGACGGAGGTCTATCCCGGGGTAAGAAAGTTCGTAGTGGACCACATGTGCGATGTCAGGGAGGTCGTAGTGAGATTAGACGATGCCAACCTCACGGTGAGCGGAACTAAGAGTCGCTAGGGCGTGTCGTCCATCAAGATTCAAGATATTGGGTTTCATTTGCGACAAGGATGGGCGGAGGCCCGATCTCGGGAAATTAGAGAAATTGATGACCTGGCCATCTCCGCTCAAGTCAATAACGAAAGTTAGGCATAGCCGGCAGTTCCTCCATGGTAATGCGGGAGGACTGTACTTCTTCCTTGGATGGACCATCCCCCGACACCATGGGTCCTCCAGCGAGCGGGACTCTTACTTTCTTCATGATGCTTAGGAGTTCTTCCCTAGCGCTTTTGCTGGCTGCCAGGTATTCCAGAAGCGTGCACTGCATAGGCTGCATCAGGGTTCTCCTAAGGGGAGCCACCATGTCTATCTCATCTAAGGTGCATTTCATTTCGAATTTTTTCGCCCCACTCTTCCTAGGTGATTTGGGTGAAGTGGGCTCCTCCTTCTTTTCCTCCGCAACTTTGGCATCGGCCATTGGCTCGTCGTCATCGCCGCTCCTTCCTCCCCCTTCTTCCGCCACGTTCTCTTGGTTTTTAGATGTCTCGGCCCCAGCCTGTGTTCTTACCCTTAGGCAAGGCCCCTCTTCTTCAGGCCGGGTCTCAATGAACTTGATGCTTGACACCTGGGGTTCCCTAATGGACACACCTCCTGGTGACTCCGTCATTTGGATATGGGACGAGTTGGAGGTGCCTCCAATCTCAGGTTTCTTCCCCAGCCTTGTGTCCTGGAGGGTTATCCTCTTGTCCACGTTCACCTTCATCGAAGGGTAGAAGGAGACCGCCTCTCCACCATCCCCCCACACAACCCATTTGTTTTCATTTAGCTTAACCACTCCCAACCTCAAAGCCTCTGTGAGATGAGGGCAGTCCCTCTTGATGTGACTTTCTTCGTTGCAGTAAACACACCCACTTCGAACTTGCGGGTGGTTGGGGCACGGTCCCCCTTGCGTCGCAGCGGCTACAGGCACAGGAGGAGCCTGTGGCGGCGACGCACGTGGCGGCGGAGCCCTAACCTCAGGTCGTACCCCACTGGCCCTTATTTGAGGCGTATCTCCCCACCTTCCATCCCTAGCGTCCTTCCAATGGGAATTTCCCCAGTCGGGCCCTCGGTTTCCCCCTATCTCTCGGTCATTTCTCCATCTTCCTTGGTTTCCTGACTCGTTTCTCCATTCTATTTGACGTTCTCCCCATCGGGGACCCGGTGGACTAGGTGGGCCAAGGGGAGGTCTGTCATTCCCCCGAGGGACATCGTTCCGTGTGTTGAGCATACTACGGAGCGCCATGTCCAGGGTTTCTTTCATGTATTCCCTCACGTCCACTCCTCCTCCCGTGAAGACTACCTTGGCGACCTTCTCAAAATTGGCCGAGTCTCTTGGGGCCTTCTCAAGGACTTCCTTCCTTTTCTCTTCGGGTAGGTGCAGCATAAACATTACGCACCTATCCACCTCCGACAACATCCCTCTATCCACTGGGGCTCGGGACAAGCGCTTGAACCTCCGGGTGAAGGCCACCAAGCTCTCTCGTTCCCCCCTCGTAATACGATGCAAACCCTCTACGGTGGGGATTAAATCATCACACGCGAAAGTCCGTAATAGACTACTTTTGAGCGTCCTCCATCGCCCATCTGCCAGGTAGATAGCCCTAATTGCTGGGTCTAATTCTGGATCTGAGTGCTGGATGAAGTGGTCTATCCACTCTTTCTCGGAGAACCTTTTTCGGTAAGCATAACTCTCCCACTTCTCGACGACCCTAGTCACATCACGTCCGTCGAAGAAAAGCGCTTCTAGGCCTAAGTTGACATCGTAGTAAGGAACTCGTCGGTCGTCGTAATAGTGAAAATAGGGTCCCTCCATAGGCCCATCAATCACTGGGTCGTACGGTTTGTACCAAGAGGGGTCCGGCTCCTCAGTCTGCGATCGGGGTCTTGGGGGCCCCCAAGGTTCTTCCCCGTAGCGTCCTCTCTCATTCGGCCATTCTGTCTCCCAACGTGCGGTTTCCTGACCCCTAAATCCTCTCCAGGCGTCCACCCCTGGGGCCCGGACTTCTCCCCATTACCTCTCCGGGAGCCCATGCAGCATCCGATTCCCTCTCGACCCATCTCCTTGGCCGGCCGCCAGCTTCCGCCGACCTCTCATCTCTTAGGTCCCTTCTATTCGGACCCCCTTCCTCTTCTCTCCTAGACGGTCGGTACCCTGGCCTATCTCTCGAAAATTTCGGAGCCTCTCCCATCCTTGCTTCAGTGTCCACTAAATTTGCCCATCGAGGCTCTACTAGAAGGCCCCTCGAGGCTTCGGCCGCCCCTTCTCTCATTGGCACCCGCGGCTCTACCTCCCTATGCACTCGCACTTCCGAGCTAGCTCTTTGACCCTCTGAGGTTTGCCTTTCCCCTGAAGCCGTTTTTGGGTCCCTCTCGGCCCTGCGTATCGACTATGTACCCTCGGTCATTTCTTCCGTCACCCTACTTAGCCTAGCTCCCAACTCGAGGCTCTTCTCAACACCCCTTCTTACAACTGTTTCTGTTGGACGAGAGAGTCCTGCTTCCACCTCACTCTCCATGCACCCTATCGTTATCCTCTAGTCGCTCTCCTCACTATCGTCACCTTCTTCCGAATCGTCTTCTTCCCCTGAGTCTCCCTTCCCCTCACTTGATTCCTGGATCTCACTATCTTCTTCCGACTCCTCGCTGGTCACAGTCCACCAAGAGTCCCTTACTCGTTTTTCTTCACGGGCCGCTAAGGCTAAGTTGGCGATTTCTAGGTCGGAAATCCCCCTTGCCCCCTCTTGAGAGCACCGCCTGATCAGGTCTCTATCCACCTCTCCGGGTTGCCCTCTAAACAGGGGTTTGATGAATTCTCCAACGAGCGCTCACCACTCGAAGTCTGTGTCTTCTCTCGATTCCCAACAGTGGGTGAACAGTTCGTGCCCCCCTTCTTCGCCTAATGGGAATTTCTCTATCACATGTCCCCTATTTCGGACCCTCCTCATGGTTGCGTCGTCGGCGTAGAGTAGTCAGTAGGCCCAGGTTGGGATCTCCCAAGTTCTCTCGTGAGCCGCCCTTGGAACTGCTGACCTTCCTCGGTATTCCACTCTATCAACCACGCCTCCCTCGGCACCGCCCCCTCTCAATCTCCTCAATCGGTCTAGGGCCTTTCGGGCGATGTCTAGGGGTCTTTCCCTTCCGCTAACTCGGTTGCGAAGAATCGTCGGTCGTCGGGAGACAGAAAGATCTCAGCCTTCTTAGTGCGGCTTCCCCCTTCGGAGACCACCGAGAACCGCACTACCGTCTCTTGCTCGTAGATCTCAAAGAACTCTGTAGACACCACTCCTTTCCCCCTAACCCTAGGGAGGGTTACTCCATACCTCTCTCCCGATTTCCAGACCCTCTCTAAGGTACCAACAAGGTTCCCCATGTCGTATCTAATCATTGGGGGCCTTACCTCACAACGGCCAACCTTGCGGCGGCCTCTACCAGCGAGTCCTCACACCTAGCGCGACCGATTTCTCCTTCCTCGCGCGGAGTCTGGCGCAAGGCCCGTACTCTCCTGCCCTGTCCCAAAATCGGGTCTCAACAAGGTGTATCCTAGATGCGAGAGGAATTCCTAGATACCTAGAGTCTTCTTCAAATCTTCTCTCTACTTCCAGCAACGGCTCTCTCCAAGTCCTTGAGGACCTCACCCCACTTGCGTCTCTAATGTAGACTGAAAAGCTAGCCAGCGTGGTTCAGAGCCTCCTTTTCCATAAGGCCAGCCGGCGGACCTCCACTAGAAATTCCTTCTTAGCACGGAACACTCGATCCCCTCCAAGCTCAGGGTTAAGTTTCGCACTTCCTTCGACCCTAATCTCGTTACCGTCTTCGCAAGTCTCCAATTCCCAACAAACCCTATTGGAGACGAACGGAGCTCTCATACCCTCTCGCCTCACCGAGTGAGAAGACCTATCGTTAACTCGTCTAGGATTGCGATCGCAACTGTCTCCAGTAATTTGATCCTAGCTAGGAACCCAGGCCTCACCCTCCTTTCCTCCTCCCAACATAGAGTAAGGATCCGGAAAACTTATTCTCTCACCCTCTCCAGCCCCCCAAGTTTGCTAAGGTCAAGCTCGCTCATCCCCTAGTTTCCGTCGACGACACGCAATCGCGATCCGAATGAGATCCGAGGGGTCAAATCCCTTCTAACTCCCCTTCGCAGATCTTACCCAAGTATCTCCACGATATCTTTGATTCCCTTGCGTGTCGACCCCACCCTTCAAAGGCGTAACCCAGGTCCTCTAGAGTCGACCAATCGTCTTGATAGGGATCCCGGAAACACCACGTTAGCAAGGAATGGAGGTCCGATCCCGTAAACCGGAATCCTTCTTCCTACCGCCCTCTTGATTGCCTCAGAAGGGTAGATCCGTTCAAAAATGAAACGGGGAACTCCCACTGGCTCACTGGAGGCGAACTCTGGTATCTCCTCCCATCCCCCGTAGGTCACTCGATATTCTTTTTGGCACCCTTCAGGAGGTTTCACGTCCTCCACGAATTCTTCTAGTCGGTCTCTCACGGCTTGGGAATCCCAGAGAGGGTCCTTTCCAGCCTGCAGGCTGCGCGCTATTTCTATAAGGCCCTCCTTCGAAAGGAATACTTGGGCTTCCTCAATCACTACTCGCTCTTCGCTACTCACTGCTAATCGCACGAACGCCTTCCCGCGTCGGATTTCCCCTTCTTCTCTTAGGAGGGTCCTTGTTGGCCCTTCCAACCTGACTCTAGGTAGAGTGACAAGGACAACTTCCCCAGTATCTTCTATAGGCTCTACTGACGCCCAGAGAGTCCCTGGAACCCGTTTTATCATAGGGCTTCGTACCCACGCTGGTTCGCCACCTGCTCTTCCCCGAAGAGGCGGGCGTACGGGACGTCCACGACGTGGGCTCTGATCCCCTCAAATTCTCTCAACCTCCCGAATATGGCAGACAACTCTCCTCTTGGGGGAACCCCCGCGTCCACGCACCACGTATAGAGCCAGAACAAACCCCTAGTCCGCACCTCGGACTCCCGAGCGGCTCTAAGTACTGCTACTACTCTTTCCTCCGGGTCTCTTAAGAATGATCTGGTCAAGAATTGGGGTAAGTTTGCGTGGAGGACCCCAGGCGCACGAGGGACCTCACCAGGCTCGGCGAAGGTCACTAGTGTCCACGACTCGAAAGTCCCTTCCTCGTAATCAACCAGCACCAGGTTATTTGCTACCAGCCTCGCGGACTCTTGGTACTCCGTATGGGTCACTTGCCCAGTTACTAACCCCCTCCACACCTCGGTCCATGCGTCCTCGCTGAGAAAAACTATAGCATGAATCTCTAGGAACCGGCCGAGGTCAGGCGGGCCTCCTCTTCGCACTCCTTCCTTCCAGGTAAGCCTGTGGGCTCTAACCCACACGTATGCACCTCCTCGGATGACCTCTCCTCTCTCAACGCTCATCCAGTAGGGCGTCACACGAGGGTCCCCCAAAACCAAAACTTTCTCCGAGTCACTGGCCTCTAGTGATTCTACCGCCCCGTTCTCACTAAGTAGGAACCTCACCATTTACCGACGCCGTTTAAAAAACCCACTGGCGATATCTTTCTAGTGAAAAAGTGAAGGGTTTCTCTGGGGACCCCAATCTCCTAAAAATACCCCAAAGCTTCCCGCGCGGAGGGATACCCTGATCGATGCAATGCGTATACAACATCCACAGGGCCCCAAAGGGTAAACCCAAACTCCTTCCCCTCTCTAGAAGCCTCACTATCTTCCCCTCGTTGGTTCCTAAGAATAGAAAAGATGGCACCCTCACAGTTAACGGATAACACGCCCTTGGAAGCTCTTTCTCCCCTGCGAATCTCTCCTTCTCTACAGCCACGAACCTAAGTCGTTTCCGAACCTCAACTATCCACTCTCTTCGCACCTTTCTTGCCTCTCGTAGCAGCCTATCCAGCCCACCCCCTTGTCCCAGGACCAGGGGTACTACGACCTTTGCCCAAGCTCCCGGGGCCACGAAGATAACCGCGGTTACCTCGAGACTCCTCTTAAGCCCTCGTCCCCCAACCTCTTTCGATTCTATCCACACGAAGTCGCCACCGACCGTGACTCTTCCCCCTTCTACCCTCTCCCAATCGGGGATCTCCCCGTTGCTAGGGATTAATCTACGGCTCTCGCCGCCTTCTAAGGAGGATTCTACGAAGCGTCCCAGGTCTCTATCAAGGAACACCATTCGTTCTAAAACAGTTTTTGGGGCACTCCGAAGGCCCTTTGATAGCCGTAATCTCGTCCGCCCTCGCGGTCCCGAGTCGATTCCTTAAAGATTCCTGCACGAATCCTACAAGCTTTAATTCCGTACGGTACTGGGTTATCCACGCAGTGTGTGTAGTACCAATGGAGCGATCTAAAGGATAGTTGTCACCCCCTTTCCCGCACTATGGACCGCACAACCTTCTCGTACCGCTCCTCCTTTCCGCTTACCCTCGAGAAAACGAAGGATGGAAATATGGCCTTGACGCACCCCGTGGCGCGAGGGTATTTTGGGCTGTAGCGAAGGGGCTCCGCCTCAAAGAGCTGCCTCAGAATCGGACCCGCTCGAATCTCCCAATGATCCGCACGGTACCAACCTAGGACCAAGTGAGTGACGTAGTATACCCAGGCCTCCCTACTCAGATAGACCGTTCCTTCTGCATGGACCACTGTTCGTCTAGGCCTCTTTCCGTTCTAGGGCCTATTCCGGGACCACCTGTCTCCCTCCCAAGTTCCTATCGTGAACCGTGCCCAAAGGAAAACCCCCTTCTCTAGCTCTAATCCTCTCTCGCGACCGGCCAGATATCTCTCAGTGCGATGGTCTAAGGGGACGCTAAAGCACTCCCTGTCCTTGCTTAAATCTGCCCTTTCGATTCGAACCCCTTCCTCGTCAGTACTTTCTAAAATCCTAACCATCCCCTTGGACTATCTCCTCGATGATTTGGACCAGTGCTCTCCACCCGTCCGAACCGTCAAGGAATGCTTCCGGAATAGTAGGAGCAGGCCGCTCTTCTCACAAGTACGTCCGGTACCCCAACGAGTAGAAGTAATTGATCTCGTAGAGCCCAAGCAGTTCCCTCTCAAGCCGTGCGTGGCTGACTGCTTCCTCTCAACTATCCAAAAAGCCTGCCTCTCTATCTACACCCTCCTCTACGTACAAAGCTATGTCGAAGTCGCCAGTCCACCAGTAGAAATTGTAGCACCACACGACCACCCCGCCTTGGCTACCCACACTAATTCCCGCCGGTTCAAATTCTAGAGCCCTCAAACTCATGGAGTCGCCGTTCTCACTACTCTCTCTACGATCCCTATTAGTACTTTCCAATCGTCCGATTCGTCGAGATAAGCATCTGGGATTACCGGCGTCGGGTGACCACCCCTGGGGTAGGTTCGGTAACCTAAAGAGTAAAAATACTTAAACCCGTAACCCCTCAACTCCCCCCTTGCACCGCGAGAGTGGCCTACCATCTTCTCCCATCCACGAAGGAAATCCTCCCCTTGATCTAGCCCTTCCTCCACGTAGACACCCACGTCACAATCACCCGTCCATAGTCGAAGTGTGTAGCACCATACGTCAATACCCCCGTACGTACACACGCTAATCCATTCCAGGACGGCTTCTAAGTTCATGCAGTATAATCAAAAAGAATCTCTAAGTTCCACTTCCTTTTGGCCACTCGAGAGACCACCTCTAACCCGCAAGGAGAAGATGGCTGTGAGCTCAGAAGGATCAAATGGACCAGAGAAGGAACGTCATCTCACTCGGCTACCTTCCTGTCCTCCCCCGCTGAAAGACCCCTTCCCACTCCCGGTATAGAGACTAGCCGCGGATACAGGTTATCCCCGAGGAAGGGTGGCAACCCCCTCCCCGAAGTCGGACCGAAGTCACACACCCCGGTCCTATGTCCCCCACTGAACCGACCCCTAGTCCTAAGTTAGCCTAACCAGTACCACGCCTCTACTCGGCCCACCTCAAGCGTGGAATTATCCGGGTCCCAGGACTTTAATCCACTTATAAATCAATAATCACTAGCCTGCCTAGTCCCACCCCATTCTCCTTCTCACATCATGAACACTTCATGCTTCATTCGCACCTTCCATCTCGCCACCGTCTGACTCTTTTCTCTCTTCGAATCTCAAGACTTTGATCGGGGTCCTTAAAAAGGTAGGGAGAGTAGAGATAATCAAGAGGAGCACTCAGATTTATCGTTTTTTATTACGTACCTCATAGTCTGCGCCTCCCTTTAGAACTCGTTTTCATAGTCCCCATAGTCCCCAAGGTCCGAGTCCGAAAAATCGGCAAGGCACCGGTCCACCCAGGATTTGGCCCCTTCGTCCAAGGAACCCCACGTATCTCTCACCCCTTCGCTCACAATTGCGGTTGTATCTCTCTCGCCCCCTTGTCCCGGCACCCGAAGCATCACCCTCTCTGCTCCCAAATCCCGAACGGTCCCCGCTCGAGAACTCCCCTCCCGAGTGGGAGGCGCCTCTCTCGCGGGCCCCTCACACAACCCTCGTGGGTCGAGAACCGAAACTCCAAACCCCTCCGGCGGAACCCTTTCCGGAGCGGGAGTTGTGCCTTGCACGGGCACCCTCCACAGTCCGTGCGGGTCAAGGATGTTGGGCGACCCCCTTGGATCCCAAATCGACAACGCCCCCGAACCCTCTCGAACCCCCCTCGTGTTCACTCTTCCCTCCCCACGCGCGGACCCGCTCACACTATTTTCCCAAACGGCTCTTCTTCCCACCCCTTCGTTGTTTTTCACCCTCATTCAAACCCCTCAATCAAACTGTGCACCCTCTTTATTTTTAGATTTTTAGAAATAAACACTCGTAAACAGAAGAACTTACTCCAAAAGAAACTGACCTGGTTACCCTTCGGAGGCCGAGAGCGAGAGCCGGAGTCGCAAGCGGGCCGGAGCGGACCTGCAAAATCCAAGGAAAAGCCCTTACACCTGAACAGCCCCAACAACCCCTCCCCAAGTGAAGGACAAGCCCCTAGTAGGGCCCCCACCGCTGCCACTGAAAAGTCACCGCACGGTCCGAGGAAAGTCACAGTCACGCCGAAGAAAGTTACGTAGAGAGCGGAATTGTCATCGCCGAAGAAGCAGAAGCCGAAAATCCAGAAAAAAAAAGGATGCCGAAACTCTCACCACTGCCTCTCACGCCAACTCTCCCTCACACCGCAGTTCATGAGTCGGCCGCAGCCGTGGGAGAAATGCTCATCCCCAGCAACGGCGCCACTTTCCTGGCCAGCCCCCGGCCCCCTCCTGCTCGTTGACCCCTGTCCAGGGATTTCTGTTGTCCGAAGACTGGTCGCTCCGTCCTGAGCAAGCCCCCGCCGCCGACTCGGCTCCACCGCTGGTTTTCCCCGTGAAGATCCCCGCCCCCCTTTTTTTTTGTGGTCTCCCTTCCTTCTTCGACACCGCCCGGGGACAGATGCCCCGCAAGCGCTTAAGGAGGCTCTCAGCGACGACAAGGTGTACTAATGTGAAAATGCCGAGAGAGAGCCGGCTCATCGTCCGTTCTAGCCCGTATCCGGAGAGCCAGCTTCGCGCAGACAGTAGCCTGCCCAGAAGTTCAAAAGAAGGCGAAGGCGAGCTCGAGAGTCCGAGCCCCTTCGGGCTCGGAGGCCAGGTCGACCCCCAAAGGGATGGGGATCTCGAGTCTGCGAAACTACGAAAAGGGAACGATTGCGTGACCCGAACCCTCAGTCGCTCCGAACCCGGAACGCAGAGGAACTCGGGTCCGCAGAGTTGAGCTACCAGTCACACCCAGTTCAAAGACGAGCCCGAAATCTGCAACAACGGAAGCACGGCGTTACCAAGCTCCAAAGCGATCAAGAACAAATACACGATGGTGTCGAGCTCAAAGGTAATCTACACACCTCAATAACGAACACACCATGCTATCAAGCTCGAAGGCGAGCTAGAACCCGCAAGAGCGAGTACCGAATGGTATCAAGCTCAGTGGCGATCTATAACCTTCAGGGACGGACACAAAACGAAGTCAATCAAGAACCCGCAAGAGCGAATACCGAATGGTAACGAGCTCAATGGAGACCTGTAACCCACCAAGACGAACACACAATGTTGTCAAGCTCGAATGCAGGCAAGAACTCGCAAGAGCGAATACCCAATGGTAACAAGCTCAATAGTGATCTGTAACCCACAAAGACGAACACACAATGTTGTCAGGCTCGAGTGCAAGCAAGAACCCGCAAGAGCGAATCCCGGATGGTAACAAGCTCAATGGTGATCCGTAACCCACAGAGACGAACACACTATGTTGTCTAACTCGAGTGCAAGCAAGAACCCGCAAAAAGCGAATACCGAATGGTAACAAGCTCAATGGCAACCTGTAACCCACAGAGACGAACACACTATGTTGT
>BFEA01000182.1:175731-188492 GCA_003427395.1 Chara braunii
TCTCTCTCTCTCTCTCTCTCTCTCTCTCTCTCTCTCTCTCTCTCTCTCTCTCTCTCTCTCTCTCTCTCTCTCTCTTTCTTTCTCTCTCTCCCCCTCGCCTCCTCTCTGCCCTCGCTCTCTTTCTCCCGTGGTCCTTGATCCTTAACTCTCACCTCGTCCCTTCCCTTCCATGGCGCGTAACTAACCTCTACCCTCACCTGTTACATTGTCAGGGGACGAACAATAATGAACTTGATCCTCACTTGGAGGAAAGCGAGGGCAAGGGGAGGGCAGTCGGTCCTTTGTGCCACCAAGAAGGAAAAGCGCCAAACTGTTGTGGGCATGGGAGAAAGCGGAAAGGAGTACTGTTTTTGTAACAAGGTCAGTTGGACTCAACCATCTTCCCCGACTGCTTGACTAAGGTGAAGGCATGGTTTGCTTGAAGGAAGATGAAAGACAACCTAAGGAACATGAAGGGCAAAGGAAACTTAGGCATGTGGGAAGGGGCGATGTGTTGACCCCAACGGGGATTGCATTTGGTGTTTGCTCGCGTGGTCTTGTGCAGGTGAGTGTCCGGGATGGGTTGAGCAGGATTGGATCCGCAGAAAACACGGGCAAGGATGGAGGAACGGGATAAGGGAAGAGTTTAGACTTAGCCTAACTATGAATGCGGGATGCAACTGAGGGTTGGATGCTTGGATGAATGGCGGATGGCGTGGTACGGTTTGCAGGGTGACTGAACGGGATGACTCTCTTGTGTGCAATACCAGGCGCTGAAAGACTAAGGGCAACTCCGGATAGGTGAATGCGATGCTAGCGGCTCAAGCAAAAAAATATACATCAGCTAGGGGTCCGGGCGGTGCCACTCCACCCCGAGGATGCCGCAGGGGCGATCTTGAGTCGCTAGGCTTAGTGAAAAGGTGTGTGGTCCAATGGATAACGCTTGGTCTACACACGAAATGAAGATAAACTCTCAATGAATTCCCTAGATTGTCTGCGTATTGGAAGGAGCAATTGCTTGGTCAGACGGAAAAGAATCGAGCAAATGCCACGAGTGCCTAAAGAGCTACCATCGAGAGCGGAGCTACATCCCCCAATGTAAAGCCCTCTCGCAAGTGGTCATCCCCATCCATCTCATAACACTAGGTGGGGGTGCCCCTGGGACGAACGACCCGCGCCCTGAGCGTGAGYGTGGGCGGGTCGAGCCAAATGGGACCCGCAGTGGGGTCGACTCAGGCTCGAAAGTCCTTCAGGATACGGCCCCTACAAAAATGGTGGAGATGCCGAGTATGGGTTAAACTGATCCATACGGTCTCGAGGGGGGGCCCGACGCACGACCGTGAACATAAACATTAAGAGAAGGAACGAGGACTTGTGTATGCTTTATCCCTTGAGTGAATCAGATCTGAGGGCGGCTGGGCGCATGGCAAGGCCAGGCCTGGAGAAATAACATGCATGCTCGCACACTTGATCAGCCATCTCCCTTGGAGGTGATTCTAGTCCTCCTTCCTTCGGGCTGATGTTTGTCAGACCAGGGAAGCCTTGGGCAAGCCACAGGTCGACCCTTCCTCTTCGTGTGAAAGAAGGGCTCCGGTTAGCTGGCAGGCGATTGGGATTCTGGGCTAGTCCGGGTTCCGATGAAAATCCCGTTGCGGGGTGATCCGACCGACACAGGTGCTCTCCTTCCTATTCTTCGGAGCCCAGCGGGCTCCGTGCACCGCACTTAACTGCTTGAAGGAACCTCATATGAACACAAAGGGTAATCGAGAAGAAACAATCCTGCCCTATGAACGGACACACGAAGTGAAGATAAGAGGAATGAAGGGAGTTGCTAGACTCCAAGAAAACTAGCTCACCTTTGAAGATGCGCACGAAAAAGAATCGGGCACTATGTATGGAAGTTAGGGGTGAGTGACACACACTGTCCTGAGTAAAAACCTGTGAGCAATGGGTAGGAAGCGCTGGGTGTACCAAGGGAAAGGCACTTGTTCTATGTGTGTCCCACTAGGGACTTCTGATTGCATGATGGGGATTCGAGCATCCTGCCATTTGGAAGGAAAGGAGGGGTCTGCACCGGCCACTGTGGGTTGTCAAACGTCGTTCTCCTTTGCAGGCTGTCGTTTGTTCGTATGCGGGGGTCAGGCCACCGAGCTGTCTAACGAGAGTTTGTCACGCCGGGTGCTTAATAGCATCCTCGTCCGCGCGGTGACGGGCTTCGGCTCGGTTGATCTGCCGGACGGGGTGTGAAACGTTTTCTTAGGCGGGGCCTAGCCTGTGGACTGGTCGAGGGAGTACTGCTGCATGCGGGCAAAGACGGAGCCTCGGAGACGATTAGTAGCTTCTCGTAGTTTGGTTTGGGAAAGGTTGTTCCTTGTCAGATCGATGGAAGTGAATTCCTGGACGGCTGGCTCCAATGGCCCTACCGAGATGTGCGGGGTGATTCCCGAGATTAACGGTGGGTACACGAGCGGCAAGTCGGGATGGGGTATTCTGGGCAAGAAGGTGAGGGCGACCCCCCACTGGAGTCTGCGTACCGCGCTTGCGACGGTTGAGCTGTGCTTGAGGTATGGGATAAAACTCTGCCGATAGTAACAATGGAGAGACCATTTTCGGGGAGAAGGTCGGTGAGGAGATGACCGACCTGTGTGCGATGTTTGCCTGAATTTTGCTTTTTGTGTCTCCCTCTGTGAAGCTGCCTGATGAATGTTGGGATGGGAACTAAGCTTCTAGTCTATTCTCAACCCCCGCCTAAGTCTGCACGAGTGAGAGAACATCAAGATAAGGCTGGATAGGAGTCGGAAGAAAATGGAACCAAGAAAAGGGAATGCTAGCCGCTAGTGATCGATTGGGGGTGTGGTAGGGCAATGGAGCCCGGGAAGTGGGTAGGAAAAGGTTAGGAAGGCCCGGATGAGGGGTCTGAAAACAATTCTCATCTAGGAGAAGGAGGCAATCTGATCAAGAGGGGGCCATGTGGTGCTCTCTTGTGAAAAACAGGACGGGAGCCGGCAAACAAGATGGCGCGATGGTTGTCACCCCCTGTCTATTCTAGCGGTCCGGAAGTACCCATAGACAGAAGGGAAGGGGTATTTGCTGTTCTCCCAGAGGAAGGGACGTGGACGGACCTGGAACCAGCCTATGAAACTGTGATGCTGGATGAAAAGGACGCGTTCCTCTGGATAGAGACAATCTGGACTAAGGTCAGCCTGACAAGACTTTCACCCAGCCTGATGGACCTAGAATTTCGGGGAACGGTGGAAGCTCGAGGATGGGTCTACGTATCTCAGGAAATGGAMAATGCAATGGTAGTGGGACTAGTATTGGGCACGGCACCAGATCAGTTGTTTGAGCAAGCGGAACGGGAAGTGGTATGGGCGACATGCCAGCGGGCGGAGATGGAGATGGAAAACTTTGAGGTGCGAGTGGAACTCGGAGATCGAAAAAATATGAGACGTCCTCTTAGGACAATGAGGTGTGTGTTACCTCCGTTCTTGGTGGATGCGGTCTTTGGGACCAAGGATAGATTGGAGCGGATATGTCAGTCGATGACGCGCTTGACACTGTACCAGCGTGCTCGGCAGAATTTCTTTAGACTGTCGGTGGAAGTGGGGCCGTTTGAGGGGAACTGGGCGAAGGAACTAGCTGAGGTACTAAACCTCCTCAGCGCGGATGAAATCTTTGTCCCTAGCCCGGTGCATTGGCAGATAATCTATCAGAATTTGGCGGCAGGGGAAACCTTCTTAGAGGGACTAAAGGAGTTGTTCTCAGAAGGGGAGTAAAATTTCAGTGATAGTGATGAGGAGGACGAAGTAGAGGATTGGGACTTCTAAAAAGGGGGGCGGGGACTTACCCAGGGACGGGATGTCGACTATGTGCAGGTAGGGAGCGATGGCCCAAAAATTTCTGCTGTGGGACTGCACATGGGAACCAAGGCGAGCCAGAGGTAGGGTGGAAATGTCTATACCGATGGGTAATGAATGGAAGAGGACCACGTGTGACTGGCGGGGGTATGAGATCGTGCCAGAGCTATCATACCTATGGATAGAACGTGTCTGGAACCCATTGAGGGAAGAGAAAGGATGGGAAGATATCACAGAAAGGAAAGTTGAGTCCGTTGGGACGGTCGTCTTGTCAGAGCAGGGGTGGCATCTGTTCTGCACCACACTTGCTGCGGGACAAAATTTGATGTGGCTTTTGGAGGGTGCCGAGGCAAGGACTCGAAAGGCAGGAGAAAGGTTCGCCAACAAAGGTTGGGATGAGGTTAGTAGTAGAGTTGTGATGGGAGGATGGAAGGAATTTAAGCCGCCCTGCGCATGGACCAAGACCTGGGTGCCGGAATTCGTCGCGGACTGGTCTGGGGGCTTTGATCACGTTGCGGAAGTAGCCGGCACTATGGAGCGGATACACGTAAACTGTGCATGGTTGGCAGAAGAATTCTATAAAATGTCCCTGAAACTCAGACCTTTCCATGGCGACAGAGCCCGGGAGGTCCTTACCATTTTGGACATCGAGAGGAATGACCGGCTGGAAGTAGCCCAGGAAATTAGGGACGTCATAATCCGCCGGGAAGTAGCAGCGACACCGTGCTATGTGGATGATGTGTTCCAACTATTTGAGGTGCTGTGGTTCGACTAAAAAGAGCAATCAAGTCGTGGGGCCAGGCAGGCATGAGGAAATTGCTAAGATAAGGGGTTGGGATGTCTGGCCATTGTAGGACTCAGTGTGGATTGCAAGAGAGAAGACCAAGGACAAGAGCGCAGATGGCGCAAAGAAGGACGTTCCTTGAGGACCGCCCGCTGGGCATTGAGCCGCCTAGGGATGTGGATTGTAGGATAGAAATTAGCCTGCCCACCGCAAATGAGGGATGACACCCGGTGGTGGATTGGGTCGGGGTTGAACTTGTGAAAAACATGGTTTACCTAGTGACGAGGGTTGAATGGCGTGCGGATGAGAATGGGGAATGGAACCCGGACCCGCGGGGACATGTGCGGGCGGAAGGGGGGCTGTATGTATCAGAGGATGGGTGGTTGGAGTTCAGAGTCCGGTTGGCATCAGGAGAAGACCCGCTGAGTATGTTGGAAAGGGCATGGCAGTTAGTATGGCGAGTGGGATTCGAGTTCGCGGATCCAGGAAGTGACGACATAACGGCGGACCTTAGGGTAGCCATGGTCGGGAGTTTTAAATTGCTTAGTGCGAATGTATGAATGAGGTTGCCACCCTTTCTGGTGGGGAAATTGGGCAATCTGGAACTTATTAGACGAGCGGTAGCCGACCTCGCGAATCTGACGTATGAAGATGGGATGGTACATCGAGAATATTATCGGGCCTTCCTAGAAATAGGGTCGTTCAGCGGTGAACAGAGGTATGAGGTGCTGTGCATCCTACGCGCTGTGTTTAGTACTAGGCCAAGGGCTCCAGTCGTTAGTAGTGAAGTCCTGTGGGGTATCGTTCGACGGGAAATAAGTCGAGGGATGGCGTACGTGGATGATCTGTGCCGATTGTATGAGCCGACAGAAATGGGAACGGGTCAGTAAAAGGGTTGAGGAAAGGAAAGAGAATAGAGAGGAAAAGAAGCTTCAAGCTAAAGACCGGGGAATATTCGGGCGGGAGCTGAAGATTAAATGAAATAACTAAATTCGCTTGTTGTTTAAACTGTGCAAGAGACCATTAAGCCAAAAATGGCGGCGAGACGCGCTCGGATGTTACGACGGCCCACGTACCCGCGGCCACCCATGGAAAGTGGAGGTGGATGAGAGGTATCGCTCCCAGCAAGCTACATGGTCTGAGGACTGGATACCGAATGGAGGGCCGTGACCTTGGGAAGGGATCAGGTGTTCATGATAGTGGAATGTTTGTGGGATGGTATGAGGATTAATAGGGGACCAGGGGACGATCTGTACACCGACCTTAAGGTGACAAGGACCGTATACCTGTCGGAACTGGGGTGGTACACGTTGGGAACGAAATTGGCACTGGGACACGGGTTGTTACCAATCTTCCAGAGGGCTACTAGGATACTCAACCGGATAGGCCAGGAAGTGCGGGGGAGAAGGAACGTGGGATTGAGAACCCAAGTGGAGGTAGGAGGTTGGCGAGAATTTAAGGCCCCAATGACATGATTGAGGTGCCGAGTCCCCCGCTTCATGGTGGACCTGGTATTCGGTAGCCTCAAGAGAGCCAGGGACCTGGTGGATTCGACTCTGGTCTGGATCCACCACTTCCAGCCACAAACGACGAGAATGTTTTACGACGTATCGGTCAAGCATGGGCCGTTCTGGGGGAATCGGGCCTTGGAACTGCTTGACCTTATTGAAAGTTTGATATTCGACTTGCCTCGCCTGACTTTTGAGGAATATGAACCGATAATCGTAAGGGAAATAGAGATGGGAGAAAACTACCTTGCTGGGGTGGATGACCTGTTCGAGGGACCAGATGAGCAAGGCAGGCCTGAGGGACCAACATGAGAAAATGTGTCGGAGAAAGATATGGAAATAAGGGATGGGTACTAAGATAAAAAGGCAGCCATCAACAAAAAAAGGGGGGGGGCAGTGGTTGGAGTTCCGTCCGACCAGAAAAGTCTGGGGCATTTGGAGGTCGAAAAGCCAAAAGGGTCATCCTCGATAAGGAAGCCACTGGGCCCAAACACCGCCCTAAGAGCCAAAGCGCGGCAGTAATAAAATGTCGAACAGCGGTGGCAAGTCCCCTGACAGAAAAAAACCTGAAGGACGCCCTGGGAAAGAAAAGTCAGGAGAGTCGTACCGAGTAATCTAAGGCACAAAAAGCTTGGGAATAGGCGGTTTTTAGGGTCGGGGCTAGGGCGGTTATGAACAACCGGCCATTTTTCGTTAAAAAAAAAATTATATGTGCAGGCGAGGTAAAGGAATGGCGACTGAAGAAGGGATCGATGACCATCAGAGCGGAGGGAATCAGGGCACGAATGGGGATGGAGAACGAAACGAGGGATCAGCCAGAGATCGAGAGTCAGCCAAACTGGAAGGAACCCGAGAAGACGGGAAAGACCTCTCAACTGGAGAAAGCTCGGGGAAAGCTGGGAGTAGCAAAAGGGGACCTCAGGAAAACAGGGAAGGGGGAAATGATATGAGAACAAGCCCTCGGAACTCAGCTGGAACCACCCCTAAAAAGACGAAAGTTTCGGATGCCCGTCGTAAACTGGCAGAGTAGAAAAATCGGACTGCAGAATTTAAGGCAAGGCTTATCGAGCAGATGATGGCCGAGGATGAGGAGGACCCCCAGGGCGCAGGGTCACGTGAGGGACGCAGGATCGGTCAGGACGAGGCCAGTTATGGAGGAAAGGATAATAGCCACAAGGGAACACCTAACAAGAAGGGGAACGACAAGAACGATCCCCCGGCGGAAGGGACGGAAAACGCTATGACCCCACCCGCCATTGACAGCGGCACTCGCCGACTGTCCGCCACGCCAAAAGTAACAGGGTCGTGCGATGGACTCTGGAGCCTTAGGGAAAGGGTGTTAGGATGGTTTGACCCAGAAGGAATGCCGAAAACCATGGAGAAGCAGAAGGAAAGTAAGTAAGGGGAACGGACTAGTGCTGCTGGAGAAGCGGGTAGCTCCGATGGTGGTCTCAAGAGGATAGTCGCCACCCTCACCCGAGCACTAAACAAAAACTAGGGATAGCTCGCAGATGCAAAGAAGAAACTCACGTTCGTTGGAGCAAACATTACGGAGTTTCTAATAGACTATGAGAACCTAGCAGCCTTACTAAAATGGACGGAAGAGGAAAAGATGGATCACTTAGGCCAGCACGTGTCGCTAAGCTTGGGAAAGGACATTACGGTCATCGTCGCTTCCAGTGGATCATGGAAAGAAACTAGGAACGAGATGATGAGGAACTACCTGAAGGCAGAGAACATGGCAACAGAGGCCGAATTAGCAGCAATCCAGAGGAAAAACTATGCGACCTACAACAATTTCCTAAGAGCTTTTACGTTAGTGGCTCTACGAATTTCCGGGGTAACAGACCGCATAATGAGTAAATACTTTCTCAGGCAGTTCTTCGAGTTTGATAAGGATAAGATTTTGTCAGCATACCAGCAGACCAGCAAGTTTGAATACACAAGGGATGTGGATTTTAGTACGGTAACAGATCTTGCAAAGAAGACAGTGGTAACTAAGACCCTGGCCCTGCTTAAGGAAGGGGAGGTTATAGACCTGACCGGGAAGATGGGGTATAAGGTCAAAAAGGGAATAGAGAGCCTGCATGAAAGGGCGCACGGGGTTGAAAGCAAGATGGACAGAATGAAAAATGCGCTGTTAGTAATGCAGGCACAGGTGTCCCAACCCGCCCTCCCGCCCCAAGAAGCCGTAATATCGGCAGTAGTAGCCAATCGAGGTTTCCCCAGAAGGGACCCGGCCAATGAACAATGCAAATATTGTACAATGATCGGGCATTTCATGAGGACTTGTCCGAGACTTAACCAAGATATCATTAGACAGAGGTGCAGTAGGTCCCTCAAAGGTAAGATTCTCGAACCTCAGGGAGAGCGCTGTCGGGACTGGTGGGTCCCGAATAACTTTCCATCACTCGAGAGATTGAATACGGACAAATTGTGCACAACAGAGAAATCCAGAGTGAGACGAGATAAAGGATTAGGCCGCAGGAGGGAGTAATGCCCTGGGGCGAGAACCACAGAGGGAAAGAACTAAGCGGCAGCAAGCGAGTGAGCGCAGGAACAAGAGGTCGGGAGGGTCATCGGAATGCAATAAGACTAAGGCCAAAGGGCTCTTTGAACTAGCAATTGCAGTGCAACAGCAATAAGGGAATGAGGAAGTCCATGGATGGGCAGCCAGAAGCCGTGGGAAGCCAGGAAATGAGGGGCCAACGTGGGGGCCACCTACGAGAGCCTCGGAGCGAAGGCCCACGACCAAAGAGATCGGCACGCTTAAGGCGCGAGGAAAGACTAAGGAGAGGGGTCGCTATGGGGCGACAAGACGCCCAAGGGGCATGGGACACCTTGGGGAAAGGCACCCGGGGCCACGTGAGACTAAGTAAAAATAATGGCATCCGGGGCGAAATGTGTCGGGGACCGCCGACGGGACTAAGTGTCGGGGACCACTGGCGGGACTAAGTGTCAGGGACCACTGACGGGACATATGGCGGAGACATGTGAAAGTCCCAAGAAGAAACGGCGGCACCGCATGAGGGAAAAATAATAATGCAAGGTGCACCGTCAAGATCGACATCTTGACGGCCAATAATATTAGCACCACTAGTGTAAGTACTAGTGGTGACAAATGGGAAGGTCAAAAGCAAAAGGAAAAGTAAAGAAAACTGAAGTGGGAGGCATAGGAGCAATCCGAAAAATCTCGGATCAGCCTCCCTTAAGAAAATAGAGTCAAATAACACCCCCTGTGAAAAATAGCCCTCCGGGAGAAAATCGGAGTAGGACGAACCATTGTGGGAGAAATGTAGGAGTAAAAGGAGGCTTCCATGAATATGGGAAGACCATTATTGCAGTCCGAGAAATAACGGACTGCACCATGGGCATAGAGAGGGCCAAAACTAAGAGGAAGAGGCTAGAAAAGGGCCTTAACGGCCACTTCACATTTGACATCCTACAAAAAAGAAAGAAAAGAAAAGAAAATGTGGGAGAATAAGACAAAAAAAGTGAGAGGGAGTGAGTGAGTTGGCCGTCAGTAGGGACTGCCATAGGTGGGGACTGACAAGTCTCTACTGTCCAAGAAAGGAGGAGAAAAGAAAAGAAAAGAAAAGAAAAGAAAAGAGAAAAAAACCTTAACGGTAAAAAACGGTCACTTGGGGAGATTCGTCCGTGACCAGATTCATTCTGGAATATGGCGGTTACAAAGGGCTTAGATTTTCTTTGATTATTGCAGAGAAAATCAAAGAAAAGCAAGGCCCCATGCATCCGAAATAAAACGGATTACATGCATGAGGAGAAACACATGTTTTATGTGCATCAGGAGCCAAAATCAAGTCCGGATGCACTTGGGAGTTGACCGTTTTTTTTTCTTGTGAGTAAGGGCTAGTTGTAGGGAATTGGGGCTCAGGAATTAACCCCCATTGCAGTCCGAGTTGCAACGGACTGCATGGGGGAGAGAAAACACATGTTCTAGGTGCATCCAGAGCAAATATTGAGCCCGGATGCACTAGGAAATTGAACGCTTCATCTTCTTTTAACATGGGGCAAGTTGTGGGGCTGTGGGTGTAGAAAACAGCCATGACTGCAGTCCGAGAAATTACGGACTGCATGGGGATGTCATGGCTAAGGGGAAGTGGGCTACGGCAAGCCCGGAAGGCTAGAAAGGAGCAATTTCGGCAAGGGGCAAGTAAAAACGGTAAACGACGACCGTGAGATGAGATCTCACGGCGTAGAAAAATCGGCACACATGTAGAAATGATGGGACCACCAAGGACAATGGTCCCAAAAAAAAAATAAAAATGGGACGTCGTCCGGAATGTTGTCGGAGACCAAATGGATCCAAATAATAAAAATCGAAAAAAACGGGACACGCGTCGGCGGGACCACCGACGGGACGAGGAAATGAAACTAGTATGGAGGAAGATGGCCGGGACTTGGGGTGTCCCAAGGGAACCGTGAGCAAGTACAAGGAATATTTATGCAAGCAAGCGACACCGTCGAGATCAAGGATCTAGACGGTATAAAATATTAGCACCACTAGTGCAAGCACTAGTGTAGTGCAAGCACTAGTGGGAGCAAGTGGGAGAGCCATGAGAGAAAGAAAAGTAAAATAATGATGTTGAGAAGGCTGCCCATAAGTCCGGGTTATCTAGGACTAGCTAGGCATAAGAAAATAGAGCCTTGAGAGGCTCAACATGAGAAAAAGGCTGCCCTTAGAAAATCGGAGCAAAAGGGGCTAAAAAATGGGCAAACGGGAGCAAAATAGAGTCCCTTAGGAGCATGGGGGTGCAATTGTTGGAATCCGAGATGTAACGGCCAAATAACAGCTATGAACCTGGTCTTGAATGAGGCCCTAGGGCCTAGAAAGAGGGTGCACAACAGATTGACACTTGTCACAACAGAAATAAAAGAAAAACAAAGAAAAAGGAGAGAAAAAGGAGGGAGAATGAGACAAAAAGGGAGAAAATAGTGGAGGAGAATGTGCCGGCCTATTGGGACCTGCACAATAGGGACTGGCAGGTCCCAACTGTGACCTCATCCCCCCTAGAATGAGGGAGGGCAATCTGGATTGCACTGCCCTTAGGGCCATATTTCAATAAAATCTGAATTAAAAAGCAGGAAATGAGAGAAAATACGAAAAGGAAGTGACCGGTTTTCTTTTGGGTCATGGATTTGAGATCAAATCTCATGGTAGAGACGAACTAGCCGTTTTTTGTGGGCCAGCTCCAAACGGCTAGCTCCGGAATGAGGTGGCAGCCCAGAATGGAAAGAAACAAAGAAGGGAAAATGACAAAACATTGCATTTGGCCCAAAAAGAGAGCCAGATGCACCAAAAGTTGAAAAACTGGACTTAGGGGATCGAAATTGAAGCAAGGGCTACTAGGGGGTAGCTCGGATTATTGCTGGCCTTGGATCTCAGCCATATCCAAGGCTGGAAATGTGCCGCCTCATGGAAAAACGCTCCGGCCTACTCAAAAAAGGCCGAAACTTGAAAAAATCGAAAAAAAAGGCCCACAAGGTTTTTTTCTTTCAAGTAAAAATGCCCCTTGGGCACAAGGACCCAAGGGGGCAGCATTTGTGAGGCAAAAAGGAGGCCGGAGTAGGCCAAGAGGCAGTCTGAGTTGGTACCAACCACTCGGACTGCATGTACTTGGCCAAAATGAGGCCCAGGTACCTCCAGGAGGGCCTAGTAAGGGAATTTTGCTTTGGGGGTACCTCGGTTCACCTCAAGGCTCATAGGGAGGCTCATGGGCTGGCCGGACTGCTGGTTTCAGCCTACATAAGCTGAGGATGCAGTCCGCCACTCTCACATTTGCATGAGGAATGTCCATGCTGCCCAAGTGAGCTCACATGAGCACCTTTGCACTTGGAGTGGGGAGGGAGGAGCCCATGCTAGTGGGAGAGCTTAGAGGAGACTAGGAGGTAGTGGGGAAGACTCTAGAGGTTAGTGATGGTAGGAGGGACACTTGGGAGGTGATCCGCCATATCCCTCCTGGGTATAGGAGAGAAGGAGCGCCTAGAGGAGCCCCATTAGCCCTCCTAGAGGGGAGAACTCCATAGCCATAGCTGGGGGAGCTTGCCATAGCCTGAGAGAGAGCAAGGAAGGAGGACAGAAGGGCTTGGAGAAGAAGGAAGCCATAGCCAAGAGGGGATTGTACAAGGAGTGGAAACTTCATCAAGAGGACACCTACATCAAGGAATCAACAAGGTGAGAAGAAGGAAGAGACTTCTTCACCTTCATCTTCGTCTTCTTCTTCTTCTTCTTCTTCTTCTTCTTCATCTCCTTCTTCCTCTCCTCCTTCTTCTTCTTCTCCATCCTCACTCCCTCCTTCTTCCTTCTTTTTTTTCCCCCTTCATCTCCTCCTTCCCCCTCTTCACTTCCATTCTCTTTGTCTTCATCCTCTTCTTCTCCATCTCCATCTCCCTCATCTCTCTCCCTTTCTCTTCCATCTTCTCTTACTTCACCTTCTCTCTTCCATGAACTACTCAAACTGTCCTCTTTCACATATACACTAGGGGGTAGTACTCCGATTCTTTCCTGGATGCTTCCTGATGCAATCTTGGTGATTTGGGCTCTCCAAACTTGTGATTTTCACACTCACACTAATAGGTAGTATAGCGCTTCACCCATGGATGCTTCTTGAT
>BFEA01000182.1:188722-200832 GCA_003427395.1 Chara braunii
GTGATTTGGGCTCTCCAAACTTGTGATTTTCACACTCACACTAGTAGGTAGTACAGCGCTTCACCCATGGATGCTTCTTGATGCAATCTTGGTGAGTTGGGCTCTCCAAACTTGTGATTTTCACACTCACACTAGTAGGTAGTGTAGCGCTTCAACCATGAATGATCCATGATGCAATCTTGGTGATTTGGACTCTTCAAACTTGTGATTTTCACACTCACACTAGTAGGTAGTATAGCGCTTCACCCATGGGTGCTTCTTGATGCAATCTTAGTGATTTGGACTCTCCAAAATTGTGTTTTCCACTCTCACACTAGTAGGTAGTATAGTGCTACATTCATGGAGGACTCTTGGTTCAACCTTGGTGATCTGACTCACTTAGACTCTTGTTTTGACTCACATGATAGCATGTGATGTTCCGGATGATCCTCTCTTTGTGCTTGTGCTTCCAGTAGTCTAGCCTCTCTTTGTCAAGTTCATGTGCCAGATCTTGGCTTAGTCTATTCTCCTTGTGCTTGTACTTTCCACTAGTCTAGTCCTCTCATTGTCAAGACATGGTTGATGTGGTGTTCCGGATCCTCACTTTGTTGATCTCTACTCTTTGTGTATATGTTTTCCACTAGTCTAGTCTCTCATTGTCAAGTTCATGTTTGATGTGATGTCTCGGATCCTCACTTAGTTGATCTCTACTCTTTGTGCATGTGTTTTCCACTAGTCTAGTCTCTCATTGTCAAAGTCTATGTTTGATGTGAAATTCTGGATCTTTACTTTGTTGATCTCTTCGCCTTGTGCATGTGCTTTCCACTAGTCTAGTCTCTCATTGTCAAGTTTATGTTTGGTAAGGTGTTCCGAATCTTTGCTTAGTTGATCCCTTCTCTTTGTGCATTGTAAAGTTCATGTTCCAGATCTTTGCTTAGTTAATCCCTTCTCTTTGTGCATTGTCAAGTTCATATTCCGGATCTTTGCTTAGTTAGTGTCTTCTCCTTGTGCATGTACTTTCCACTAGTCTAGTCCTCTCATTGTCAAGTCATGTTTGATGTGGTGTTCCGGATCCTCACGTTGTTGATCTCTACTCTTTGAGCATGTGTTTTCCACTAGTGCAGTCTATCATTGTCAAGTTCATGTTTGATGTGATGTCCCGGATCCTCACTTAGTTGATCTCTACTCTTTATGCATGTGCCTCCTACTAGTCTTGTCTCTCATTGTCAAGTTTATGTTTGATGTGGTGTTCTGGATCTTTACTTAGTTAGTCTCTTCTTCTTATGCATGTGCCTTCCACTAATCTGGTCTCTCATTGTCAAGTTCATGTTCCAGATCTCTACTTAATCGGTCTCTTCTCTTTGTGCATGTGCTTTCACTAGTCTAACCTCTCTTTGTCAAGTTCATATTCCGGATCTTTACGTAGTTGATCTCTTCTCTTTGTGCATGTGTTTTCACTAGTCTAGCCTCTCATTGTCAAGTTCATGTTGGATGTGATATTCCGGACTTTTCCTTAGTTAGTCTCTTCCCTTTGTGCAGGTGTTTCCACTAGTCTAACCTCTCATTGTCAAGTTCATATTGGATGTAATGTTCCAGACTTTTACTTAGTTAGTGCTTCTCTTTGTGCATGCGCCTTCCACTAGTCTAGCCTCTCATTGTCAAGTTCATGTTTGACGTGATGTTCCAGTTCTTGTTTAGATGATCCTCTTCTCTATGAGTATGTGTTTTCCATTGGTGTAGCTTCTCATTGTCATATTATTCCAAGATATACTTATTCAATCTCTCACTGTGGGACGGGTGATCAACGTTGGGTTGCTGCTACAGGAGCTGATTTGATTAGGAGTTCTTCTTGTTTTTTTCTCTTTCTCTCTCTCTCTCTCTTTCTCTCTCTCTCTCTCTCTCTCTCTCTCTCTCTCTCTCTCTCTCTCTTTCTCTTTCTTTTCTGCTTTCCTCCTCTAGACCTCTCTTTCTCCCCCCCTTTTTCCCCACCTTGCCTTCTCTCTCCCTCTCTCTTGTCCCCTCACTTGGCATATGACTAACCTTTCTCCTCTCACTTGGAAACATCGCCAGGGCACGAAAGGTAAACAAAATCAGACTTCACTTGGTGGAAAAAGAGGGCAAGGGGAGGATAGCCGGTCCCTTGTGCCACCAAGGAGGCAAAAGAGAAAGGACGGTTGAAAAAGTGGGAGAGAGGCGGAATCCAGAAGAGAACTTAAGTTGAAAGTGAGGTCAGTTTGACCCAACCATTTCCCTGACTGCATGTCTATGAGAAGAGAATGGGCTGATTGAGCATCAAGAGGGCACAAAGAGCAGCGAAAGAATTTGAAAAGATAGGCATGTGGGAAGGGCTATGTGTTGACCCCCAGCGGGGGATTGTATGGATCTTCTTTCTTGTGTGGGATTGTGCAAGTGAGTGATGGTTAGAAATGCCTTGAGCGGGATAGGGGCGAGAGGAACTGGGCACCAAGAGTGAAAGGGAAGAGGGACAAAGGGGCTATACCCACGGAAATGACTTTTGCGCTTGAGGACTTGGAGTGTAAAATCGTACCAAGGAAATTGTGATGTTATATGTGCATGCATACGAGGACCCCGAAAAGACTAAGGGGCCTACTTCAATAAGGAAAACAACAAATTGTGAGACCCAATGGATGCATAGAGGCGAGGGGGAGGACAGCTCCGTCCCACCCCGATGACGCCATATAGCCACATTGTTTAGGGAAATGGTGTGTGGCCTAAGGATGATGCTTAGCCTACGCACAAGAGAAGAGAAACACTTAAAGAATCATTGGATTGCCTGCGTATTGGAAGGAGCAATTGCATGAGAACACAACAAAGAAAAAAAAAAAAATCAGCGTTGCGGAACAACCAGCGAGACTACCACCCGGCGTGAGGGCAGAGCTGCATCCCCAATGTCAAAGCTCTCTCGCGCGATGGCCCACCCCCATCCATCTCAAAACACTAGGTGGGGGTGACCCTGGGACGAATGGCCCGCGCCCTGAGCATGAGTGTGGGCAGGCCGAGCCAACTGGGACCCGCAGTGGGGTCGACTAAGGCTCGAAAGTCTACCGGGGTTTGACCCTTTCAAAAATGGTGGAGGTGACGGGCATGGGTTTAAATTGACCCTTGCGATTCCGACGGGGGCGCCCGGCGCATTGACGTGTACACAACCCAAGATAAGGAAAATAGACTTGTGTTTGCTCTTTCCCCTGTGAGAAATCAGATTTGAGAGTGGCTGGGCGCATGGTATGACCAGGCCTAGAGGTATAACATGCATGTTATGCACTTGATCAGTCATTTCATTGTGGAATGGTTCTAGCCCTCTTTCGTCCGGTGTTGGTGTTCGCCAGTCTGGCGAAGCCTTGGGCAAGTCGCAGGTCAACCCTTCCTCTTCGTATGAAAGAACGACTCCGGTTACCTGGCAGGCGGTTGGTGTTTGGCTTAGGCCGGGCTCCAATGAAAATCCCGCAGCGGAGTGATCCAACCAGACGGGTGCCCTTCTGTCTTCTTCTTTGAGCCCAGTGGGCTCATGCACTTTGCATTTTTTTTGAAATGCTTGAAGGAACCAACACGAACACAACGGGTCACCAAGAAAGAACAATCCTACCCTATGAAAGGACAGACAAGTGAAGAAAAGGGAAATGAAGGGAATTGATGGACTCCAAGAAAAACTAGCTCACCCTTGAAGATTCTCACGAGAAGGAACCAACCACTATGTATGAAAGTAAGGGGAGTGACACTCATTGTCCTGAGAGAAAATCAATGAGTTATGGGTAGGAAGCGTTGGTTGCACCAAGGGAATGACACTTGTACTATGTGTGTCCCACTTGGGACTTGTGTTTGCATGATGGGATTCGAGCGTGCTACCTTTCGGAATGAAATGATTGGTCTGCACCAGCCAGTGCGGGTTGTGAAACGTCGTTCTGTTTTGTAGACTGTCGTGTGTTCGTATGTGGAGGTCAGACCACCGAGCTGACGGACGGGAGTTTGTCACGTCGGTTGATTAGTAGCATTCCCGTTCGAGCGGTGACGGACTTCGACTCGATGATCTGCCGGACGGGGTGTGAAATCTCCTCAGGCGAGGCTTAGCCTGTTGGCTGGCGGAGGGAGTATCATTGCATGCGGACAAAGACGGAGCCTCGGAGGCGATTAGTAGCTTCTCGTAGCATGGTTTTGGGAAAGGCTGATTCTTGTCGGACCGATGGAAGTGAATGCCCGGACGGTTGACTTTGTCCCTGTATTTAGGCACTCGGGGTAACCCTCGGTTTCGGTATGGATGTGCAAAGCGGCAAGATGGGATGGGGTATTCTGGGGACAAGGAAAGGGCTAACGCCTTGTCGGAGCCTAGGTACCGCGCTCGCGACGGTTGAGCTGCGCTTGAGGTATGGGATAAAACTCTACCGATAGTATCAGCGGAAAAATCATATTGGGATGGCCGGTGAGGAGATGACCGGCCCGTATGTGAGATTGCCTGATTTTTTTTGTGTTTTCCCCCACCCCCCGTAAAGATTGATTGAGCTTGGATTGTTGGACGGACATTCTTCTAAGTCTATTCCCCCTCCCTTCTACGTCCACACAAGTGCGAGATGATCGGAAAGAAGGAGGATAGAAGTCAGATGGAATGGAACCAAGAAAAGGAATGTGGGGAAATGGATGGCCGGACGAGGGAATTATGGAAAGGGGGTACTTAGGAAAGGGGGAGGTAAATTCGGAAGACCTTAATGGGGGGTCTGAAATAATCCTCATTTAGGAAAAGGGGTTGACCTGACCAGAAGAACCGGTTGGTACTCTTTCATGAAAACAGGGGCCGGGTGCTGGAAACAAGATGGCGCGATGGTTGTCTCCCCCGACTTATACCAATGGTCCAGAGATGCCAGTAGACGTAAAGGATGGGGTGTCGGTCGTCTTCCCGGAAGATGGGGCGTGGACGAACCTTGAACCAGCCTATCAAACTGTAATGCTGGAAGGGGAGGACGCGTTCCTATGGATAGAGATGATATGGGCTAATGTTAGTTTGACAAGGTTGTAGCCAAGTTTAATGGATTTGGAGTTCCGGGGAACAGTGGAAGCTCGGGGGTGGGTCTACTTGTCGCAAGATGGGGAGAATGCTATGGTCGTAGAGTTGGCACTCGGGAATGCGCCGGGCGAGCTGTTTAGGAAGGCTGAAGCGGAAGTTGTGTGGGCCGTGTGTCAGCGAAGGGAGATGGAAATGGAAAGGGTAGATGTGTGGGTGGAACTTGGGGATAGAGGAAGCATGAGGCGACCCGCGAGAACCATGCGATGCGTGCTGCCTCCCTTCCTAGTGGATGCGGTGTTTGGAACCCGGAGCAGACTGTTAAGGATATGTCAGTCCATGACGAACCTTGGACTATACCAATGCGCTAGGCAGGATTTCTTTCGGTTGTCAGTAGAAATGAGGCCGTTTGAGGGGAACTGGGCGGACGAGCTGGTCGAGATACTAAACTGTCTTAGCATAGACAATATCTTTGTCCCTAGCTCTGTGCATTGGGGGATAGTCTACAGGAATGTGGCAATAGGGGAGACGTTTCTGGATGGGGTGAGAGGTTTGTTATACAACGAGGAGGACGACTTCAGTGATGAAGACGAAGATGATGAGATGGAGGACTGGGACTTCTAAGAGGGGTGGGGTAACTTAACCTAGGAAGGACGGGTGGCCTGGTATTGTGCAGGAAAGGGGAAGATGACTAGAGAAGAAAGGATGATGGAATACACCTTCAAAGGTTGGGAACCACGGCGACTCAGAGGAGGAATAGAAATGCCTATACCGACAGAAAATGAATGGAGGGGGACCATGTGTGACTGAATTGGGTTTGAGGTCACTCGGGACTTGTCATATGTATGGGTAGAGCGGATTTGGAACCCGATAAGGGAAGAAGAAGGTTGGGATGATATAGCAGAAGGCAAGGTAGAGTCAGTCGGAACGATTGTCCTTTCCGAGGATGGATGGCACCTGTTTTGCACTATGTTAGCCATGGGACAAGACCCGATGTGGCTTCTAAGGGATGCAGAGGCGCGAACCCGGAGGGAAGGCAAGAGGTTCGCCAACGAGAGGTGGGACGAAGTTAGTAGCAAAGTTGTGATGGGAGGGTGGAAAGAGCTCAGGCCTCCCTGCCTGCGCATAACAACTTGGGTGCCCGAGTTCGTGGCCGACTGGTTCGGGGGTTTTGAACACATAGCAGACGTAGCCGACTCTATGAGGAAAGTACACATAGAATGTGTCTGGCTGACCGAGGAGTTCTATAGGTTCTCCTTAAAATATGGGCCCTTCTACGGGGATAAAGTCGGTGAGGTCATCACCATCCTGAGGATAGGTAAATACGACCGCCTAGAGGTAAGCGCGGAAGCTTGGGACGCCATAGTTAGTCGGGAGGCGGCGGCCGCGCCATCCTATGTGGACGATGTCTTTATGCTATTTGAGGTGCGGTGGTTTGATTAAAGGGACTCAAAGTTCGAGCGCCACAGGAAGAACGGAGTATGGAGGGTGCATGTGAATTAGGATGTAGCATAAGAAAGGGGAATGTACATTAGTCAGCAGGGGACGTGAGGAGACCGAAATAAGGGCAGGCAAGGAGACGGGATAGTGGCGGGAACCAGTGTACGATAGGAATGGGGGTACTGAAAGACTAAAACACGAACGACGCGGAATCTTGGTGGGTGCAGCAATCGAACTAAGGAAGCGGGAAAGGAGGCATTGCGAGATGGCCCGGCGAATGACGTTCTGGGAAGATAGGCCTCGCGGGATCCGACCACCAAGGGCATCGGGAAACAAGGTCGAAATAAGCCTGCCATCAAGGAACGTGGTGAGTAACCCGGTAATGGACTGGGTGGGGGTAGAGTTGGTGGAAGACACGGTGTACCTAGTAATAGAACTGGAGTGGCGTACGAGAGGGGAATTCGGGGGCATTAATTTGGACCTCCCAGGGCGAGTGCATGCGACGGGATCCTTACACCTGTCGGAAGAAGGGTGGCAGACCTTTGGGATTGCCTTGGCCTACGGGGATGACCCTGTGCGAATGTTCGAAGGGCCATGGCAAATAACCTGGCGGGAGGGGTTTGAGTTTGCAAATCCGGAACGAGATGACGTGATGGCTGAGGTAAAAGTCGCCGCGACAGGGGTTTTAGAGCTGCCAAATGAGGTCGTACGGATGAGTCTACCACCCTTCCTGCTAAGACGAATGGGAGGCATAAAACGAGTGGAGCAGGCGGTGACTGTCGTAACTAGGCTAAATTTTGACGAAGCATTAATGTATCGAGAATACTATCGGGTCTTCCTAGAGATGGGGTCTTTCAGGGACGAACAGGGGCGCGAGGTGCTTTGTATTCTACGAGCAGTGGTAAATACTAGGCCGGGAGTCCCACAAATAAGTGATGAGACTATGTAGGGAGTCATCCGGCGAGAGGTAGGTCGGGGCGCGACCTACATAGATGATCTCTACCGACTGTACAAACAGTCAGAGGGGGCTACTGCTCCCAGGGGTATGGAGGGATAGTTGGGACTAGAAAAGAGGGATGGAAACACGAAGGGCAAGGGAGGCAGTAGGTGGACGGATTCTGAAGATTGACTGTAACCCTTTCTATGTGGACTATGCAGGGAATCACCAAGGTAACAATGGCCGCAAGACGTGAGCGAATGGAATGCCAGCCCCGTGTGCGAATGGAACGCCAGCCCCGGTACCCTGGACCACCCTGGAATAACAGTGGACGATGGAAAGTATCCCTCCCGCCGAGTTCTACCTATCGGGGGTTCGACATAGAATGGCGGGCCGTGACTTTGGGAAGGGACGCCGCCTTCATGTTGGTAGAATGTCGGTGGACACGGATCAGACTCGATCGAGGACCCGGAGACGATCTGTTTTCCAATCTGGAAGTCACCGGGACCATGTATCTGCCTGAGATTGTCTGACACTCGTTGGGGGTAGAGATAGCACAAGGTCACGAGCTGGCACCGGTCTTTCGAAGGGCCGCCCGGACGTTGACCCGGATAGGACAATCAATCAGGGGTAGAAGAAACGTGGGCTTACTTACCCGGGTGGAAACGTGGGGGATGGCGGGAATTCAGAGCACCAACCACACCGCTAAGGTGCCGGGTTCCCCGTTTTATGATAGACCTTGTCTTCGGGAGCCTCGCAAGGGCGCGAGAGCTGGCAGACTCGACAATAATGTGGGCAGACCACTTTCCCTCTCCGACCATCGGGATGTTCTATGATGTCGCTGTGGAACATGGGCCGTTCAGGGGAAACAAGGCCCACGAATTACTAGAAGTCATCCACATCCTGATGTTTTATGCGCCCCGGCTAGACTGGACGGGGTGCGAGCGCATAATCCAAAGGGAAATCGAGATATGGAAGAATTATCTGACAAGGGTGGCTCAACTATTCGAGGAGCCTACTGAACCGGAAGGGCCACGAGGGCAAGAACGGGACTAGCACCCGCAGGCGAGCCAGTAGGGCAAACCAAGTACAGTCCGCTGCGTTCGAAGGCCCACCGACAGAAATAGGAAAGGGGGGGGCCTCGGACCCAGATGATCAATAACCGCCAGACAAGGAACACTGCGCAGGAAAACTTTTCCTAACGGGTTGCCCAACCCGGACCCCTACGCACCGACCAACGGAATAAGGGCGCTCTAAACGAGTCGGTGATAAGGGAAGCTAAGTCACGCCCTTAGCTCGGTAAGGCAGAAGAGCCGGACGCGGCTCCATATTAAGGAAGCCATCAGAAAATGGGAATGGGGAAAAGCCTAATTGCCAAGTAAAAGGATAAACCAACAGGACTGGAATCTAGGGAACCTAAATGCCTCGCATTGTGTTTGTTCTGGGGAACCCTTTGGTCATGCAAAAGTAGGCAAGTATGGCAACGGAGGATGAGACATGTAATCATGAAAGCGAAGGAGGACCAGGCTTAGGAGGCAGTGCTGAGCAAAGCAAGGAAGGGCAGAAAGACAGGGAATCAACAAATCCGGATGGCACCAAAGGGAACCGGAAGGAAATGTCCTCGGGAGAGAGCTCGGGAAAAGCCGGGGGAAGCAGACAGGGGACCCAGGAAAACAAGAAGCGCAGGAATAAGGATAGGGCAAGCCCCGGGAACTCGGAGGGAGCTGTGTCTAAGAAAGTAAGGGTCACGGACGCAAGGCACAAACTAGCAGAGATAGAGAAAAGGACCGCGGAATACAAGGCAAGGTTAATGAAGGAAATGATGACTGGGAACGAGGAAGGCCCTCTGCAGGAGCCTGGAGGTACCGCGGGACGAACGGAAAACCAACCGGGGCGGAACTGGGCAAGGGGACAAGGGTAGTGACCGTGGGGGAACACCGAGCAAAAGAAGGAAAGAGAGAGGGAACTCTCCGGGAAAGGAGGCAGAGAAGGCTACGAACCCCTTAGCCATAGATAGTAGGGCTAGCCGTCTGCCGACCTCGCCAACGGTATCGCGAGGATGTGAAGGGCTCTGGAGCCTCAGAGAAAGGGTGTTGGGATGGTTCGACCCGGAAGGAACGGCAAAGACTAGAGGGGGGTGGAAAGCCGGCAAGGAAGGGCCGGATACCAGCATGGTAGGCGAGGCCAGTAGTCCCGAAGGCGGCCTTAGGAAAACGAGCACTGAACAAGAACCAAGGCTATCTAGCAGACGCCAAGAAAAAGTTGACTTTCGATGGAGCAAATATCACGGAGTTCCTGATCGACTACGAGAACCTAGCTGCGTTACTAAAGTGGACCGAGGAAGAAACGATGGATCACCTAGGACAGCATGTGTCGTTAAGCCGAGGACGGGACATAATGACCATTGTTGCCGCAAGTCGGTCTTGGAAGGAGACCCGGGATGTGATGATGAGGAAGTACCTAGCGGCAGAGAAAATGGCAACGGAGGCCGACCTAGCGGCAATCCAGAGGAAGAACTTCGCAACGTACAATGATTTCCTACGGGAGTTTACTCTAGTAGCACTAAGGATCCCTGTGGTCACGGACCAGATAATGAGCAAATATTTCCTCAGGCAGTTCTCCGAGTTCGACAAAGACAAGATCCTGTCAGCTTACCAACAGACGAGCAAGTTCGTAAACACGCGGGATGTTGATTTTAGCGCGGTAACAAATCTGGCTGAGAAAACGGTAGTAACAGAAACGTTGGCCTTGCTCAAGGAAGGGGATGTCATAGACTTGACCAGTAGGACGGGCGACAAGGAGAAAAAGGGGATTGAAAGCCTACACGAACGGGTGCACGGAGTCGACAACAAGATTGAAAGGATGGAGAGAGCGCTACTAGTTATGCAGGCGCAAGTATCCCGTCCCCCCCTGCCGCCCCAGGAAGCAGTAGTTCCGCCAGGGGTAGCCAATCGTGGATATGGACGGAGATATCCCGCCAACGAACAATGCAAATACTGTACCGCGGTAGGGCATTTTGTGCGGGCATGTCCAACGCTCAACCATGACATACTGAAAAGGAGGTGTACCAGGTCATTAAAGGGGGAGATATTTGGACCACAGGGGGAACGGGTGAACAGGAACTCGCCAGGAGGGATGCGGCGAGCCATTATCATGCTCAACGGGTTAGAAATAACGGTCGTAGAAGCCGAACTGGTGGGCGAGATCATCTGGGATCAACTCCGGGGGCGCGGGCCGCAGATCAACTTCATTCTGGAAAACGACGGACGAGATAGGGTAAACACGACTACTCGGCTAGGGACGGCTGGGAGAAGGATTAACCGCGACACCGTGATGAAGGAGGTTGCTGGAAGTTCGGAACCCCAGGCAGAGCCTGAGGCCGAGGAACCGGAAAAGGTCTATGGGAAGCCTAGGGAAGAGGAGCCTACAGACAAAGTTACTGCTGCATAAAATAAGTTTAGGTACCAAATCCCGATCTTATCCTTGCCTGAGATCGACGGCACCATTAGCAAGTTACTAGGAACCATGGTGTCGGTGTCTTTTCAAACCATGCTGCAGGCTAGCCCTAGGTTGCTCAAAGGGCTTAGACAACTGTTGACCCGGCGGCGAGTATAAATAGGCGACAACCCCGAATTACCAGAAGGGGAGAGGGAGGAGAAAGTTCCGCAAGAAGTGCCTAACCTTCATAGGAGTCGCGGGATCTTGGAGGATATCGAGAAAGTTTTTGCGGACATTCGCTTGAGTTTGCCCGACCGAGAGGGCTGCGAGGTCATGAGGTCACCACCCGAGACAAAGCTTAGCTTTCATGCACTGCCCGTAGGAAAGCTGAAAATCCAGATCGGGACTCATCATACCGACGCGTTAGTAGACGGGGGAGCAGAAATCACTCTCATAAGAAAAGATTTCGCAACGATCACGGAATGTACGGTAAACAAGGAAGTAACAGGGAGCATCCGGGGAGCTGGCAGGGAAATCCCGTTCGCTGGTTACATCACGAAGTGTGCTGCAAAGGCAGGAGTCAGAGAATCGATCTGGTCGTTTCAGCGGATGACCGTAATGGAGGAAATGGACCACGACATAATCCTCGGGAGACCGTGGTGCGCGAACATGGAGATGATAGGCATGCACTTGCACGATGGCTCATACATGGTAGACATATAGGACCCAGTGACCGGTTGGGGAGAGCTCCTCCGACTCCTTGGAACGGGAGGAGACACCCCGAAGGGGAAATTGGCAACATGGTCGCCATCGTTTGAGGATAGCACACGAAAAGGGACTTTCTTACAGATGGAGGGTATGAGAGAAAGGGTAGAAATCATGATTGAGGAAGCATTCAACAAGGAGTGGATCAAGATGGGCCTGCCCCAGAAGAAGAGGAGGCAGGAGGACGAAGTCCTAGGGGTTATGGTAGCAGAAAAGGAGTCAGAGGTCGAACTTGGTGCTAGCCTGCCCAAACGGAAAGAAGTACGCATAGACGTGTCAGAAGTCGCGCTCGAGATCCCCGATCTGTTACAACTCATTAAGGCTCTCAGATACCACAAGGTAGGAGTGGACTCGGCGGCCTTGGCCAAGTTCGAAGGAGAGGTGCAAAAGGGATATTGCCTGAATGAAAAACCAGTTAGTATTCAACCACGAGTCGTAGAGTCAACGAGGGCGATTCCGACTGTTCATTTTTTAGGAGAAAGATCCCGGAAGGTATTGTTCGAAAGTACAAGCCGGTAGGAAAGAAAGCAAAACCGGTCT
>BFEA01000182.1:201182-214035 GCA_003427395.1 Chara braunii
AGAAGGAGGAAGAGGTCCTTCGAGTAATCCGAGAAAGAAGGGCGACGGATGGACATCGGATACCAGATGAGGTAGCTGACACAATGAAGATAGGGGTAGACGGGTTCTTAACGGAAGAGGAAACCCGCCTGATCAAGAGGACCTGTCAAGAGTTTCACCTGGCATTTGCCTTTAGTGATCACCAGAAGGGACGATTGGATGCGAGGCTGATCCCTCCGGTCATAATCCACACGGTAGAACATGAGTGCTGGAATTACAAGGGGCCGTCCTATGAATTTGGGATAGCAGAGGAAGTGACAGATCTCCTTCGCGCAAAAATGGACTCCTTCGTTGCGGATCCTACGGCGTCGCCATACGCAAACCGGTGGTTCGTCTTTCGAAAGCCTAACAAGATCCTAAGGTGGATTCAGGATCTGCAGAAGTTGAATGCGGTAACCATCCAGGATGCTGGCTCGCTACCTTAGGCTGACTTATTAGCAGAATCGCACGCCGGTCGGAGCATTTACTCCCTGATAGATCTGTACTCAGGGTACGATCAACTTTCGTTGGATGTTCGAGACAGGCCGTACACCGCCATGCACACCCCCGTACGCCAACTACAGATGCAAGTGACCCCTATGGGATTCACAAACGCGGTGACCGAAGCGCAAAGCAGAATGCACGCCGTGGCCGGGGAGATGTTTCCAGAAAAGTGTAAGCCCTATATCGACGACAATCCGATCAAAGGTGCGCAGGAGAAGGACGAGACAGAAGTCCAACCAGGAATCCGAAAGTTTGTATGGGACCATATCCAGGACATCGAGGACTTGATCCGTCGGTTCCTAGTACACAACATCACGGCTAGTGGACCAAAGAGTATTCTAGCAGTACCAGAAGTAACCATATTAGGATTTCGGTGCGGTGCTTACGGTAGGAAGCCGGATCCGGCGAAAACGGATAAGATATCGCAGTGGCGAACCCCCCAGCGCACTACAACGGAAGTGAGAGCATTCCTAGGCGTGGTAAGTTTCTGGAGGATCTTCATTAAGAATTTTGCCAAGATTGCGGAGCCTATCCGGACTATGATCAGGGAGGAAGGAACCATAGATTGGACGAAGGAGCGAGAAGGAGCAGTCCAGAAGCTTAAGGATATATTGACATCTGAGACAGTCGCCCTGTCCGCACCTTGTTTTAATGACGAAGTAGGATGACCCTTCATCCTAGAGACGGATGGAGGACCTTTAGCCGTAGGGGGCGTGTTGATTCAAAGGGATGAGGGAGGAAAATGCCGATTAGGTTCGAAAGTAGAACCCTGAACTCCGCAGAGCGGGGGTACTCGCAGTTCAAAAAGGAGGTCCTAGCCATCTTGCACTGCCTTAATTCTTTCAGGCCTACCTATTTGGGAGGCGGTTCATCCTTAGGATCGATCCAAGGAATGTTGCAGGGGCCCTAAAGAATTACAGGCCTATAGACCCGACGGTGGGGAGATGGGTAGGATTTATCTGGCAGTTCGATTACAAAATCGAACGAATTGCGGGAATTAGGAACAAGGCCGATTGGCTGAGCCAGGTCTGTATCACTCCTAAAGAGGTGGAGGGTGAGGAGCCCATAGACGCATTCCTTGAATACGAAGGAGGGAATCTCGCGGTGGATAACGAAATGATGGGCGAAGAATGCGCGTCGGGAGAACTGTTGATCCGGACTTTGGAGAAGGGGGCACCTGCAGTAGTAGCAGAACTTATAGAAGGACCAGTCACCACTCGAGGTCGCAAAGAGGAGAAAGATTCGTGGGGATCGATGGTAGGACCGAAGGAGGAACTAATAGCAATGGCGGTGGAGGGAGGCCGGGAAGCCGTGATGAGCTTAGTGGAATCTTGGGAAAGGAAAGAGTTGCAATGGGTGGTAAACCAGATGCAGGAAGGAAAGGATGGGGGCCAGGAAGGGGAGGAGTTTTTCTATGTCCAATCATACGAAGGGCTCTTTCGGGAGATCGGACTGTTGCTGGTAGGCAACAAACAACCTACAGAAGTCAGTATTAAAGTAAGAAAAGAAGCCGAAAGATATGTCCTAAGAGGCGGGCATTTGTTCCGAAGGGAGGAAGGTGCTATGCCCAGAAGGACTGTGTGCGGAAAATCTAGGCAAGTAGACGTTATCAAGGCAATGCACGACGGGTTAGCTGGAGGTCATCGGTCGTCCAAAGGAACGCTTGCAAAGATAACGTCACTCTATTATTGGCCAGGCATGGCAGGCATGGTCGCCATATACTGCCAGACTTGCCTTATTTGCCAAGAACGAAGCTCGGTGCAAGTCTTCAAGCCGCTTAGACCAACGCGGGTGCTAGGGTCGGGACATCTAATCCACCTCGACCTTGCGGTCATACCTGTATCAACGGATGGGTACATGTATATACTGGATGCGCGAGACAACTTGAGTGGGTTCGTGGAGGCGGTCGCCCTCAAGAAAAAGACAGGGAGGAGTGTGGCGGACTGGATAGAAGACTTCTACTTGAGGCATCCTTTCGTCAGGAGGTTTATAGTAGACAATGAGACGGAGTTTATGAACCAAGAAGTATTGGGGATGCTTAAGAGACTCCGCGTACCGATCAAACTCATCGAGCCGTATCACCCTGAGGCCAATGCACCTGTGGAAAGGGGGTACCGAACCTTGAAGAACACGATTGCGAAGCTCGCAGCGGACCATCTGGGGAGCTGGCCTAAGTATCTTAAGCAGACTGTTGTTGCGGAGAATATGACCCCTAAAAGGACAACAGGATGTATCCCGGTGGAACTTTGGTACGGAAGAGAGATCGACTTTCCTGTGGAAGTCTTGGTACCTACTTGGAATAGGTTAGATGATGATCCGCAAATGACTACTTAGGAGTTAATCGAGGCAAGATGTCAACAGATCCTTAAGAACGAGGAGGTCATGGAAGACATCGCCAACCGCGTACTAGACAGCAGAATGAGGGACAAAGCAAGGTGAGACCAGGTTAAGAATGTCAGAAAGGAGCCACTTCAAGTGGGAGGGATCGTATTGCTAAGGAACTCGGCACTAGAAAGTACTCGGTCGGGACAACTGGGAAGACGGTTCAAAGGCCCCTGCCGGGACGCCAAGCGGGTGGGACTGAACACCTTCGAACTGGAAGATTTGGATGAAACTGGATTGAAAGGGCCCTTCCCGGGGCAACGATTGGTCAGGTTTCTAAGCCGGGACCCAGTGAAACAATGGCTTCAGGAGGCCGAAGATAAGGAAACTGAGGAGCCACAAGCTAAAGACTGACCACAGCCTTGCCCACACTATGGTTTGTCTCTGACCATGTCCATGGGACTGTCATTTTTTAGGGACTGGGGCAATATCTTGGACTGACTGAGGTTGAAAAGCAGCATGACTTGGGGGTTTGTAATATCTGGCTTGTGTGACGACGAGAAGGGATGTTTGGGGCATTGTACCATAGTTTTTGACGGGAAAAAAATGGGATCTTCACAAACGACGTTTTTGCATAAGGGAGAGAAATGTATAAAAAGGGGCATGATGCGAAGGATACTGGGAGCATTTTTGTGAAAAGGGAGCTGTCTACCGGGGGGGAATGTGTGTATGCGGGGCATTGTGAGTGTTGTTTTGTTATACAGGACCTAGGAGAAAAAATGAAAATGACAAAAAAATGGAATTCGGCAACGAGAACGACAGCGGGGCGATCAACAGGCATACCGGAGGGGAGGAAGCAGGACCAAGCCAAGGGAGGAGGGCGGTGAAGAGAAAGTTGTACATATGACTCATGGGTGGGCCAGTGCTAGGCAGGGGTGGAAGGAAATGCTTGTGTAGAAAACCCTCACCCCTGCGCGGGGGAGAATGTATAGAAATCTCGTCTGAAAGTGAGGGAGGGAAGGAAAAGGCAGAAGTGGAAGAAGGAGGCAATGCAGAGATGGGAGATAAGGTTCAGGCCTCTGACGAGGAAGGAGTCAACAGGGGCAAGCAACGTGAGCATGGGGAAAGCGAGGGGGGACAAGACATGCGCGACAAACATGAGGAGGGTGAGGAAAGAAGGGAAAACCCGCTTGAAGGACGAAGCGGCCACGACAGTTGTGAGGGGTATGGGACGGGGACAGAGATTCCTTTTACCTACGATCCGAAGAACCTTGTAGGTGGGTATAGCCCCATACAGACAGAAGACGAGGAGGACGAGGAGGGGGATGTACGAGAAGTCATAGAAATCAGCAGCGGGGATGAGAGGGATGAGATCTCGAGACCAAGGGAAGAAAGGCGGCCTCCGATGCACCAGTCGGGCGACGGGGCTTTCGGATGGGAGGACGAGTTTGGGCCAACACCTAGTCATTAGTTTCAACAATGAACCAATGTGATCAGGCATGAATGGATTATCAAGACCAGGGAACTAGCGAAGGCGGGCGTGGAAGCTACGCCGCTGGACTTCTTCAGTGAAATTGAATTACAGGAAATTGCAAGAAAGAAGAGAGAAATCGAGACCTACGGCCTGGGGGTTAGGAAGCCTGGCGAGCAACAGGGAGGACAAGGAACTGGGCAAGACGAGGCGCAAGGCAGCAATAGGAATTTGGTGTTGACCTAGCATTGAAAAGGATCGCTGCTTTTCTATCTGCAAAGACATGAGAATGACGAGAACGTGTACAGTATGGGCAAGCTTGCTAAGGATGAAGTAAAAAAAAAAAAAGGCCAGCTAAAGTTGTATCACGATAAGATATAAGATTGTTTTTGAGGCTACTTTTTGGATGAGCTACCTTGGGTACATAAGACAAAGACATGGGATTTTGGATGAGACCAATTGGGAGAGGATGTATTGTGAATTCTGGATGGAATAAGGATTATGTTTTTGAGAAGGGAAAACCTTGAGTACGGATTGACGAGCGAACCATGGCATTGAATGATTGGTCGAGTACAAGAGAGGTTAGGAAACTTATGGGTTAAGGGGAATGAGGAATACTCCTTCCCTAGGAGCCTAATCCAACCGAGTCATGAATTAGTCTGAGAATGGTCAAGATCTGAGTCGTTGGAACGAGTGAAGAAAAAAGGAGGCGCCCCTGTCTCTTGCTATGGTTGAACGGGCGGGTGAGCTAGTGCTGCTTGGGGTCGCGAGCCCCAACTCGAGTGCTAGATGCTAAGTCGGATGTATGCATGGATAGTACATTACTGTGAGAAATGAAATGGATAGTACATTACTGTGAGAAATGGAAGAAAGAGAACAGCACGCAAAAGATGAGATGACCACCTTCTAACCTCCAAAACAGAAATGGGATCCGTAACCTCGAGGCCCACCGCCTCGGGCACTAACATTGAGAATGAAAAGGAATGACCCTAACCATGATGTTGGACTTGAGAATGGAAAGGAATAGCCCTAACCAGGCTGTTCGACTTGAAAATGGAAAAGAACGACCCTAACCAGGTTGTTCGGGAATGGCCCCTGACAAGGGTCATTCCTTTTGAAATAGGCACTGGGGTCCCCTGCATATTTGATTAAGAAAGGTTGATTGAGAATATACTGGAATGAGCAATAAGAGATGGAAAAGGCCGATGGGTCGGTCATTGAAATAGCCAAATGATGGATGGAAGAGATGAAAAAGGCCGATGGGTCGGTCATTGAAATAGCCAATGGGATGAATGGAAGAGATGGAAAAGGCCGGCAGGTCGGTCATTGAAATAGTCAATGAGATGGACGGAAGAGATGGAAAAGGTCGGTAGGTCGGCCACTGAAATACCAAGGGGGCGGAAGAAAGATGTGAATGAGAAGAACAAGATAAAGAAGGCGGAGTCTTAAAGTCGAGAAGGGCAGGGACCGTTGGGACGGTCACAGAGATTGGGTGTTGAGGAATGAAAGAATTGAGGATTGAATGGGCGGAAGGAGCAATCTTGAAAAATGGCTATTGAGAAAATGACCGCCAGACCGACCATGTGGGTGACCTTGTTGATGAGAGGCTGTCGGACCAGCCATGAGAATCGGCCTTGGAAATAGCATGGGATTGAGTGTTTGAAGATTGAATATTGCATTGCATAGTCAGGGGACCCTAGGCAACTTGATGTAAGGCCGTCGGGCCGACCATGAAAATAGCAAGAGATTGAGTTTTCTTTTTTTTATAGTCTCAGGTCTTAACATAAGGGGGATAGCAATGCCTGCATCGCGACCCCAAGACCTCTACCCGTTAAGGGAAAAGTCTCGGCGCGACCTGGTCCTCATAAGAAGGAATAAGGGTTGAAGGACCAAAGCGCCTCTCTCTTTGATTGATGCTGGCCGCCCAGAACTAACCCCGACAACGAGCTCTAGTCGGGGAGTTCAAACTGCGCCTCATGTTGAAACCTAAACGTCAAGGGCGTGGTGACAAACGGGCGAGAGAGCCATTCTTTTTCCTAAGTCTCGTTTTTTCTCCCCAACCACACGCCATGCCGTAGAGGGGCGACACGACCGTTTGGAATGGACCACGACTGCTCGCGTTAAGTTGAGCAGTATTATCCGGAGAGAGGAATCGGGCGTGGTACCGGGTGGAAGCCGCAACCACCATAGGGCGAGTGACACCGCCCTGCCGGATCATTACAACTGTTCCGGGACTAACCGCGAGGTCTTCGTAACTGCACTCGCAGACTAATAGAGAGTCACAACTCTCTTGAAAGGAAGAGGCCGGATCCAAGAAAACACTTCTCGGGAGGAACGATTCGCGAGAAAGCACTTACGACAAGATGGGGTCCTGGGAGGCTTGGACTGGACCTACCTTCCAGATGTGGGGTGGTACCTTAGTGATGGCGCCCGTCTCGTAAGCAGCAAAAGGTCGGACTGGAGTAGGGGATGAGGTGAGTTATCAGCAGGGGGAGGACTGATCACCCTTCCTTTTTGGGGCTGATGGGCCGGCATGCGTCTACTCAGTTGGTGGGCCAACGTCTGCGTACCTCCCAGTGAAAACTAGTCGTGTGATGGGGACATCGCATTTTGAGTGGGGGGAAGGTGTTCCATCTACCGAAAAAAAAAACGTGCAAAAGAAAAGGATACCATGAGTATAAGAATGGATGAGTAATTGACTTTGCGCAGACTTGAGAAAAGGTCTGGCAAGATGTCCAGAAGAAAAGAATAGATAAGTAATTGACTTTGCGCAGACTTGAGAAAATGTCTGGCAAGATGTCCAGAAGAAAAGAATGGATGAGTAATTGACTTTGCGCAGGCTTGAGAAAAGGGATGGCAAGATGTCCAGAAGAAAAGAATGTATGAGTAATTGACTTTGCACAGGCTTGAGAAAAGGCCTAGCAAGATGTCCAGAAGAGAAACGGATGAATAATTGACGTTGCATGAGCTTGAGAAAAGGCCTGACAAGATGTACAGAAGAGAAACAGATGAGTAATTGGCGTGGCATGAGCTTGAGAAAAGGCCTGGCAAGGTGTCCAGCTGAGGAAAAGATGCATGAATGACTCCGCATGGGCTTGAGAAGAGACGTGGCGGGATGTCCATGAGAGAAATGGACGAGTATTTGACCTAGCATGGGCTTGAGAGAAGGTTTGGCAGGATGTTCAGAAAAGAAATATATGAGAAATTGGCTTTGCGTAGACCTAAGAAAAAGTCTCACAAGACACCCCGAAAAGAGATACAGGTATAATGGACTTTGCATGAGTATGAGAGAGGTCTGGCAAGAGGCCAGAAGAAAAATGTGAATAAGAGGACTGATTAACGCGCATTTTAAAGTCTAGATACGAGAAATGACGAATGAGGATGACACACATAAGCTGGGCAAAATGACATGGGAAAAATACATGAGAACTGGCTAAGCATGAGACTGAGGAAAGAATGACAGGAGAACATGGATTGCACGGGCCGAAAAGTAGATTATTTTTACGACTCTAAGAGTAATAAATGAGGCGAAACCAAAATGGTTTCTGCTCGCGAACGTTTTCTCAACGAAATGGGAAGATAGATATGAGATTACGAAGCACTTAAGGGGAGTTGTGCTTGGGTTCACTGATTCGAAGTGGGTATCACCACAGCAAAGGCGGCGGTTGTACTGGACGAACATCTCCCTTCCGGAGCAAATGCCTGACATTGAGTCGCATCCGAAAACTTGCCTATAATTTGTTATCAACAAAGCTAACGCATAAAATGAGAAAACCAATTGTGTTATGACAACAAATTGTCACCCTAGGAATCAAGCCAACATACCAGTAGTTAATTACATGAAGCAAGGAGAGCCTCATCTGCTTCATGTTACTGACGTTGAAAGAATTATGGGCTGCCCTGCTGGGTATACAAAGTTGGCTGAAGAGGAAGTTTGCATCTCAATTGAGGGAAAGATAAAGAGGCAGAGCTATAACGGAAATGAGCAACCTGGTCTAAGTTGTAGAGCCTTTGACTCCCCCATACCCTCCTCCACCCCAAGGGACGAAAGCTAAGGAAAACCTTGAGAAAGGAATGAGAAAAGAAAAAAACGGACCCTGGCAAACTAACCACCCATAACATCCCATCCTCCTCTCCCGTCTATCCCTCCAAAACCCACTAACAAGAGATTGGTGCGCAATGAGGACATTGCAAATGAGTGAGGGGAATGTGTCGGGACTGGCGGGTCCCGAATAACTTTCCATCACTCGAGAGATTGAATACGGACAAATTGTGCACAACAGAGAAATCCAGAGTGAGACGAGATAAAGGATTAGGCCGAAGGAGGGAGTAATGCCCTGGGGCGAGAACCACAGAGGGGAAGAACTAAGCGGCAGCAAGCGAGTGAGCGCAAGAACAGGGGCACATAGAACATAGCAGGAGGCTGGGAGGGTCATCGAAATGCAATAAGACTAAGGCCAAAAGGCTCTTTGAACTAGCAATTGCAGCGCGACAGCAATAAGGGAATGAGGAAGTCGAGGGATGAGCGGCCAGAAGCCGCGGGAAGCCAAAAAATGAGGGGCCAACATGGGGGCCACCTACGGGAGCCTCGGAGCGAAGGCCCATGACCAAAGAGATCGGCACGCACAAGGCGCGAGGAAAGACTAAGGAGAGGGGTCGCTATGGGCCGACGAGACGCCGAAGGGGCATGGGACACCTTGGGGAAAGGCACCCGGGGCCATGTGGGACTAAGTAAAAATAATGGCATCCAGGGTAAAATGTGTCGGGGACCGCCGACAGGACTGAGTGTCGGGGACCACCGGCGGGACTAAGTGTCGGGGACCACCGACGGGACATATGGCGGAGACATGTGAAAGCCCGAAGAAGAAACGGCGGCACCGCATGAGGAAAAAATAATAAATGCAAGGTGCACTGTCAAGATCGATATCTTGACGACCAAGAATATTAGCACCACTAGTGCAAGTACTAGTGGTGACCAACAGGAAGGCCAAAAGAGAAAGGAAAAGTAAAGAAAACTGATGTGGGAGGCATGGGATCAATCCGAAAAATCTCGGATCAGCCTCCTTCAAGAAAATAGAGTCAAATAAGACCCTACGTGAAACATAGTCCTCCAGGAGAAAATCGGAGTAGGAGGGACCATTGTCGGAGAAATGTAGGAATAAAAGGAGGCTCCCATGGACATGGGAAGGCCATTATCGCAGTCCGAGAAATAACGGACTGCACAATGGGTATAGAGAGGGCCAAAACTAAGAGGAAGAGGCTAAAAAAGGGCCTTAACGGCCACTTGACACTTTGCATGCTAGAAAAAAGAAAGAAAAGAAAAAAAAATGTGAGAGAATAAGACAAAAAGAGTGAGGGAGTGAGTGAGTTGGCCGTCAGTAGGGACTGCCATAGGTAGGGACTGGCAAGTCCCTACTGTCCAAGAAAGGAGGAGAAAAGAAAAGAAAAGAAAAGAGAAAAAAACCTTAACGGTAAAAAACGGTCACTTGGGGAGATTCGTCCGTGACCAGATTCATTCTGGAATATGACGGTTACAAAGGGCTTAGATTTTCTTTGATTATTGCAGAGAAAATCAAAGAAAAGCAAGGCCCCATGCATCCGAAATAAAACGGATTACATGCATGAGGAGAAACACATGTTTTATGTGCATCAGGAGCCAAAATCAAGTCCGGATGCACTTGGGAGTTGACCGTTTTTTTTTCTTGTGAGTAAGGGCTAGTTGTAGGGAATTGGGGCTCAGGAATTAACCCCCATTGCAGTCCGAGTTGCAACGGACTGCATGGGGGAGAGAAAACACATGTTCTAGGTGCATCCAGAGCAAATATTGAGCCCGGATGCACTAGGAAATTGAACGCTTCATCTTCTTTTAACATGGGGCAAGTTGTGGGGCTGTGGGTGTAGAAAACAGCCATGACTGCAGTCCGAGAAATTACGGACTGCATGGGGATGTCATGGCTAAGGGGAAGTGGGCTACGGCAAGCCCGGAAGGCTAGAAAGGARCAATTTCGGCAAGGGGCAAGTAAARACGGTAAACGACGACCGTGAGATGAGATCTCACGGCGTAGAAAAATCGGCACACATGTAGAAATGATGGGACCACCAAGGACAATGGTCCCMAAAAAAAAATAAAAATGGGACGCCGTCCGGAATGTTGTCGGAGACCAAATGGGTCCAAATAATAAAAATCGAAAAAAACGGGACACGCGTCGGCGGGACCACCGACGGGACGAGGAAATGAAACTAGTATGGAGGAAGATGGCCGGGACTTGGGGTGTCCCAAGGGAACCGTAAGCAAGTACAAGGAATATTTATGCAAGCAAGCGACACCGTCGAGATCAAGGATCTAGACGGTAGAAAATATTAGCACCACTAGTGCAAGCACTAGTGGGAGCAAGTGGGAGAGCCATGAGAGAAAGAAAAGTAAAATAATGATGTTGAGAAGGCTGACCATAAGTCCGGGTTATCTAGGACTAGCTAGGCATAAGAGGCTCAATATGAGAAAAAGGCTGCCCTTAGAAAATCGGAGCAAAATGGGCTAAAAAATGGGCAAACGGGAACAAAATGGAGTCCCCTAGGAGCATGGAGGTACCATTGTTGGAATCCGAGATGTAACGGCCAAGTAACAGCCATGCACTTGGCCTTCAATGAGGCCCTAGGGCCTAGAAAGAGGGTGCACAGCAGTTTAACACTTGTTACAACAAAAATAAAAGAAAAACAAAGAAAAATGAGAGAAAAAGGAGGAAGAATGAGACAAAAAGGGAGAAAAGAGTGGAGGAGAATGTGCCGGCCTATTGGGACCTGCACAGTAGGGACTGGCCGGTCCCAACAGTGACCTCATCCCTCCTAGAATGAGGGAGGGCAATCCGGATTGCAGAGATATGGCCCTTAGGACCATATTTCAATAAAATCTGAATTAAAAAGGAGGAAATGAGAGAAAATGCAAAAAGGAAGTGACCAGTTTTCTTTTGGGCCATGGATCTGAGATTAGATCTCATGGTAGAGAGGAACTAGCCGTTTTTTGTGGGCCAGCTCAAAACGGCTAGCTCCGGAATGAGGTGGCAGCCCAAAATGGAAAAAATCAAAAGAGGAAAAAGGACAAAACAGTGCATTTGGCCTAAAAAGAGAGTCAGAAGCGCCAAAAGTTGAAAAACTGGACTTAGGGGCTCGAAATTGAAGCAAGGGCTACTAGGGGGTAGCTCGGATTATTGCTGGCCTTGGATCTCAGCCATATCCAAGGCTGGAAATGTGCCGCCACATGAAAAAATGCTCCGGCCTACACAAAAGAGGCCGAAACTTGAAAAAATCGATAAAAAAGGCCCACAAGGCTTTTTTGATTCAAGTAAAAATGCCCCTTGGGCACTAGGACCCAAGGGGGCAGCATTTGTGAGGCAAAAAGGAGGCCGGAGTAGGCCAAGAGGCAGTCCGAGTTGGTACCAACCACTCGGACTGCATGTACTTGGTCAAAATGAGGCCCAGGTACCTCCAGGAAGGCCTAGTAAATAAATTTTGCCTTGGGGGTACCTCGGTTCACCTCAAGGCTCATAGGGAAGCTCATGGGCTGGCCGTACTGCTGGTTTCAACCTACATAAGTTGAGGATGCAGTCCTCCACTCTCATATTTGCATGAGGAGTGCCTATGCTGCCCAAGTGAGCTCACATGAGCACCTTTGCACTTGGAGTGACGAGGGAGGAACCCATGTTAGTGGGAGAGCTTAAAGGAGACTAGGAGGTAGTGGGGAGGACTCTAGAGGATCGTGATGGTGGGAGGGACACTTGGGAGGTGATCCGCTATATCCCTCCTGTGTGTAGGAGAGAAGGAGAGGCTAGAGGAGCCCCATTAGCCCTCCTACAGGGGAGGACTCCATAGCCATAGTTGGGGGAGCTTGCCATAGCCTGAGAGAGAGCAAGGAAGTAGGAGAGAATGGCTTGGAGAAGAAGGAAGCCATAGCCTAGAGGGGATTGTACAAGGAGTGGAAGCTTCATCAAGAGGACACCTACATCCAAGAATCAACAAGGTGAGAAGAAGGAAGATAATTCTTCACCTTCATCTTCTTCTTCTTCTTCTTCCCCTTCTTCTTCTTCTTCTTCTTTTTCTTCTTCTTTTTTCTCTTCTTCTCCTTTTTCCTCTCCTCCTTCTTCTTCCTCTTCTTCATCCTCACTCCCTCCTTCTTCCTTCTCTTTTCTCCCCCTTCATCTCCTCCTTCCCTCTCTTCACTTTCATTCTCTTTGTCTTCATCCTCTTCTTTTCCATCTCCATTTCCCTCATTTTTCTCCCCTCCTCCTCCATCTTCTCTTACTTCACCTTCTCTCTTCCATGGACTACTCCAACTCTCCTCTTTCACTTATACACTAGCGGGTAGTACGCTGATTCTTTCCTAGATGCTTCTTGATGCAATCTTGGTGATTTGGGTTCTCCAAACTTGTGATTTTCACACTCACACTAATAGGTAGTATAGCGCTTCACCCATGGATGCTTCTTGATGCAATCTTGGTGATTTGGGCTCTCCAAACTTGTGATTTTCACACTCACACTAGTAGG